>CAOKZL010000702.1:600000-975878 GCA_948472985.1 Iguana delicatissima | reverse complement strand
ACTTCATGTTTTGTCAGATAAATTACTGCTAAATAAGGAATGAAGTAAAGAGGAATAGAAGAACTGGTAAATTTTAATCTAGCTACAAGATTACTGTGTATGCATATTGTGACTTGCTGAGGTATAGTATGCCATATGATAAAATTAGTAGATGCTACGTATTGCTTATGTTTTAACATGTTAAGATTAACTCTCTTCATCCCAACTGCCACTGTTTTGACCTTGGAGGGAAAAAAGAAGTAGATACAGCTTCATCATACGTAGGCCCAGAAGCAGACCCTCCCTCCATCCCAACTCCCACTGCCTGGTCTCAAAGGGAAAGAAGAACTGACAGTATCTGCTGGACTTAATCCTGTCCCTCAGTGCCGTTCACTTTTCCTAGTGTGTTGTGTCTTATTTAGATTGTGGGCCTGAGGGCAGGGAACTGTCAAATTAACAATTTGTAGGTCACTCAAGGAACCTTTTGTGGGTGAAGAGCAGGGAATAAATAAAAAAATAAAAATTCACCAGTTTTGCTCAGGTATTTATACCTGTGTAAGCAGTCTAAAAAAGGCACCAGATCCTGTCTGATTTTAGAAGGTAAGAACGAACAGCTCTGGTTAGTACTTGGATGGGAGACCACCAAAGAATACCAAGTGCTATAAGCAATATTTCAGAGGAAGAACTGGCAAAGTAACTTCTGAGAATTTGTTCAAAAGAAGTTTGCATTTGTCCTCCTCTGAGAATGAGAGAGTGGAGTTGCCCATGGGTTTCCATGGCCAAGTGGGAATTCAGACCCTTATTTCCAGAGTCATAGTCCAGTGCTCAAACCACTACACTGGACTGGCTTGTGCTGGATTAGTATATTATGGCCCTTTCTGCATGTGGAGGGGGAAACGGAGGAAAACACGCTAAAACGGAGCTTACCGGCAGCCAGGTAAGTCCGTCGCCATGTGGAGTAGCGCGAGCTCGCTGCTCTGCAGTCCTCCGGCGTCCAAAATGGTGGCTTCGGCGTCCAAAATGGCAGCTTCCAGCTGGCGGAGGCTCTCCACTAACCGGAGAAGCTCGCCAGCCAGAAGCCCGCCCCCAGAAGATCTGCAGGCACACACTGGTGCATGCCTGCAAATCTGCACCAGAGCGCGCCGACGGAGCTGCATGGGGCTGCGCGCTCCGTGCTTTTTAAAAACCTCTGAAAAGAGGTTTTTAGAAAACGCGCGGTGCCACCCGTTCCGGTCACTTCAGAGCGAAACTATGAAAAGTTGTCTGCCCCAATCCACTCCACGGTGCAGACAACCTCCATTGGAGGTCGCTCTGCACCTTTTTAATAACTTGGTGCAGAAGGGGCGAATAATTCAGTTACCTGATGAACTGCTACTTTTAAAGTTTGGCATCCAGAATGTTTTAGAAGGTGTGAGTGATACTGTATTTTAAGGATTAATTTTAACCTTGCGTACTACCATTCTATTCTGAAACCCTTTATTGTTTGCTTGGCTTTAAACACATGGTCCTTGTTGCTTTGAAGTCACTCTACCCTTGACCAGACAACAGATTAAGACTGGCTCCCAAGGTAGTTCTGTACAATCTTCCACCAGTACAGAGAAATCTCATCAGAGAGCAAGCATTTTACCTTAATGGCACTTACATGCCAAGTGACAACATTTGTTTTGGCAAGATTTTGGTCTTGTAGATTGTTATTCCCTTGGCTTCTTAAAATAGTACTTTTAATCAGCTGTGCTATCTATGCTTTGCTGTTTTAATATTATATGGTTTTTTTTAAAAAAAAGACTTTTATGCTATTAGACACCATGAGTTATTCTAAATAAGATAGTGCAAATAAATATTTTAAATAGATCAAGAAGAAGCGCCAGGTCAGCCAATCTGTACTCAGATAAGGAGCAGTCTGGAAGCTCTGCTCAGTGGTCAGCAGCTTAACCAATTACAAGATTAATGAGATAAGGTGGAAGCTGGTTGTTCCATTTTCTCCTCCAAATAGGCTCACTTGTCAGCTGCCAGTTGCTAATACAGGGACAGGTGCCTGAGTTTCTTTCTTAGCTATGAGCACAAGTTTCTGTTATTGCTGTAATATAGCTTGAAGTCCTTGCCTTGCCTTGCCAACCGCATCAGCACATAGATGGCTGTCTTGCTTACTAGTCCAGCTAGGTGGCAGTGGACAAGTCTTGAATATACTTCTTTCTGCCTTTTCCACAATAGCCTTGCAAGGACCATATTTAGCTCCGTGGGGGATGAATTTTACAAAGACTGACCCCAGCCATTGGGTTTGGCTTGATGAGAAAAATGCTAGACTAGTAAGTAGTTTAATCTAGCATCCTGGTTCTCCCAGTGTGCACCCAGGTGCCTCTGGGAGTTTCATAAGCAGGATACAAAGGCAACAGCCCTTTCCTCTTGTTGCTCTTAGGAGGTATACTCATGGTTGCTGTGCATGACTATGGACCACACAGTAAATCCAATCCAAGATATTAAATTCTATTCAGAAGCTTTCCCATTCACAGCAGCCTACTACACACATGGAGGCTATAAGCTTTCAGTATGATAAGTGCCTTAACAGCTCAACCATTTTGTCCAAAAGTAGATTTTTGGTAGTTACCAACTGCTTGACAGCAGAAGCCCTCCTGAGTTTTTGGACATACTCTTCATCTCTCATCTGACTCAAGTGAATTAGTTGGCATTGTGCACTGTGAAATAATATGCTAACTATCAAAAAATAAAGTAGCAGAAGTACTGCGGAGCCTATGGGCACATTAACATCCACTGACTATGTGGCGTGACAGGAAAGCTCTTGAAGCACCTAGAAGATCCCTAATACAGTCTTTTCAATTAAGAGCCAGAGCAGCATTTACAGCCCCGCATTTCCTGAAGACTTCTGAATAACATGGATTAGAGGGAAATAGAAAAGTGGTTGATTGTAACGAGTATGCATCATACAACGCTATGTGACTGACTGCTCTCTTGCCAGGGTTCAAACAGGAACAGTTCCACTGTGATTCAGAGGCTGACCTGTGCATGTTGGAGTCAGGCTGGCAGTAGCTTGGCTGTTTGCCACAAACATTTGAAGCATGAGGGCTAATCTGGGAGAAAATTGTTGTAATGTATGCAAAGAGCCATGAGGCTAGCTGCACAGCAACGTAATGCAAATGAATATGCGTGGATGAGAGTGCATTTTAGCTGGCTGGAAACATGGCCTCAAGAGCTTTGTAGATGCAAGAGCTGAAAAGCAGGCAGGGGGAAGTTTCATGGATGTCTCCTGGAATCTTCTAACTCAGTGGTTCTTAGCCTGTGGTTTGTGGACCCCCAGGGGTGTGTGTGAGGTCCTCACAGAGGGTCCATGAAGGCATGAAGAAGTGTTATGAGCTTTTGAGTTTTTGCAGTAAAAATAGGAAGGGTAAGGGGAGGGAAGGGCAGAAGGCATTTGTATGGAATCATTCTAATAAAAATATTATAACAGGAGTGTGTGCATTTACTTATTTCTTCCTCCTTGCTGAACAACCCCCTTGATGAGCAACTTTAAATAAATATTTGATGCACTTTTGGGTTTTATATCTTGAATTTAGTCTTGGTGGTCTGTGGCTACAAAAGATACTAGAGGGTCCATGGTATAGGAATTGTTAAGAACCACTGTTCTAACTAAATAGTTGCTGTTCTGTAGTGAGAAGCACAGTACTAATTGTGTCCTTCCATATGAGCCTGCTAAGGTGCTGAGATTCTCAGAGAGGCCCTTTTCCCAGTTCTGCCACCTTCAGAGGCGCAGCTGATGGGCACTCAGGAGAGAGAGCCGCCTTGGTGGCTGTCTCGAGGCTCTGGCAGAGTGGCCCCACCCTGCTGTCCTTCCTTTGGCAGACAAAGCCTTTTTTATTTTGACAGGGTTTCAGAACTGGAGGGTTTGTTTGTTCGTTTTAAAAGGGGGCTTTAGAGGGTATTTTATTGTTTTTATTGAACAGTTTTTAAAGTGCTTTTTGTCCTTTTTAGTTGTATGTCATAAATGGTTTTAATGTTGTGATTAGTTTAATTCTATTTCAGTGTTGACCTTTTTATGTTTTAAATACATTGTTAAAACTGTAAGCTGTCCTGAATCCCAATTTTTGAGAAAAGGGAAGGTTTAAAGAAAGTTGTTACTAACAATAAAAACAGCTACTGCTGCTACTATTACTGTGGATTCATTCATGCCATACTTATAGTGATCTTGGTAGCGACCGTGGAAGCAGGTCTGGACCTTCCATTAACAGACCAGCAAGTTTTGGAGTATCTTGAGACAGTGGCAACTTGGTGGTTATATAATTTTTTTTAAAATAAGGATTAGTGCTTGTGGGATTTGTCTGTAAAAATAAGTTGTCTGGCTTTTGATACCTTGATATAGGAAGCAGCCACAGGCATCAAAATGTTTTGGGTTGGTCCTGCTCAAAAGAATAAATCAGTGCTTACAAATCACCTTCAGGTCTTAACAACTGTTTTATCTGGGCAGGTTGTGTCCCTTGTTCCTTGGAAAGTAGAAGTTAAGAATAATATGCTGAAGTTTGAGCTATTTGATTCTTCAGGAAATGGCAGTAGCCAGCCTGTTTTCCAGTGACCTGAGAATCAGTTTATAGGATTCCATGTTGGATGGGTGATGTCAATGTTTTGGTGCAGTAAAACACTGAAAGCAAGTTCCATTCCATCTTTTTTGGCCCTGTTTTTCTCATTGTCCCAGCTTGCTAGTGGCCCCTGGTTTGCTCAAGGCCCTTTGTGACCGTGACCGTAAATAATGTCATGTTCTAAAATAAGTGCACAAAAATAAAATCATCCTGTAGTTGTTGTGGCCAGGCTGGTTGGGGATTTCAGGAGTTGTAGTCCAAATTAATTGTTCCAGCCCGTGATCTGTTGTTGTTATGTGTCTTCAAGAGGACTCCAACTTATAGCAAACTTATCCTAGGGTTTTGTTGACAAGATTTTTTTTCATGAGGTTTGCTGTCACCTTCCTCTAAGGCTGAGAGGATGTGATACACCCAAAGGCACCCACCAGTGAGCTTCTGTGGTTGAGCAGAATTTTCAGACTTTGGCCTCCTGGAGTCCTAGTCCAACACTCAAACTTCTACGCCATGCTGGTTCTCACAACCTGTGGCCTACATACCCTGAAAAAGCTCTGAGGGGTCCTCCAGAACAATGTGGGATGGAGTAAAGAGGACCTCTGTTGAAGAAGAGAATTTCCATATCCTTTTCAGGATCTAAGTTTTTGTCTTAATTTGTGTGTGTGTGTGTGTGTGTGTGTTCTGTTCCTGCACAGGTACAGCCAGAGCAATTGAAATGGCATTGAAATACCATTTGGCAACCTTACAAAGAAGCTGTCCCCTGGGACAGCTGAGGGAGCTGTTTACTCGGATTGACAGTAACAATTGTTTGCTGTGCTCACCCTTCATAAAATAATCCTGCATCTTGGGGAGACATTAGCTTCTCTTCTAGAGATGAGAACACAGAAAGCAATTTGCATTGAAATTAGTGTTGATTTATATGTGGGAGAAACCTTTTAGCATAGTTGAACAGCTGTCTCAGGTGACTAGTACCAGATGAAATGAGCACAAATAATGCATCATTTCCCACCCTGGAGAAATCCATATGAGTTCAATAAAAAGTATCATTGTGCATTTGGAGGGCATGGGTATTACTGGCAAACTACACAGCATTGAAGATTTGCATGCAAACAGGAAAACACCCAGAGTAGTTGCATACCAGAGGGCCCGGTCCTTTTATCCATCTGTCCTTATAACCCACCTACTACCTGTTTTTTTTTAAATATAGTGATGCCAATAAAAAGATTTAATAGTGTGCCTGTAGACTAAATGGACTGTAGGAGCAATTTTCTTAAAACTGTAAAAGACAAAGCAAAAAACTAGTTCTCCCTCCCAACCTCTGTCTGTGTTATGTCATAATTTTTTATTTTTGGTGGGTGTAAGTCTCTCTTTCTGTCTTCTTCTTCCCTGCCTTCATCTTTGGTTGCAGGTTTTCTAATTTCCAGGAAGGCAGTTGATTTGCCTGTACATAAGATTTATCTCAGGTGACAGCAGCCGAATTGATGTAGATGAAATGGAACAGATAAAATGATTACCCACTGTCAAGATAAACTGAAAGGGAGCAATTTAAGCCTTGATGTGCTTGGTAAATAGTAGTCTTGTTTACAAATCCTAATGGCCTTTTTTTCTAGCTTATCAGTCATAAGGATATAAAGCTGATTAATACTGTTTTCATTGAATCTTTCTGGTCATAGGAAGGCACAGAAGTTCAGGAAGATTTTTTTTTAATTGAAAGGAATTGCGTCAAGTAAATGGAATTTATTTGTACACGTGCATGAGGAAAGTGAGAGGTTTGCAAGTAGGGAGGAGGACACTGTCTGAGAAGAGGAACTGATGAGATCTCACTCGGTATTATTTCTAAGTTCTGCCTGTACTTCGCAGGAAGAGAAAGGTGGTTGTATTTTTCTCCTTTGCCAATCCCTTTGTTAAACTCTCAGTGAAATGTATGAAATTGCACAGTTCCATTGCTTCAGGCTTTCCAAGTGGATTGCAAAATGTATTTCTTGTCCTACACAGGCACCTTTGACAATGTCTTCTTTGGATGTTCAGTGTACTAAAGAAATTAGGTTGGTCACCATTGACACTTGAAGGTCGTTAAAAGCATGTATGCAGGGAACAGTAACAGTGATTCCTTTACTTATAACTAATAATACCTATAAGATTTATAGGTTTGCTTTAAGGATGCCCATTAGCTGGAAATGACTTGAGGGTACACAACAACAATAAGCCTCTTTTAGAGAATTAGGAACCATCGTGGGAGACTGTTTCCTGCTGCTTCTATTCATGTGCCAGAAATTAATCCCACAGTATTTCTGTATGATAGCAGATGAGAACCTGACAAGTTCCCTTTTTGTTGCAACCCAAAAGAAGATAGAAGAGGCAGTCCTGAACAGTCTGGATCATAGGCACTGGACTGGTCTCAAATTTGATTGTAATTTCAGGTTCAGTGTTATTTCTGCACAATGGAGGTCAAACTCTGTCAAGATGAAGGTCAGAAATCTGGTTAAAGAACAGATCTCCCGGATGTTCTGGTGCTGCTGCAACTCCCAGCATTCAATATTGACTATGCTGGCTGGGGCTGCTGGGACTTCCAATGTAACTGCATCTAGAGAGCTGCATGATTCCTTCACTTGCTCCATGTGCTTCTCCTGTCCTTTCCGTTATAGGATCAGTGAGAATATGCTCAAACAGCATTAGCATTTTGGTGGACTAAAAATAATTATTTTCAGAAACAAGTATCTAAAAGTGTTCTGTGCCTAATCTGGTCAGTCACTAACAAATTACTTCATTTCTGCTCATTTACACTTCTAGGAACTTACTTAATATCTTTAAGGTACAGGTGAGTACTTGCAAAGCAGGAACAATGTGGTGATTAAGAAACAAAACTCTTCACATGTCTTTACATCTTAATCTTATATGGATTGAGATTCACTGCTCTTTGTAATAGGATTATGATTTGTAGCAACTGATGCCAGAAACAGTTTAGTGGCCCACCTATATCACCTATCTCTGTTTTACTTTGTAGTAATATCCTATCTGCTGAGGGAAAAAAGGGAAAAAAATAATGACTGAGTAGAGAGCATGAGTGAATAATCCTGGATTCGGAAGGAGACCTGCGTTATTTACACTACAACAGCCCTCCCATGCTGCCGCCGATAACTCTCTTACATCATTTGAGTGTGACACTTCTCTCTGAGGAGTTAATAATCCGTTGGCAAGCTCTGCATCTGCTTTCCCTTCCTCCTGTGCTGCTCAATTTATAGAGGAGCTATTTAATTTTGACATCTATTTTTGCCTGACACTTTATGGCTTTAATGATGGAAGGCAAGCAGGGGAGGCGAGTGGAGATTGGTATGGTTTGGCTGCCCTCAATGAGCACAGCACACAAAAGGCTTTCTCTCTGTTGCAAAACAGGCATGTGTGGGTAGAATGAGGGGAACTGCATTTCATCTCTTTCTAATTTTTTTTTGTTCTCGCCATCTGTGTATGTTTTGTGTATATATGCAATATGTACCAAGGGAATATGTGAGACTACTTTTTCCTTAGTTATATATGCACCTTAGATATATATGCACCAAACATTCCCTGTTCCATGTGAGCCTGTAAGGTAAGGAGAGAGGCAAATAAAAGAAAATTCTAGCCAGAGAATCTCCCATGTTACACTGTTCTCAAAACTGGAATGTTTTTGTTAGTTTTAGCTCAGTTAATTGCATTCTTAGATTGGAGTGGGCAGTTGCTCGGTGTTGGAGGGGCAGCAATGGCCCTTAGAGGGACTGCACAGTCCCATTTTCACCCCTCCCAAAATTTTGGGTTTTGAGGGGTGGTGGTGGCAACCAGTATGGCTTCTATTGAAAACTCCGAGAGTGTGCCACAGGAAATTTTACTGTGTCTTGAGGCCTTTTTGCAAATCCTATCACCTACTCCTGTCAGATGAAAAAATTGACAAGGGCCCCCAGAAGGCCCTGCTAAGGCTTTGATGAGTACTATTGCCCATTTTTGGGATTTTTTTCCCCCTGAGCCCAACATTATTTGAGGGATAGAAGAGTGTGGGATAGAAGAGTGTGGGTGTTCTTGGGGCCACATATAGCTCTCTGTCCATACTTCTCCCACCCCCGCCCTATGCTACATATCAGTGGGGGAAAAAAGGACATTATTTGTTTGGAATCGTTGGGGAGATGAATGCTTTGTTTTATGTATATCCTCCAGTTTTGACAGGGACTTGCTTGTTTTGTGCCAACTTCCCAATTCCATGGAGTATCCTGATACCTACCTATCATCTTTGGTTTGTTTCAAAGAGAAAAAGGCTGGTTTGGAAATGTGTGTGAATGTATTTGAAGTTCAGGAACTTTTTTTCTGTAATGTAATCTTATTAATCCATCAAAAGCTTCACTAATCTTATTGTGGATTTTGTTTTATTGTCTTTGTTGCAACACTTTTTCATTGCTGGAAAGAAAACTGAAATCATACTAGAAAAAATGTAGTGCTAGATAAAATTAATAATTAGGTGTCCATACCTCATCCATTTTAACATTAAGGGCTGAATTCTTAAGCAGTTAGGTGTACATATTGCTAATTCTATATTTCTTTAAGGACTTGTATTCATAACGTTATTTATATTAATTGTGCATTATTATTCTTGGTCATCCCATCTTTCTTTTGCAGTAACTCTTTTAGGTGAGTTGTTCTTTTTGTTTTAAAGAGGTGGGGAGAAACGTGTCGCCTAGAAATAACAATATGCTCCTTGATTGCAGTGTTGAATTCTGTTAAGAATAAAATACACTCTGTCTCTCTCTCTCTGTGTATAATTTGGAATGGGGAAGGAATTGTGCATAACCTTTACCATTTTTTTCTGTTTGAAGGGTATATGTTTGCTTTTGGAACAATGTTAGAGATTGCTTGGTATGATTTCTTTCTAAAGCTTCAAACTTTTAATTAAATTTCTGCAAAGATAGAAGTTGACAAAATTATCAGAAATCTTCCGTACAAATAGTAACTGTATGCCTTTTATTGGTTGCTGTGTTAATCTTATCCTTTTAGCTGCCTCTTACTATAACTGGAGAGAATATTTCAGCCTAAAATTTGATTTGATGTTTTCTGTATCGTGAATGGTCTCAGCAAACACAATTTCACACTGCTGAAAGGAAGTCTGAATCAAGCTATTCAGTGGTAGTGCTCCTGGGACAGCCTAAGGCATTTTGCTGCCTGAAGCAGAATAGCAAATATCAGCTCCACTCAATGAAGTCGAGGTGTTCAGTGCCCACGGCAGCCAAGTGGTTGGGCACACAAGGCAGAAGGGGTCACGCAACCTTGTTCCAATCCCTGGCAGTAAAAATACAATATGTAGTGTGTTTTGTTTGCGTTAAGTACAGTTCAGGCATACCTCAGTTAACAAAGCCTCTGACAAAGAAGCTCCTTTTTACATAGTCTTTTTTCTAATCACCTAGCTCCCCCTTGTCCTCTGTCTAGCTGAAAGTTTTTATTAAACAGCATTAATATTGGGGTGGGGTGGGGTAAAGAACTGGCAAAACACAGACATTCAATGGAAGGTTGCGGCAGCATACTTGCGATAAACAGTGCAATAAATTGTGAGCTGGGAAAGAATGGGATATGTCTCAGCTAATTCTAAACTAGCAATCTCTGCTTCGCTGCAACAAACAAACTAACAGCAGCTGCCTCTAGAATCCCTTACTGGGCATAAGTGAACAGCAAAATAGAAGGAAAGGAAGAGAAGAAGTAAATTAGCCTACCTCACCAGCTAACCCCATCATGATAAAAAGGTGTAGATCTGTGACTTCAGTCATCAGAATGGAAATCATGAGAAAAAGTGGAGGCTGGTGAAAGAAAAAGTCATCCCTGGATGCGTTTTGGAAGAAGCTTTTATGTGGTCTTTAGAAGGTTCAGAGTGTTTTTGTTTATTTGTACAAGGCTTCCTTGACCTGGTAGTTTCATTTCATACGTTCATACTGTTAGTTTTGAATAAAAACTTCAGTGAAAACATACTGAACTGCTCTTCCTTTTTTTGTGGTATAGTAACCTATCTTTGGCCCTAAAGTCAGAAAAGCTCAGAATGAGCTCAGGCTTGCTAGAGAGGTTAAAAATATTAAAAGGAGGGGTTGGCTATGTTCAGAGCAAGATGAAGAACAAGAAAATTGTTGAGTGACTGCATGGAAAAGATGGTGGATTGCTAATGAGATAGCGAGAGGGCAGAACTGCTCAACACCTTCTTTGCCTGCCTTCTTGTAGAAGGAAAACATTCCTGAACCTGGTGAAAATGGAACCAGTCATGCAATAAGGGACTGCAGCCCAGAATAGGTAAAGTGATAATACAGAAATACCTAGCTACTCTAAATGATTTCAAGTCTCCAGGTCCAGATGTATTGCAACCAAAGGTATTAACAGAACTTGTAAGTGTAATTTCAGAACCACTTCGCAAGGTCTCAGACTGGAGGAAGGCATATATTATCCCCAACTTCAAATAGGGAAATAAGGAGGAACTGAGCATCGAGTGAACGTCCAGCTTGACATCAATACCGGGAATAATTCTAGGACACATCTTTAACTTAGCTTTAACGTGTCAGGAAACATGTAGTTCTGTGAGTTTCCGTCATTAGATTTCTTCCCCTAAAACAATTTTTAATATCCATGCCTGCTGAAGAAACCTGTGAGCTTTGAAAGCTTGTATAATGTATTTTGTACTACTTGATTAGCCTGTTAAAGGTATCACCACAGTGTTTTCAGAGTTTGTGATATTTTTCTGTATGGCCAACAGAGCTACCCCAGATATATTTCTTTTGCAGCTGAGAATCTTTAGCTTGGAAAAGAGAAGATTGTGATGATGAGATAGCATATTTAAATGACTAAAAGGATGCCATGTAGAAGATGGAGCTAGCTTGTGTTCTGCTGTGTCTAGTGTCTGTAATGCGAACATGAACCAGTGAATTCAAATTAAAAATAAAGAGACTCTCCCTGAAGAACTTCTTAACTATTAGAGCTGTCTGACAGTGGAATAGACTGTTTCAGAGGGTGGTGGATTTCTTTATTTGGAAATCTTTAAATGAAAGTTGGATGCCTACCTTTGGGGAGCTGTGTCCTCCTGTGTGGCAGGTGATTGGACTAGATGAAAAGTCCTTTCCAGCTCCATGATTCTATATTTGTGTATAAATATGGGTATGCAAGATGTGTTTCTGGCATATTAATTTTGCATTGAGTGGGTATGATGAACATTTTCATGAGACTTTGTAGTCTTATTAATTAATTAATTAATTAAAATATTTGTACCTTGCCCTTTATCTGAAGATCTATAGCCAACTATTTATTCTAGATTGATATTTAACTTAACATAATGTAGTGTTAGGAAATCATATATATTTTTTAAAATGAAAGGAGGAAGACCAGTAACCACGTTTTCTCTGCCAGTGGTTTTAGTAATTGGAAGATTGCTATAAATAAGAAATTACAGATAGTGCAGACAATAGGAGTGAGTAAACCCCATTTTCTACCAGTCTATATTTTATAAGAACCCTAACAAGAATAATGCACTGGATAATGTACATTCAGTGTGGGATGCCTTGGAGACATTAACAGATTCAGCACTGATGTCTGAGACAAGCAATGAGGAACATGGTTTTTCTAGATGATGTTAGTTTGCAAGGCTCATTAGCAGAAGGAAGTATAGCCAGTGGGGACATACGATAGAACTTTCAGTCCAACAATGTATGTAAAATCACACATTCCCCATCTTTTCTAAGAGTCTGTCTGCATTTGGTTTTCAGGACTACACTGAAATATGTGTACATGTTGTCAAAAAACAATCTTCCTCAACAAATTTTGAACCCCACCAGGAGAACATTTCTGGTTATACCCTGGATCTTCCCTTTACAGTAAGAAACTAGTATTTAACAAGTTAACAATGAATCTTGAGACTAGTAACTGTGAACTGTGATTGGCTGGAAACTGCCCAACTTGTGTAAACAGGCACCTATAACTGTGATATTTTCAAAATTCCTGTTATCTGGCAGTATCTGCTGTAATCACTATAATGACCCTATATAGTGAAGCTCATTGTTCTTGCTCCTTATGTTGCAAACTTGAGTTGTTTGGCAACATAAAAAGATTTGCAGCAGAGGTGCTAAGTGCAACTGATGTTGGAAGCTGAGCCTTCTGTGTTGCTTAAAAGTCTGAATCCAAAAGCTGAGAATGCCATGATCAGAAATGAGGGTTATTTTGCTTCAGCTGAAAGCTGCTAGTGTGCCATTTTCACAGTTTGAAAGAAATAGATCAGCTTATGGTATTTAAAGCCTGGTGGTTCCAAAGGGTGTAGGAGTGCTTCAGTCATTCTACTGGGTCACAGTGGCGATCTGGGCACTATTTACTAGCTCTATACCTGACTCCTCAATGCTGGCCTGTCTTACTTCATCTATACAACGTGGACTAAGTACATCTAAGCGTATGTCTTGTCTGTTCTTTTTTGCTTTAAAGAATTATTGGGCTCTTAAATGTTAAGATGATGGGGAAGGTATAGGTAGACAGAATTAGATTTCCAGACTGGAAGCTACAAGAGAGGAGCACTTTTACATTACCACTTCAGCTTTAAGCAGTTGAAACCAAGGCCTTGCATGTCGTGGCGTCAGTAGGTTACTCGTCCTAGTTCTTACTTCATTGTAATTGCATAAATAGAGCCACTGTTTGAGAGTCAATTTTGGCAGCACATTAAATATGTTGCCATATTTGCCTATCTTTAATATATTGGCAGATATATTGGCAGAAAACGGGTATAGTAGTCAGAAATTTCAAAAAATGTTGTCACTGCTTATTTATCTGGAAATAGAGGTATCTTGTTGATGCTTTGATTGTAAACCCATCAAAAGAAAGTGTTCAGAGGTATATTTCATATAGGTTAACTATAAATAGAGAGTACATATAATAACAATAGATCATGGAATTATATCCCAATTAAGGGACAGTTAGATTATTCTGGGAGGAAGATCCCACCCTCATTCACAACAATTGGAATTGGATGTAAATTCTTATTATGCACGAGTTATATTATACTATTTATTTTATATATTTATTTATATATAAGGCAATCAGAATTGTTTTGTTTCTATTACTGAGTTATAAACATATTTTCAAAAAACTACCTATTTATTTATTTATTTATTTAAATCGCAGCTGCAGGGACTGTAACCCAGATTAGAAGTGTGGGTTTTTTCCAATAACACCCAGGTCTACTACTTATCCTGGAAAGAAAGCTGCTATTTATACCTAAAGGCTTTGTCAGCCCCTTGTGTTGCGTTGTGCAGTGTAGTGTCCTGCTCATACAGGGGCAACTGCAGAAAGTTCTTTTTACCTGGCTCAGGTATAAAAGCCCTTTTTGTAGGTCAAGGATGTGCATCTTTTTGACACTGAGAGGCCTCAGCATGATGAGGGACAAAGACAGGCAGACGGACAAAGTTGATACATGATGTCTTAACCTTGTGCTCACCGCATTAACACATAAGTTCATACACAAATTCATGGAGTTTTCAGAGGGAGACTGATTAGGATCTCTAACATTGATTCTATTTACCTGTTAAATGACCCTCTATTCCATCCCAGGAAGTATGCGTTCTTTTGCCAGCCTTGGTGGCTCAACCAAGATGTGTATATGATGTACAGAGGGAGGTTTTCATCCTGCAGTACTGTGTTACTGTCATCTGATTGAGAGCCAGCGTAGTGAAGTGATTTGAGTCTTGGACTAGGACTCTGGAGACCAGGGTTGAAATTCCTGCTTGGCCATGGAAACCCAAAGGGTGACCTTGGGCAAGTCACACACTCTCAGCCTCAGAGAAGGGCAAAGGCAAACTCCCTCTGGAGAAATTCTTCCAAGAAAACCCTGTGATAGCATTGTCTTAGAGTCACCATAAGTCAGAAATGACTTGAAGGCACACTACAACAACATCTAATGTAGTTTGTTGGTGATGAAAAATCATTACGCTATAAGCTGGGCAGATTGGTGGATACCACTGTACTCCTTCTGCGTCTTTGTCTTACACCTACAAGGGGACAGAGGGGAAATGAAATTGGATTTCTTTTTCTCTGATAACATCAAGAACAGAGACCTTTCTGAACATCTTCTGTTAGGGATCTTTTGCCTGAGATGTTATCTAGAATTTGTTGGATCATGCCTATACATAGTGTTATACATATAGTGTATTTAGGAGAGAAAGGGTTGGAAGGCTGAAGGGAAGGAAGTAGGAAGGAGTAGTCTTGGGTTGACTGTCTGCTCTATAAAGGAGGTGGTGGCAGTGACTACGAGACAGTGTAAAAGATAAGTTCCGTGTGTGCTTTCGCTGTGACTGCAAAGAATTTCTGTTACTTTCTGTTAAAACACTGCAGACACAAATAGTGTTTGCTCCTGTTTCTACCAAGGGGGGCAACAGCACAATTGAATTGGTAACTGAGTCTTGGTTTAAAGCAAAAATATGCTGTACAGATGAGGCAAATGAATGAAGAACATTGTGAGATAAATGTTGGATTAATGTATTGCTGGAAGAATAGGACATTAGTCTATCAATGGTCATCAGAAACCCCAGTGTAACAATTGACTAAGAAGCCGGAATGCCCCAGCAGAACACTGTTGCTTCCCACCCTCACCCCATGCCTTCTGCTTAGAGCTTGTGTTTTCCTATCATCTGTCTGTCAGCATCCTACGTTATACAATGCCCAGACACTGCTAATGCTGTTTGCCGAAAAGAGAAATGATTTGTAACAGACAGCTAAATACAGGCATTGTGATTCTCCACAGTAGAGGGGCGGGAAAGCAGCAATCCTCCTTTAAAGCCAAGTTGGTAAATGTCTACTCCATAGATGCCTTTTCTTCTGCCACTGCCATGACAACTTGTTTTTCCCTATTTAAAGCAAGGGAAAAAGTTGACTGCTGTGTTCCTGGCATCTAAACCCCTCTTGCTGGAGACCCTCTAAGCCTGGCCACAAGTTCTTTCATAGCCCACTTTAATGTGGGCAGTGTTTTGCTTTTCCTATTGTACTTGAAAGCCAACATGAATTGAGAATGAAAGGGCCAAAAGGCCTAACTTTTGTCCAAAACATTTCTTGTTGATTGCTGAGGAGTAACCATAGAAACTGGGGTTATGATTATCACAGTGTGTAGGCTGGATTCTTTTGAGTGCCTTGGGACTTCACAAAAAAACTATAGGCCCAGGTGGTTGGCAGAAGCAACTGATACTAAATTGTGTTAATCCCAGTTACAACAGAGAATAGCTCAAAAGCCTTCCTATTGAGATGGTTTTGAGCAACACTGAGGTATTTCTGATTTGGTGCTGAAGTGCATTATCTAAAGTAGTCTGTTATGGAGTGACTCTAGATCTGGTATTTGCAAAAACTGGTTACATTTTGGACCCCTTCACAAAAGCCATTCCTACATGGATTATCTTCTGCAGTTACAATAAAAGCTACTGTGTGGTGGAAAAGCTGATCAGTGTTGTCTACCTTGAATGTTAAGAAAGGGAGATAAAGAAAATCACATGTACCTTTTGGGACAAATTTGAGTGTGTGTGTGTGTGTGTGTATGTGTGTGTGTGTGTGATTAGTCTAGAGCATATTAACTAAATACCATATTGATTTCAAACAAAAAAAAAGTAAGAAATAGATTGTGTTTTTTGACTTTGTGGGTGAGAACCAATCTTGTGATAGGTATGATGGGCTGAGAGAATTTAAGGAGTTAGCATAGATTGCACAATCCACAGTGGAAGGGTACACACAACTTTTGACAAGATATCGTTTCCTGCTAAACATCAGGTTTTATATATTAAGGCTTAACGCATAACAGACAAGAATTTCTATGTAGACATAGCTTGGTACAAATGGTCTGTGATTTGGAGTGTGGGGTTTGAACTGCTATTTCTAATTTCTTCAATATACTGGAAACCCCCCTAGCAAATAGGCACTTGCTGAATGTATAATCCATGTACCTTCTCTGGGTTATATGATAGCTGAGAGAGCTCGAGAAGATAAAGTTCCTGATGGGGTCAGTCAATTCCATTCTCAGTTGCTTCATTAAACAGCTCTGTAGGAATCTGAGATATATTCTGCTTTTCCCCTCTGTATCCCCTCTGTTGCTCCAGATATAAAATCAAAGGTCTTCTAGCAGTTTTCCTTCTTGCGGCTACTGAGTTACTGCTAGCTAAGAGTGGTTGTGTGGCTTCTTTGTGGTTGACCAACTGTTAGAGAGCCCAATGAAATAAATGTCTTGTAAGTTATAATTCAGTGCGTTCTGGCAGTGGCTTTACATTTGGCCATTTGTCTTCCAGTGGCAAAAAAAGTAATGCTTGATTTTTGATTTTAAATAATTGGGATGTAGTTTATAACTCTGTGGTTGATTTCTGAGAGTAAAATTCCACTGCCTGTTGGAATTACTAACTAAGCCAGTCACTCTTTTACTGCTGTTGGTGAGACTTTGATGATCTTAGATTTATTTACTTATTTGTAATTTCATTTCTGTTCTGTTCAATTGTGTGACCTAAATACCATTTAATAATGGAGACATCTGTGAATCTCAGATTACAAATTCTTTTAGTTGCTCTGTGCATTTTAGCACAAATCTTGTTACCCTTTGTGCGTAAACCAAATTAGGTTTGGTTGTGTGCATGTTATGAAATGAGTCTGTTGGTTATTAGGCATGTCATGCTGAGACTATCTTTTGCTTGTAAATTCAGTCCTGTAAATTAGACTTAGCTGCTTAAATGCCTCTCGAATATCGGTAGTTCAGGAAAAGTAGGATAGGTGATGCCATATCAGGTTCTCTTGTCATCAACTGAGAGAGGGGCAACATTAATTTAAAGTTAGTTAATACAGTGATAGAGCTGGCGTAGCGCAGTCATCAGAGTGTTTGACTAGGCCACAGTGGTGACCAGGTTTGGTGGCTCTGGGACCAGTACCCCCACCCCAAACCTCCAGATCTGACTTGAAGTTTTACCATTTCTGTGCTCCCAAAATTCGGCAATAAACTGGAAATACTGCTTTAGGGGGAAAAAAGTATTTATTTTGAAGATATTTTTGGCACTACTGCTTGCTTTAAAGGGGAAATCCACATGTGCTGTTTGGGAGGGAGCTATGGGTTACAAAAATGCCCATGGAAGCTCCATGCAAGCTGTTTACAGCCCACTCCAGTGCAGAAAACTGGTGACGTAGAGTTTTGAAGATACAATCAAACAAGCAGTCCTTGGTGTACATTCTGTGGTGGCTCAGTTCTAAAAGGACTATATTGCTATTTCAGTAGCTGTCTTATAGAGGGTTCCTTCTCTCCCTTCCCATCCTTCCTTCCCCCATTCCTTTTTCCTCTCTCCCTCCCTCCCTTTTGTATCATGGATGCAGAATTACTCTCCCACCCACCCACCCACAGAAAGAGGGATATGAGAGTGGGAGTGTAATCGAGTTTTCTGGAGCATGTATTATAATACTTGAAGAGGAGCAGGGTGGTATGTAACTTGTGCTATTATAGACCAGACAATTTAGCCTCATTGACTGTGGGTACCAGCTTATGGAGTAGAAAGGGCAAAAATGCTGGCAGCAAGCTTGAAGAGTCTAGCCAGGATTGTAAACAGCCCAAAGCATCAGCCAGACGGCCGTTTTTTTCTGTGTAAGGGAAGTTGCTAAGATGTTTGTGGGACATATTTAACAACTCTTTCATGTGTTCTAAAATGAAATCTAAATTAATGCTTTCATTGAAAGATAGTACATGGTCATCTCAAGTGAATATAGCCTTTCTTATATACAATGATAGGAGGAAGATACATAGGGACTGGGCACCTTCCAGCATGTGGTGCTTAAAACAGAGCTAAAAAAAATTATGCCAAGCCCACAGTTGTGGGAGAAACAGGGCAGCATGCCTCCTGCTTTTTTTATCTCAGGTGTTTGTGTGAGAGGCTTTTCAGCAAGGGCTGAGAAGAATAGGAAGCCATCACACCTGAGTATCTCTGTAAATATGATTTGCGTGTGTTTGGCACTGTGTGACTTATTTGTTTTTCTTTCCTTTTTTGAAAATGCTATTAACTAGAGCATTAAATGTTGGCCTCCAGCAGGGTCTCTCCATATGTTTGGAACAAATGTCTCTCTCTTTCTCTCTTGTGTGTGTTTGTGTATATAGAGCGTGCATATAAAGGACAGGTCCCAAATCCCAATTTCTCTTTCTAGGTTGAAATAAATGTATTTGGAAATGTGTATCAGTTCTGAGATTTTAATACAGTCACAGATTGCAAAGTTTGCTGTCTCCTATCCGCCCATGGCAGAAAGAGAAGTGAGATGTATGGGTCCCAGTTATCTCTTTAGTGATGCATGAATATTGGCCTACTCCCTGAGGCAGGAACAAAAGGATCACCTTCTTTAAGGCAGATGCAAAGAATGAAAGAGGAATAAAGTCAGGATTTTTCCCACTTGGGGTTCTCTGTTTCTTCCTTCTCCATACCCTGTAAAGTTAACCTGCCCTTAAAATGTTAATTCTGCTCATATACACAGACATTGCTGACACTTTGTCCCCAGTTTATATGCAACATTGAGTAATTGCTATATTTTTCATTTGTCTGTCTTTGCAACTATTAAGGCTGCAGTTTGGAAACTATCACAGATTAAATACTTGAAAATTATTCTTAAAGTATTGTGATACACAAACCGGTGTAGTGTAATGGTTTGAGCATTAGACTAGGACTCTGGGAAACCAAACTACCAATCCCCACTCAGATGTGGAGACCACAGGTTGACTTGGGGTACATCACGCTCACAGCGTTAGAGGAAAGTAGTGGGAAACCTTCTCTGAATAAATTGTGCCAAGAAAACCTTATGATAAGGTCACCATAAATTGGATTTAACCTGAAGGCACATAGCGACAGCAACAATGTGGAACTGTGGACTTGGCCCAGGAAAAGCTTGGTTCATACTCTTACTAGCCAGCAATACAAGTTCGTTGCAAAAAATGAAATGGAATGACCTTATATAATCTGGGTTGCTGTTATTTTCTATCAAGTCAGCTTTGATTTAGGCAGCCCTATGAATCAAAGAACTCCAAGAAACCTAGTCATCAATAGCCTTGGCTAAGTGTTGCAAATTCAGCGCCACAGCTTCTTTAATTGATTCCAACCATCTGTAATATGGTATTTCTCTTTTATGACTGCTTTCAATTTCACTGAAAATTAGTCCTCCTTTCACTTTTGCTGATTTCACCATAGCAAATTTGATTATTCACAAGGCACATGTGTGCTTTTTCCCCTCCAATTCTCCTCCTCCCATTTCCTTGTGTTTTGCTAGGAGCAGAGGAGAAAGGCAAGCACCTGGGGAAAGGGCAAAGAAATGTGGAGGCAGGCATGCATGCACCTCCCTCCCTCCCTCCAGAACTTCCCCCTCCTGTTACCTTGCCTCAGGCCCCAGTGCTGAGAACTCGCACTGAGACCAAAGGCAAGGGAACAAGGGGAAAATCTTTTCCCTTGTGGAGTTCCCAACCAGTTCTTTTGTGTCTGACCCTAGCACACAAACGGCAAGGGAATGGGAGGGGGGAGCCCTGGAAGGGAATGAGAGGGAGATGGTTGGTGGTGGGGAATCATTCCCAGTTTTCCACTTTTGTGAGGGTTCTGCACACCAAACTCTTGCAAAGTGGAGGGGCTACTGTATTGTTTTTTCCAGTGAATCATGACTTCTCTTTATATGGTCACGATAAGATAGAGTTGTGGTTTGATTTGCTCTTGGACTATTTATTTGTCTTTTTGAAAGTCCATGGTATCCATAGAACTCTTCTCCAGCACTTCATTTGAAATGAGTTGATTTCCTTCTTGTCAGCTTTCTTTACTGTCCAGGTTTGAATACCATACATAGATATTGAAAATAATATGGCATGGATGTTTCTAACTTTGGTTTTAAATGATGTATTCTTACACTTGAAGCTCTTATCTAGTTCCTTTATAGCTCCACAGAAAGGTAGTATTGTGATGGCCATTATAATCTACCCTGACCTTGTAGGAAGAAGATACATATCTATGTAAGGATATGATAGATAATTTCTTGCTATGAGGTGTTAGTTCATGCCTTGTTTTTAAACAAAGCTTGTAGTAGAAAAAAGCACATTTTCAGCTGGGTCCTCAGTTCAGTTATTCCAGCTCCATAAATCTTGGTGATACTCCAAGTTCCATTGCAAATAATATGTGCCTCTTAGGTCAGAACATATAAAAAATGTTGACACAAGGCAAAATATTGTTTCTGTTTAGTATGTGAGCACACATAGTTTACCTTATGTTCACTTCTTGCTTTTTAAACCACACTGTTCTTTTAATGAATGTGTATATTTAAGAATCAAGTGGATATTGATTCCCTCTGTGAAATTGTTTTCCGTTTTAAGTAGAAAACTTCATTCGCTCATGACTAGTCTTAGGAAAATTTGCAATATAGTGAAATTTTCCTCGTCAGGTAATTTACCCACAACTGTAAATTTTTTCTTGGAATGTCAGCTGTGGCAAAATGGAGGTAAAAGGCTTGTTTTGGTCTTATTCTGTATTCAGCTCATGGCTCAAAAGACCTTGCCTGAGTGGCACTACAGCAACCTGGCATGGGTCTATAGAACTTAGTGGATAACCAAGATATCTGTTCTATGAAATATGCATCCTCTGAAGATTTGTGAAGATATGCTGCCCTTGAACAAAAGATGTGTGTTGTGTCTCTCTTCCCCTCCAGTCTTGGCTTTCTGGATTATGTGATGTTTCCTTCATTGAGCATCTTGAAGACAATTAATATTAATCAACTTTGGCTTCTGTCACTTTTTGTATTAACAGGGAAAACCTAAAGCCATGGCTAAGGGAAAGAGATGATGGCCTGAGGGAAGACATTTTGCCAGGCCCATATAATAGACAGAGAAAGGCAGAGTACAGTTTGAGTTTCAGCATAGTTCTGTATTCTCTTGGGGGGGGGCTCCAAAAGACAAAAATGGTGTTAGCTCATTAATGGAGTATGAGATTGGGAGCCCAGTGTATATATAAATATGTTCATACAGAAGTGAGTAACAATCATGATAGAAATGGCCAGTTACCTTTACATCTGACTTTGCTCTCCCTACTGTGCTTTTTTTGGTAGTTGGTTTTTATGTTTTATTGGGCTTTACTGTGCCGTGAGGGGATAATGGGGTCTGCTGGGAAACAGTGTACTGGGAACTAAGAAATGTTATTGTAACAAACTGTGATAAGAATACAGATGCAGACAGACAGACTCAGCTACAAGGTTGAACTGAATGAGAAAATGGGAGGTGGATTGGAAGAACCTGGAAAGGAGTTATGATTAGCTAGCAAATAGTATGCTAGCATGCACTGACTTGAAATGTTACAGCTTATAAGGTGCTTCAAGTCCAATGTTTCTTTAGTCCTGGCAATTGCCAAGGTGTACAGTTGTTTTTCTTTAACGTTCCTCAATAAAGCTTTTGAAACCTCTAAGCCTAGTCACTTGAACTAGGAGCTATCCTGTATATCACAATATCACAAAATCTGTTGTATCACGATGAGGAACTGTTCTAAGAGTTAGGTATGCTTTGACTGGAGATGAAAAGATCACATGGAGGTTAGATGTGTTAGTTTCTTTTCTGATATCAGAAGGGCTGTTATGCAGAGGATGAAGTAGCCTTTTTAAATGAATGCTCCAGAAGGTCAGACTACAATTAATGGGTGGAAATTGTGAGGGAGCAGATTTCAACTAATATTGACAAAAGTGCTGTTGGAGAGTGCACGAGTGGTGGGCTCTTCTTCACTGGAGGCTGGAGACCAATCTGTCAGGATTTCTGTAGCTGCATTCTGCATAGTACATCTTGCGCTGAGTGTGGATTTGGATTAGATGCCCTTCTGACTCTGTGGCATGATTATTCTATATAAAAGAAGAAGAAGGATCTGGGTTGACTGTTGTTCATTTAGGCATAACAATTTCCCATTACCTTTTGCAGTAATAATTTAACTCAGGACTTCTTAATCTCTCTGTCTTTGTTTCAGTGCAAAGTCAATTCTCATTTGTGCAATCACTAGAGGAAATACGCTAGTGGAATTTTGTTTCTTTTAGCATCATCTTTTATTATATCTCATTTATTTTAGTTTATTTATAGTCCATCTGTTCTAGTTTCTGACCTGAAAGAGGTGTCTTCTTAGAAATTCGTACCAAGTTTTTTTTTGCTTACCACATGACATTTCCGTCAGGAAAAGTAATGCAACCCATTATTTGTGTCCTGGAGCATTGCCTCCTTTTTGGCTTAGTAGAGTTATAACAATAAATATAGGTACAGTTCTGAGAGGACCTAAATAATAACCTAACAGCACCAATCCCATCTGAACTTGAAGCTAAGCATGGTCAGCACTGGTTAATACTCGGATGGGTGACTGCCAATGAATACTGGGTGCCTTAGGCTATATTTCAGAGGACCTTGCCTAAGAAAACTATGAAATTTGTGGGATCACCTTAAGTTGATAGGTGACTTAAAGGCACATACAGAGAGAGAGTGAGTTCTGAGGCCCAAACAATTTATTAATTGAACTCATCATTGCTTTTTAAAAAGTATATATCTATTTCTATATTTCAAAAAAGTAATTACTTTTACTTACTTTTCTATTAATCATTTTAATTATACAAGCTACTGGCCTGTGTTAAAAAAAAAAAAGAACACCACAACCTCCTGTCCAGCTTATTCTCTCTTCAGCACTCACAGCACAATATGAGGTAGCAGCATGTGTTTAAATTCAACCTACTAACTGAACCGTGCTCTATTCCTTCCCCACCATACTATCGTAGTTGCAAAACATTATAGTTATATCACAAAGTAGCGAAGTTATCTGTCACCAAGATAGCGTCCTAATGTAACTTAATTATGCCTTAGATATTTCAAAAGGGAAATAATTACTAGTTGTTTGTGACTTGTTACTTCTAAAATCTGGTTTTAAGATCTGCTTGTCATATTGCCCTTTATCACAAGGAAGTGCTTGAGCAAGCTGCTCCTATTGTGACTTTAAAGTTTGCTTGGAATGGATTAATGTTTATTACTGCGGGAAGTCCTAGCCTGAATTCCAGATACCCTGGGAGTGCTGTGGTTAACAAAGGTGAATCTGCATATATATATGGGTGCACTCCTACCTCCAGATGCAAAGAGAGAAAAGTCTCTCTGATGCATGCAATGAAAGACCCCTAGGTTAGACATCATCTTCTGAAACAGAATCTGGAGTCTGGCATTGACAAGGCCCAGTGGGATTTGAGCACTGAAGCAGGCTTTTCGATTATGCTTGCTGTGAAAATAGCCTGGTCCCATCAACTTACCCAAAGGTCATGATATGTATCCTCTCACGTGTTACATGAGAGTTAGGTATATTGCATCTTTTTTTTCCTCATCGGGCAGGGAAGGGGCAATGCAGAAATGCTATAGCTCACTTTCTGCTTGGAGTGTGTAAAAGAGATTGCATCTCTGGCCTTATTACTTTTTCATGGGCTGCTTTATTTTGCTTCCAGGCACAATTCAAGATGCTAGTCATTACCTTTAAAGCTCTGGATTCTGCATCTCCCTGGGAGGCTTGTCTCTCCTTGCTTATTAAGATCATCTAGAGTCCTTTCCTCCATTTTCTTCAGCTAGGTGACTGAAATACTTTCTTCAGTATAACCAGCTATTCTAAGATCTTTTTGCTTTGTGTCTTTTTTTTTTCTGAGCATTTTTATCTTAACATTCTCATTTGTTGCCAAATCTTCATTTCAGTTGTTTTACTATTTTCAGATGAGACAGAGTTAGCTATGCTGGTCCATAAAGGATTTTTACTCCCCCCTCCCTTATAAGTTAATGTTTTTATTAGGATGAATTAAATATGCACAAAATTGTGGTCCTTATTTCCTCTAAATCCCACTCTTCTTCCCTCCAGAGGGCTTCCTTGGGCTCTGCACTACAGACAGGATTGCGTTTCTGTAGTACTAAGCTGCCCACTGTGACACTCCCTTTCTGTGGTCAGGGAATTGAGTGTTCCCGTGATGCAAGAGGCTATGCTGACAGTAGCTGTGCTGCTGGTAGAGTCTCCCATATCAAACAGGCTTTTATTGAGGAGCCAGATTAACTGTGCCAAACAGCTACTGGGCAGTAGCACTAGTATATGTGTGGGGGTGACACTGGCAGAAGATCTCTTGGAGACAATGGCATTGTCACCATAGCTAACACTTGTTGGTACTGCACAGAAGCAGGTCCATTAAACCCCTTTTGAATGTCTTTTACCATGAAAATCCTATGGTGAGATATTATAAAATGAAACAAGAGGCACTGCCAGAAGGTGAGTCTCCGAGGTCAGATGGCACTCAATGAGCTACAGGGGAAGAGCAGGGGACAATTATGAGTCGCCCTGTGGCTAATGACACAGCTAGATCAAGCCAGAGGATATTCAGATGTTGATGTGCTCAGAGCTGAAAGGAAAATCAAAGCTGCACAGAACATATTAAGGGAACATGCAATGTGAGAAGCATAAATCAGGGGAAGCTAGATTTAGTAAAACAAGAAATGGAAGATGTAAGCATTGCAGTACTTCAGGAGGATGAGCTAAAGTGGACGGGAATGAGACATTTTGAGTCAGATAATTACACAGTGTTTTACTCAGGAAATGACTATCAAAGGAGAAATGGGGTAGTAATAATAATGAGGAGAGAAGCAGCATAAGCAGTCAAAGGGTATAATGCAAAGTCTAACCAAATAATGTCAATAAAACTTCAGGGAAAACCCATCAATATAACTATAACCTAAGTTTATGCTCCAATAACAGAAGCAGCAGCAGAAGAAAGATTCCTCCTGGAGACCAGAAGGAAATTGCCCCCACACACGACTTGATTTTAATCAATTGGAAAGTAAAAGTAGCAAACAGAGCAGAATCAATGACTGTAGGAAAATTTACCTAGAATCAAGAAATGAAGCAGTAGAGCAACTGATTGAATTTTGTAAGGCCACCATTTTGTTTCTTGCAAACACATTCTTCAGGCAACCAAGGAGGCCCAAGGTCACCAGTTGATGCCACAATCTGTTTCTAGTCTTGTTTTCTCTAATGGGGCTTCTCCATTTTCTGCTTTCAGTTATGTAGGCTGTTTGATTTCTGTGTGGGCCATCAGGTTAGAAGTTATGAGAGCCAGTGTGGTGTAAAGGTCTGAATGTTGGACTATGACCCCACTCAACCATGGAAACCAACTGGATGACCTTATGCACATCAGATGCTCTCAACTCCAGAAAACCCCATGATAGGTTTGTCTTGGGCTGCCAGAAGTCAGAAATGACTTGGACTTGAAGGCAAACAACAACAACAGGTTATGTCCATGAATATAGTTGCCTTTGGTTCATGTGCAATTCAAAGCAAATACAGTTCTTTAAAGTTCTTGCCTCTGGCCCTGGCATGCTTGGAGGTATCTCATCTGTTGTTGTTGCTGCTGCTGCTGCTGCTACTGCTGCTATCTGCTTTCAAGTTATTTCCAACTTATGGGAACCCTAAAGTGAACCTTTCACTAGGTTTTCTGGCACTGAGAATGCGTGATGCACCCAAGGTGACCCGGTGGGGTTCCATGGCTGAGTGGGAATTGAACCCTGGTCCCCAGAGTCATGGTCCAATGCGCAAACTACCACACCAGTCTGACTCTCCACTTATTTGTAGAGTCACTATAAGTCAAAATTGACTTAACAGCAGTTAACAACAGTTACTGAACTGGAAATTTCAGCTTTTCTTGCTAATTGGGGAGAAAGGCCACCCCTCCACTCAGTGCTGCAGTTGGGCAGTCTTTTTGTATTGTTGAACTAAGGGACTCCTCTTATCTCCAGTCAAGAGTTTATCACTGTGAGAGTTTACCAGCTCAGTGCTCCAGAAAGGTAACTTTTCTCTTAACACTGAATTAAGAAATGCATGGTTGGGTTCACAAAAGAGTTCAGGAGAAAAGAGTACTACTCTCAGTAACATGTATCACAGAAGACCCAGAATTATTCTCCTCCATTTGTTAAACTGTACAAGTTGTCATGCAGATTTCACGTTAACAACTGTTTGTGCAGGAAAAAAAAAACTGATTTCCCCCATGTTAGAAGTTATAACGTCCAAGGTGCTCTTGGATTTATCTCTGATCTTGGGGAAAACATACAGGTACTTCTGAAGCAGAGAACATAACTAAGGAGAAACATTTCTTTCTTTTGTAAAACTGCAGATTAATTTCAAATTGTGCATTAGATCAAGAAAAAGTCAACCAAAACCAATTGTGTAGTTCTCCTTGGTGGTTGGAGAGGATGAACCCCTCAAAAGAAATAAACAGGTTTTTTTAAGTCTTGTGCATTGCCTTGAGTGCTTACTGTTGCTATATAGCCCGTGGGGATGCTGCTAGTGGTAACTTTCTATCTGTGTACTCTTCTGTAGCTGTAACTAGGCTGCAAGGACAGGCAGTGAGGACATTGCTACCACATCCTCACACCCTATAGTTCCTGATCTGGAATTCTGGATTGCTCTATTACTTCTGAAGTAATGTGAATCCAGTAATGTGAAATATTTGCCTCGGTTCATTGAACAGAGTCTGTGCTTCCTAACAGCCATTATCTAAATACTTAGATAGCTAGTGTGACGTATCACTGTTGTTAGTGATTTGTGAAGTACATAACATTCCTAAGTATCTCTTAAATTGTTCATTTTTGTAACGATAACCATTTTCAATGATTAAATAACTTTTCATTTTCATTTGATTGCTCTAATAATGGTAACCAGCAGGTTAATAACAGTGGACCAGCAACATTAAAGATATATTAGCATCTGCTTCTCAATGTACTGCCCATTTTTGCTGTGATCCAGAACTGCTCGTGTTCTGAATCAATGCACAGTGCAGCTATGAGCAGAAGTGAAACTAATGTTTAAACATTTGATTGCTTTATTGAGGATGGGTTGAGAATGCAAAGGGGAGAAAGAGGACATTGCTAGCTGGCAGCAACTGTATCAGGATGACACAAATGGCATTTGTTAAATATGCAATGTTTTGAAACTTTGAATTCTGTGAAGCAAATTTACTCAAAGCGGGTAAGAAAGGAGAGAATGATCCTCAAGATATTTGATGTAGATCATTGTCTGTGATGGAAATTGTATCAAAAGGTTAAATGGTGAAAGAATGTTGTTTAAGTTTAGAGAGATCCGTGACTTTGGTGCATTCTCTGACCAAATCAGATTATGAAGATTAAAAAAGTGTTTCTGAAAATTCACAAGATTTGTAGTGGGTTTTTTCCCCCCTATCTTTGATGTGGAAGTTTCTCAACTGGAGTTATTTTCATTTAAGTGTATCTTTCTTTCTTCTCTCTGGCTTTTGCTTTCTCTTCTCTCCATCTATGCAGTACAGAACTATATCGTCCTCTTAATCATAACTTCATTTATACACTATTATTATTACCATCACTATCATCATCTCTTGGTTTCTCAGTCTAAATATGTGATTGACTGAAGTCTTGGAACATAACTGATTGAGATACTGTTTAAGAATCTACGAATCTGTGTATTGTTGGACAATATGGCATGTTCCAAGTATTGTCATTTTTTTTGTAATTGCAATTCTATCTATAACAATATCATTCAGTTGTTTCTTCATTCAGTTTGGAAATCTTTTCAAAGTGTCTATCACTACTGGAACTACAGTTGTTGCCTTTTCACAGAGGTGGTGAATCTCAGCTTGTAAATCTCAATATATCTGAATCTTTCCCATCACTTTGTTTCAATTCAGCTGTCTCAGAGATTGCCACGTTTAAAAACCAAACTCTCTTTTTCTCAACCACATTTATGTCTGGCATATTACATTCTAATTGTTTGTCAGTTTGAATCTTAAAAGTTCCTTAAGATTTTTACCCTAACATTTTGGACAACTTTTTGAGTCTTGCGTTCCCACCAGTTCTTTCCAGATAGTAAATCATATTTTGTACATGGGCAGAAAGTCTATAACATCTCAGTTAGGTCTACTGAAAGAGTTTGTGAGTGGCTGAAAGGCTGTTAAAGAGGTAGTTCTCCCTTGACAGGGGATATCACAGTCAAACATGACTAAAGAGAAGCCTTGTCTTATGTTCCAGCCAAACCTTGTGCCTCTTCTATATTCATGTGACCTTGAGAACTGCTACCAGCTTTAGAGGTATGAACAGAAAACCTCTTTTCAAAATAGAAGGCTTCTATATTCTGGAAATTAGTTATGTTCACATTCTCTGGGCAGAGCCTGTTTCCTTCTTTGATAATTGCTTCAACCATCCCTAGCTTTCAGGCTAATGTGAGTTATAAATCAATGTATCTGTGAAGTAGCACCACATTGGTTATATTTTATTTATTGAATTTAACGCATGTCCACTTCCTAGATTTTAATCCACGGGGTGTAGCACGAGAGTGCAAAAAGGTTTAATTTACAAGTATGCTTTAGTACTTGAGCAGCAATGGATCACTGCTTTATGTTTACATCTGTCCACCATTAGAGATGGTTTGATCTCACATTACTTGCTTCAGTGCTTATAGTATTTTTTTGTATATATAACTATATAGTATGTATAAAGATGCAAAATAGTTTAGTCTTTTTTTTTTTTTTTTTCAGCTATGCTAAAGACCAATGTGAAGCACAGAGACTGAAGCAGAGTTTTTAGAACTGCTTGGAAATCATCTGTAAGAGTACCATACACAAAGCACAGGCAAATACATGCAGGATGTCTAATACAGTTTATTGCAGTAAGACAATTTGAATGCAGGAAGGCATTTCTAGCTAGAGGGAATTTTTGAATGTTAGCCATACTGTTTTAATCTTAATGTACTTGTTTGCCCTAATCTTCATAGATGACGTGAGCGGCTGACTGATGATAGTTCGAAGAGCAAACTCGGCTCTAGCAGAACAGGTGCAATCATATATTCTAGGGCAGCAACAATCATGCTTTCACATACCAAAACTTCCCAATTTCTAGTTACTAGTTTCCTTTCTAGTTTAAAGTCTGTAATGGGGGAAGTTGCTGTCCTGATGTATCCTGATTCTTAAAAACAAAGGTGTGATACTACTTCAGTAGAAGCCAGATTGATCTCTAATAAATTGAGGAGGAGGAGGAGGAGGAGGAGAAGGAGGAGGAAGAGGAGGAGAAAAAATAACTATTAATCCTTGTACCACACATGGACATTAATCCAATTTTTATTTCCAACTAGAGTAGATCCCATTGAAACAACAGAACTTGACTTGCCAGGTTCTGAATGTTTCACTAATTTTATTTTGGTGAATCAAATAACAGCACATGGAGTTACTCAAAGTGAACAGGTTAAAATGACAGACAGGGTTTTTATTCAGAGGAGCCTTTGTCATGCAAGCTGATCTGCTGTTAAAGGATGTCTGACTGGTTGGGTGCAGACGCTGTCTATTTAGTTGCATTTTTTAATTGCACTTTAATTAATCTAGTTTTCTGTTATGCTTTAATGAAGATGTTTTAGAAATTGATAGAACATTGCTAAGAATGCCTTTTTTGGTGGAAGGGCAGTGGAATAAATGAGTAAATAAATACAGCCCATGAAGTAGTCAACAGACCAAAACTCACAAGGTCAGATACACCTCTACAGAGAATGAGTTCAATGGAAATCTAACTCACACCATTTGTACAAATGATGGATCTAGAGAAGAGCTTGTTTTACTAAACTTAATGTACTTGGACAAATCTATGGAAAGGAGTACATTTATCGTATAGTACTTTCTTAGGAGACATAGTTTTTTTAAAAAAAATAATGTACATTTTGCCTTTGTGCCAGCACAAGACTCAAGGTGGCTTACAAATAATTAAAGCAAAATATATTTAAAGTAAATAAACAAAAAACAAACAGTTACGAAAGCTACAAAAACAATTAAACAATTCTACTAGAAAAACAAAGTTGAATTATTTTAGATATTTTAAATCAATATTTCCCAAAAATAATAGAAACATTACAAATATATAAAAGAAAATAAAGAAACAACATAAAAAAACATAAAAAATAGGATTGAAATATTAAAAATAAGAAATAGAGTAGAAGAGAGAGAAAGAAAAAGAAAAAAAGACTGACTTCCCTCCTTCGTTTGAACAGGTTATAGCAATCAGATTAATTCAAGCCTCTCAGAATATCCAACATTCTCTTCTTCCCCCTCCCCCAATATATCCTTTCAGGAAGAAAAAACAATGAACTTACTTCTACCAAAGGTTAACCTAGCCTAAAAACTTTGTATCAGTTTCTATTACATTCCACTACAAATTGCTTATGTGATAAATACCATGATAGTCCTCCTTCCATGCTTATATTTGCAAGGCAAGGCAAGCATGTGCCTTACCCGCCCTGCTTGTTCTCCTCCTCCCAATCTCTTGTGTTTTTCTGGGCACAGAGAAGGAAAGCAAACACCTGGACAAAAGGCAAGTGAAGGGGGGGAGGCACACCTGCCTTCCTTCTCCCCTCCAGAGCTCCCCACTCCCATTCTCTTGCCTCTGGCCCCCACCCTGAGAACTCATACCAAGGCAAAGGCAAGGGAATAGGGGAGGAAGGCTCGTGCGAACCTTCCTTCTCCCCTCTTGATCTCCCTCTCTTATTCTCTTTCCTCCCTAGAGTTGACTTGAGTTTGTTTTGGTTTTCATTTTCTTTTGCTTCCCTGTTAACTTCTATGTCTCCCTCTTGTCTAACTCTCTTCACAGTTCTTTGACACTGCTTTCTCATAATCTCTATCAGATTCTTCTGCCAGTTTAGGAATTCCATGCATAGTTGCTCTAAAACCAATTGAAAAATGTCTGAGGATGCTCCTGGGAAATTTCTATTTTTCACTTAGTCCATCAGTTACAGAGTTAACAACTCACTTCCCTTATGACTAACCAGAACTGACAGCAAGACAATATTATCAACATCAAACTAATAACATCTGTACTTTCTCATGCTATAATTTGTTCTTGTTAAAATCCAACTCTGTCTTACAAATAAAATAGAATTCAATCTGTTCACAAAGTGTATGCACTTAAATCTTTATTCTTTTTTAAGGCATCACCCCCCACATTTTCTAATTAATTTGTTCCAATCTTGCGGGGCGAACAGCCTTACTCAACTCTTGATTGCAGAAAGAAATTAGCTGTGCAGTCTCCCCTCTTCCATCTTAATCAGAAGGATTCCTCACTTCTATAACTGCAAAGGTTAGTTAGAAGTTTATTCTTTAAAAAAACAAGGTTGCTGGCATTGGGCTGTCAGGTCTTCCAATCTAAACAGCTGCATTTTACAGCAAGGGCAAGATGTCACTCCTCCAGTCTTGTCCATTCATAATGCATTTACTAGCGAGTAAATGCAAATAATGGAAATTCCAGATCCTAATGTATAATCCTCTGTTCCATCTTTATCTAAGGGGAGTTACTTTAGCCAGAGATCCCTCTGGCCAGGAGTTTTACTGTGAAAACTCTCTGGGCTGCTGAACTGCCAGCAGCTTCTGCCCATTGGCCTGCTGGAAGTCGAGTCCCTGGTTTAAACAGTTTAAAACATATTTAGGAAGAATAAATATAATAAGGCATTCCCACTGAAAGCCCCTTCTGCCACATGACGTAAGAGCCAAAGATCTGCCTAAATAAAAACATCTTTGCCTGTTGATGGAAAGAAAGCAGAGAGGTGTCCAACTGAATTTCCTGTGGGAGGGGACTGTTCAACTTAGGAGCAGCCATCAACTAGGTTCTCTTCCGTGTCATCACCAAAGGAGTCTGTGTTGGTGCTGGGACCGGGAGAAAGAAAACTGTTCCTCAAAGAACTTAAAACTTGGACAAACTCATATAGGTTCATGAATGATTGAAACAATATATAATAAAACCATAAACAGAACAATGCAGAACACAGCTGATGATGGAAAAAGGAGCCTAATCTTCCTGTAAAGGCAACTCTACAAGCAGGACAATGCTAAAAAGGGGTCCTATTTTTGATTACATTAGGTTGGTCTTTTGGTGGACAGGATAGATGTGCTTCTGTGCACAGCACTGTCTTCTGAGTTATACTCAAAATAGTATGCTTTTGGTGCTTGATAATATAGATTTAGCTTTTTCATAACCAAAATGGCATGGATACCTAAGTGTCATTTTGTTTGAGTTATCTGCTTTTCCCTGCGTCTTTTTATCTTTCTCTTCCTCCTCCACTTCCATTTAAATACTGTGTCTGTTGTCCTTTTTATGGTTTTGTGTGCAGTAGTTTTGTTTTTACTATCTATTCCGAATGATTTTTCCCAATCTGGTGTTTTAATAAACCATTGACGTTAGAAAGTTAAATTCTTGATAGTGATTTTATACTAAAGGCTTTGCTTTTTCAGCCAAGTATAGTGATAGCCTACAGGCTTCTCTGTCTCTTCACATTTCCTTAAATCAAATATGCTCATTAACCAGTTAAAAGAGTATGAGAGGAAGTCCGATTTGGTATTCTGAATGCAGTGACATTCACTGAAAGTATGGAGAATGTACTGGCCCTCAGGAGTTGCATATTATCATACATATGGTAAGTTGCTGCAATTAAATGCTGCCAAAACAGTACTTCCCATATCATACATATTTGTATGTCTGTCTCAAAAGTTTCCATATGGGTTGTAAATTTATTTATTCATTTAATTATAAATTAATAGCCCACCTTTCTGCTACAAATAGAGTCCATGGCAGGCAACACAGGAAAATCCAATCATGTAATGCAAATATAAAAACAGGTTAATCAAAACACACCAATAAAGTAATAAACAGCCCCTACAAGTTAAAACCCACAACCACAAACAAGTCAGCTCAATGCCAAAGCAGTGACTCACTGCAAGAGCACAATGAAAACGGAGCTAGTCTGGCCTCCCTTCCCAGGGAGTTCCAAACATTGGCCCTTTCTTGTTTTCAGATGGTGCCAGGAGGCAGAGAAAGATCTGTTTTGAGAATCTTACAAATAGGCAAACTCATATGGGAAAATGTGATTTTTCAAATAGCCTGGTCCCAACTCCTTTAGATATTTATAGATCATAGCCAACACTTGAATTATGAACTGGTAGCCACATGGCCCTAAAACTAGCCCATCAGTGTTCTTGCTACAATATTTTGTACCAGCTGATGTTTCTGAATATATATCAAAGCTAGCCTCACATTATGTACATTAAACCCAGATGAGGTATAAATGTGGGATGTGACACTCAGGCCAGATATAACATAATGGGTGTAGGTAGAGTAAAATTGCTAAGGGGACTGTAATTAGCAGTGTGTTAATAGAATTGGAACACCTACTGACAAACTTACAAGCTAATTACTTTGGTAACCTAACAACCTAATTACTTCAGTAAGCAACAGTAAGCAACACATAATCAGTCAGAGAACATCAAAACCAATGGAGTAATTTGTAGAACTAAGTTTCAGTGTATCTTTCTCAGGGATACACAATAAGAGCACTTGATGCATCTGAATAAAGAGATGTTAATCCTTTTGTCCAATCACACTTTTTCATAAGAGATTTTGCTTGGTGGTTGATGGTGCTGTTCCTAGGACGGATGAAATCTGTTGGTCTTGTGGCTTGGTGCAGCTAAAATAACAAAGAACCTTCTGTCACCCTGAAAGTTACAAATTATGGCATAAGCTTCTGTGGACTTGAGTCTGCTTCATCTCATGGAAAAGGATCTGTAGTCTATGAAAAGTTATACCATAACAAATATGTTGGTTTTTAAAGTGGCATAACTATTTCTTGCGGCTTATAAAATGGCCAGTGATATTCAAGGATTTTGTTTGATCCACATTTTAAAAATAACCAACCTGGTTAGGAACTTTTTGAATTATTATGTAGTTAATTTTTTACACTGCTGCAATTCATTTGATACATTTCAGCTCAAAATTTAACAGAAGTCATTTAAAAAATGCGTATTTTAGATTGAAATACATACAGGCTGTTTTAAGGTAAAGCACATCCAGAAATGTGCATCTTAGGAAATAGGTGAAAAATTATTTTTGTGCATTTTAAAAAATGCTAATAAATGCAGAGATGGGATGGACTAATGAAAGGGCAGATATGAGCTGGAAGTAGGCTAATCTACCCCTCCATAAATACAGCTATCCCTCTGGAAATGTTTACATAAATGCTTAGGTGGCTGGGCTGTGGGTTGCTAATGAATTCAGACTGGAGCTGTCAAAACAGTGATTGTCAAATGTATGTAAGTTTGTCTTCAAATTGACAGGATTCCATTTAAGGGTTAAAGGCAGACTAACATCCTAATTTCTTTTTTTTAAAAAAGGGTTTTTTATTGACTTCTAGTACAGCAGCAACATGTTGACTCACCCCCATCGTATTACCTTCCCCCATCTTCTTTCCTAAATCTGCATACACACTTCTGATTGAAAGATGTACAGTTTACTTAACACTTACCAAGCATGCAACCAGAGATGGGACAATCACATAGCATGGTGGAAATGGTTTCATTGCTCATTTTCTACATTTGAAGAAAAATGTTGTAAGGATACCAAGTTGAACCACACCTAGAATATTTGTTACCCTTCGTTGCTCTCATTTCCTGTGGCTCCTTCCTACAGAAAGCTGACTCTTCAGGTTTTGTGATCATTTAAAGTAATTTAGTTTGAGAGAATGCCAGCTAATTGTCTGGCATAAATAGCCCTGTGCAAATTAGCCATCTGCATGAGGAACAGCACCTGAATGCTGCTGTGAAAGAGCACTAATTTTTAATTTGGGTATTCACAGGGAATGTTACCAGATTTGGGTTCAGGCACTCACTCAGCATGAACTATAGCCTGCCCAAACACACTATGAGCTAATGTAACACGGAGGCGTTCATGTGGGAAATTAAAAAGTCGGATGGACGAATGATGCAGCTTTTGAGAACTCAATAAAAACTTATTACCTACTAGAGTGATCCAAATATCCCAGTGATAGAAATGCCAGGAATATTCCTTTGGCAGCAGGAGATTTTTGTTTTTGTTCTATTTGGTGTGTGTTTCTGTGTGTGCGTGTGTGCGTGTGCATGTGTGCGCGCGCACGCATGTGTGTAGAAGAAAGAGAAAGAGAGAGTGTGTATATGTTTCAGAGAAGATTAGAATTTAATTTCTTTCTGAATAGATTTAGATTTAAACAGAAATCTTTCACTTTTGCTTTTCCACAAAATACCTTGGTTCTTCAGTTGCACTTATCAACCCTTAAGCAATTTTGGGACAATAAGCATACTTTGTAGTTGACGACATCAGAGCAGGACTGCAAATAGAAGATCAGTCCTTCCACTATCTTCATTAAAATCCTTTCTTATATGGCGTGGTAGATCAGAGCATAGGACATAATGCACACTTATATGTGAGCTCTGCAGAAGGGTGCTGGTACAGCCGTTGACCATCCTGGCTGGGGAATTCCGGGAGTTATAGTCCAAAAAAGAAACTTTTCCAAGTTTTTGTGTCATGCAGGCTCCACTCAGAATAGCCACCTGTGTGAAGATGTGACTGCATCCTCCATATCTTTTTGCAGTGGATTTTCTACCTTGTTCCATTTTCTAACCTTTCTTCTTATCCTTTTATATATGTCATTTTTCTAGAACAAATGACACTTATTTTCGCAACTATTGATTTACTTTAAAGTATCTAGCCTGCATCACTGGGATGTCTCTGAGAGTAGTTTGTTGAAGGCTGTTCAGCCGCTAGGGGATCATTGAGTACCTGTCAAGGTTATTAGTTTTACAAACATTTGTGACACATTCTAGTTTGGAAGTTATGGGTTAATCTCCTAGATAGTATTGGATATAGAATTATCTCCTGCCTTCAGTGCAAGGTCTTTGAACAATATTAACATCTCATCAGTTCTTTATAAAGGGAAATATTTTCTATGCCTTAATAGTCTGTTGGAGAGTCAGCGTGGTGCGGTGATTTGAATGTTGAACTAGGACTCTGGGAACCCAGGGTTTGAATCTCCACTTGGCCATGGAAACCTGCTGAATGACCTTGGTCAAGTCGCACTCTCTCAGCCTCAGAGAGTGGCCATGGCAAACTCCCTCTGAACAAACCTTGCTAAGTCAGAAATAATTTGAAAGCATACAACAAAAACAAGTAGTCTGTTGCTCCAGCTGTTTGTTTTATATAAACTCTTTACCCTTACCCAAAAAAGTTGAAATGTTGGGGAAGATCTGTTCAAAAGAAAATGGAGGAATGTTTCCTGCAGGAAATCTGGATATGCGTTTTCCATTACTGACTGGTCCATTTTTGTTTTAAAAAAGAGTTTTCCCAATTCACTACATTCTGCCTGGTGTCTTGAAATGTTTAGTCTTGTTTCAGAAAACCTGTTTGTTTAATTTTTATTTTAAGCAAATGGCTGCATTTTCCACATTTCCGTTTTCTGAATATGTTACTATGCAGAGAATGCAACGGAGAGCTTGAGAATTTTAAATAATGGATTAGATCCAGGCAGAGATAGTAACACCTTGTTCAGCTTTAATAATGTTCTTCTGCAGCAGCCTACTTCTGAATTCTGTTTTCTTACTTGCAGAGTGAGGAAGAAACTCTTGGCAATTAATCATAATGGCAAAGAACAGCACTGAGTTTACTATTTTATCTTGACAAAGGTTTGCACAGAGTAGTGCCTGTCATCTCAGTTCACCACATTTTTAGGAGGATTTATTGTCTGAACAGTTGCCTCTGCTAGAGTTCTGAATGATGGAGAATTTATTTTATTGTGGGAAACACAATTTGTGAATAAATAGTTAGCTCTCTGAAATAAGGACCCCGAATCTGTACATGTCAGTAAAAGAAGATTTGCATTTTCTGTAGGTGTATATGTGCATCCAGGATGCCTGTCCCATGAATTTCATAGGGTCTTCCTCTGATGTAATTTTGCCAGTTCCATCCTCTGAAATATAACCACCTGGAATTTGTTGGTGGTCTCCCATCCAAGTACTAACCAGGGCTGGCCCTGCTTAGCTCCCAAGATTAGACAGGATCTGGTGCTTTTAGGGCATTTAGGCTGCTTGTATATTCTGTATATATTTAGCAGCCATAGAACTGTAGACCTTTAATGAGGTGGTGAACCTGTGGCCCTCTACATGTTGTTGAATCACAACTCCCATCATCCTTCACCATCAATCAGAGTAGAGTTTGGAAATAATGCACTGAAATCTATTTATTCTCCATTGTTAACAATGTTTTTAACAATGTTTTTCAATATTCTTATTTAAATAATTAAACACCCACAACATTAATGGCCTAAGTAATGCCTACTATTTTGTATTAATTTGTTAGTTTTGGCAGTTTTGCTTTGGAGTTGATGAAGTCCATAGACAGCATAATTCTGGCATAAGGCGGAATTCCATGGAGGGAGTCCTCATTACAAAGCCTTGTTCTCCCTTCCCATGCAGGGTGCACACACCAGTATGCCCACCTATTAAAGGCAGCTCTCTACTTGATCATGGAACCCAGTAGTTCTCAATTAAATGGAAGATGGTAAGGATAGGGAGGACGCAGAACAGGGGTTAGTACAGTGTACAAGTTAGTGTCAGACTAGGATTCTGGAGATGCAGGGAAAGATCTCCACCATGAAACTTTTCTTGAGTATCCTTAGGTCAGTCACAATGTCTCAGCCTAACCTATTTCAGTAGCACCTTTGAGACTGAAGACATTTCTGTTTTAAGTTTTGTGGACTCCAGCCCACTTCTTCAGATGCGGCTGATGAGGTGGATTGGTGTCCACATACTGAAATTTGTCAGACACAGACTGGAGTCTGGAGTCCAGAGACTGGAGTCCACAGAACAAGAAATATCTTTTAGTTAGTGTCAGAGGTGCTACAGGATTCCTTTCTATCTTTCTTTGAACAGTACTTCTTCAGAGGGGTGTTGTGAGAGTGGTTGAATTGCATAGTGCTTTGTAGGAAAGGTAGGATATAAGTGTAAGTTATTTCCTTCAGTAATGTGGAATGGTGTTTGTGTATCTACCCACATGTTGTGCACCATATTGGTGAGAAAGAACAAGACTCAGTTGTGCTCAATTACTATTCTTCCAGATGTAGGTACCGTGTTGGTATGTGATGTGAAGACTGACCACCTTCTGTGACAATTATTAACCCACATCTTCTGCTGGCTATATGTGCATGTTTGTGTCAGTAGCATTAGACCCACATACGTATACACATATTGATTCTAGCGTCAAAAGTCAAATACCAAATTGATCAAGGATATATTTCTGACTGGATGGTTAATTATAAAAATGCAGTTCTGTCAATCAACAGCTTTGGTTCTTGCAGCAGTCAAATTGCTTTTTGAAGTTTTTTCTAATCTGTTGTTAAAATAAAATTACAAATGATTGCATGCGATTGATTGGTGGGGTCAGAGGCATCAAATGAAATGCCTTTAGGAGACTAATTTTTAATCCAAATGATCTTCTGATTGTGAAAGGTGCCTACTGTATATATACTCTGGATATTCTAATCACAGTGCAATATGATCAGTAGAGACACTGGGGTGTATAATTGCTTATAATTCTGTAGGCAGAAGATTCACTGAACCGTGAGAGAGTGTATGTCTGCTGTTTTAAACCAATACCTCTTTCTCTATCATTAAATTAAATTAAAATCTGTTGTCAGCCATAATGCCTTTCATGCCGGTAGATCATCCTCTGGAGCTTACGGGAAGAATGCAGCTAGCACTGCTCTCAAACTACAATTTAGTTTTCCAATTTGTCCTGGGAAACGCACTGCTCAAGGTGGGGTGGGAGCTGGAGTTGGCTTGAATTTGCATATTTAGACTTTGAAATGACAAATCAGTTGCCAATTTTTACAACTGAAAAAAAATGTTGCCAAAGCCAAAATCTGCCGGCATAGCATACCTTCCAAAAAAGGTTGCCAGATATTCTTATTTTGTAATTTGTGTGTACTTACTCTTTGGAGGGACAGAGCAAGAAATGTGGTCAAGCTGACGTGTTCATTTCTTAACCATCACGTTACACAATTTTTTAAAAAGAACTATGGTCTTTCTTCTAATCTTGTCTGAGTCAGAGAAGGTTCCTTTTACTCCAAAGCCAAAGCTCAATAGAGGCCCCTCCAGCTTGGAACTTCAGTTGCTGGAGGAAGAAGAAACTATTTCTTTAAGTAACTAATTCTTCCAGCTCCCCAAAGAGCTTTGGCCTTGGTTTAGTCTTTAATGACTTGTGGCAATTCTGGGTAACCGTGTTCTGTATTAACATCCCAGGGTGCTTTATATCCTTTGAAATGAAGTGGGATTGTTTTAGGTCTATCTGAAAAGAAAGAAGATGCCTTCCCAACCTGTATCTGGCAATGCTGTCAGCAAAGCTTTAAAAAGCTATTTTTTGCGATTACAGCTTCCAGAATTCTCTTGATAATGTGGCCAGTGTTCATGCTGGCTGAGGGATTCTAGGAGTTGTAGTCTGAAAAAATTCTGGCTGCTAGTTTTAATAAATAGCAGCCTTCCACTTTTGAACATTTTTAATTTTGCGCGCGTGTGTGTGTGTGTTGCTGCTGTCACTTGCTGTTTGTAAGTGGTCCAGCAACCCTGACGTCTGATTCTCTGTTTTTTGATATACTTGGGAGTAAGTCAAGAGTTACCTTCCATCCTGCTTAACTCATGACTACATGTATGAATAAATCAAGTTCTCATTTACAGCTGAGTAAACTAGAGGTAGCTGTGGATTCTGTCAAGACAACAGAGAACAACTGGTGTTCCCTGTGCAGTGATGTGCTGCTAGTTTTGCTGTTAAACATACGTATTTTTGATCTTACAAATTTTATTGGTGAATTTAGGTTTTATGTTTGTTTGAATATATTTTGATAGTGTGTGGTATATACCTGGGAGCATTTTGAAGAAACAATACATAAATTGCAAATAAATAAATAAAAGCTGTACATACAGAGGAAAACAAGGATATGAAGATTGTTAGACAGAAAGTATGTATTGAAATTCAGGATATTCCTTTTGTAGTTTGCTTTAGCTCCTATGGAACACAGTTATTTTGCTGGACAAATCCATAGTTTTTGAAGTTTCTTTGTAGGAGGTGGAGGAATTGCTTCCCAGAAGCAATGCTGTATTGGTTTCTCATTCAGATGCTAAGATAAATTTCTCAGAAATGGCTATAAATTTCATGAAGATTCTGCTCCAGAATGAGTGATCAACTTGCTATATTTTCTCCTATGCGTTGTTTTCTCCTTTTGCAAATTTGTTTCCTGGTATTAATTATTTTTTAAGAGAAAGATAGCTATGCAAACCGTTGCCTGCCCCTTTTCTCTTCCATAGTGCATAAGTGTAGTGTCAGCTTTTATAGTTGCAGTGAACATGTCTGGGTTGATAATAAAGGGGCTAAAACTGTTTACTTATTTTATTTATTTGTATATCACCTTCCAGCTTATTAAGACTCCCAAGGTGAGGTGCAAGAAATAAAACCATTTAAAACAGTACAGAGAATTGAAAAGTTAAAAAACACATTATAATACTTTAAAAAAAAACTTTAAAAATAATCTAAAAACAATCCTTATAGATAATTTTAAAACAAACAGAAAAACACAGTTTGAAACATGGTGCTACAGAGGAAGTCCTGGCATACGTGCGTACCAACCTGTCCTTGTGAGATTTTGGAACACTCAATGGGGTCTGTGCTGAGGATCTCATATTTTGGGCAGGCTCATGTGGAAGGAAGTGGTCTTGCAGATACTCCGGCCCAAGCTGTTTAGGGCTTTGTAGGTCAGAACCAGCACCTTGAATTAAGTTCAGAAGCATATTAGAAGCCAGAGCAATTCTTGTAAGACCAGTGTTATATGATCTCTGAAATTCATACCTGACACTAGTCTTGATGCATGTTGCACTACCTGCAGTGTCCAAACACTTTTCAGGGGTAGCTCTACATAGAATGTATTATAGTAGCCTAATCAGGAAGTAACTAAGACATAAACTGTGTGGCCAGATCTTAATTTTCCAATATATTTATCTGATATTCCAGCTTTTGAGCATTCTGCATAAATTGAAATGTTTTGTACATATCCTATTTTAAACTGAAGTCAGAAAGGACTACAGTTGCTTTGTAGAGAAGGAATAACAATGAACAGACACTACTAGGGTTGCCAGGATTTAACCCAAAGTTTCCAGGTGTCAGACTCTGGGAAACAGGTGATATATTGGGGCAAAGTGAGCAGACTTGGAAAAGTATTTGCTATTTTCCCTCTGTGCCGATCAGACTCCAGCCTTGCTATTCCCAGTTCTGTTCTTCCCCAGTCTTATTCCCACCAGGTGACATGCAACACCATCCTTGCATCTCCTGATACGTTAGACACAAGTATTAGGTCTCGGACTATCCCCTATTAATCTCAGGAGCTACAGAAATGTTTTCTTGGTTTTTGTAGCTGCCATAAATCAGTATATTGGGCACTTCAGAATTCCATGGTTGACACACAAGACTGCAAGGAAATTGAAGTTCAAAATGAACTGTGGGGAACCAACAACAGGAGGGAGAGGCAATGATAAGGAACATTAGCAGACACTATTATGCTCATTTGAAGCTTGATTCTCTTGGGAATGGGTGTAAACCCAAGGCCATATGACAATGGTAGATTAAAAAAAAAACACAGCAGAGATGACATCAGAATATACACAGCACCTCTTCAGCATAAAGTTTATAGGCCTCCTTCCCAGTAGACAAAATGTCCCACACTTACCTGTCTAGACCAAGGGCCCTTTCAAACTATACAGTTGTAGCACTATGATTCTACTCAAACTGCTGTGGCTGTATTCTATGGAGTCTTGGGGTTTGTAGTTTGGAGGTCTTTGGCTGAGAAATCTGAATGTCACTCCCTAAACTGCAGTCCCAGAATTCTGTAGCATGGAACTGTGGCAGATAAAGTGGAATCATATAATTTTGCAGTGTGAAAGGGCTCTGACTATTGCATGTTGCTTCTGGAGAAAGCAAGTTCTTTTGTGCTAATTCGGTCATGTCTGTTAAGCCCCAGCAGGAATGGTAGCTATTTTTCTCTTCAGAATCCCATACAGTAGCCACTTAATATATCTCAGTAGTAGGACAGGATAGAAATGAGGAAAATGAGAAAGAAAGGGAGAATATTATACCCATCAGCATTTGAAAAATCCTTCACTGAATTATTTTGTACTTCCTGATTCTGTAAAAAGAGTGCTGGTTGGCAATGTAAGATGCACAGTAGCTGGGCTGTGACTAAGCCCAAAGTCTCAGTGGTTATTTTGATTATACAGAAATCACCTCTGCATTTTCTCAGAATGTGCAGTTTTAGGTTCTGTTTGTAGGAGCTAATATTGTTTCTTCCTAGCTCTCTCAGCACTCAGAATGCCAGGGCCCCTGGGAAATAAGAACACAGTACAAGTGGTTAGTATTAATCAAACCTCTAAATAATCCTTTTTCGTGCCTCAAAAGTTCTGAGTATGTTTCTGAGCCTCTTTTCATGCTGTGAATCTGCATAGCTTTCTTTTCTTTTCTTTTCTCTTTCCTTTCCTTTTCTTTTCTTCTCGTTACTGCATGGTGTCTCATCCCTCTCTCCTCTTTTTTAAGCTAGCCAAACTGTTTGCTTTTTTGAGAGGTCTTGTTTGTAAAATATACTGTTAGTTTAGGTTGCCAGCTGAACAGGAGGGAGGGAGAAACAGCTTCAAGGGATGTTCATCCTCTGTGGTCTCCTTGTCAGAAGGCAAGGAGTTCCTTCCTACCCACCCCCTTTTGTTTATCTTTTTACTTTAGAAGCTGTACCTTGTAAGTGAATAGATTTTTTTGTGTTGGGTACTGCTCTGAGAGACACTGCCATTAGCCCTGCCAAAGGCCCTTTCCACACGTGGAGAGAGAAACGGGGTAAAACGCGCAAAAACGGAGCTTACCAGAAGCCGGGTAGGTCCGTTGCCACGAGGAGCGGCGTGAGTTCGCTGCTCCACACTCCTGTGGCGTCCTGCAGCGTCCAAAATGGTGGCTTATGGCTGGCAGAGGCTCTCCACCAACCGGAGAAGCTCGCCAGCCAGAAGCCCGCACTTGTGCGTGCCTGCAAATCTACACCGGGGCACTGCGACGGGGTGGAACGGGGCTGCACGCTCGTGTTTTATAAAAAACACTTCAAAAGTGGTTTTTTGAAAAACATGTGGTGCCACCACTTCCGATCACTTCAGGGCGGCTTGAGGTGTAGAACCTCAAAATTATAAACGCCTCAGCTCACTCCACGGTGTAGACGACCTCCGTTAGAGGTCGCTCTACACCGTTTTAATTACCCCGTGTGGAAAGGGATAGATGCTAGTTTTCATTCTTGGTTCCTCCATGAGACTCCTCTTGGTTGCACTCAGTGGCCTCGGATAGCTTATGAGAATTGTTCAAATTCTTATTTCAAAAGAGTTGGTCATGGAATTTTGCAAAAATACAGAATACATTGCATTCTTTAATGTTTTTAATTAATTCTCAGGCATTCTATATACAGATCCAATTTTTAAATCAAGATTTACATTGCAAGTATCATGCATAAAGGAAATGTACTCCATCCCCTGCCTACCCCAGGAATTTAATGGGCGTAAGAAGTGACACTCAACAATATTGTGGCTGAACCCGTTAAATAACCATTATGGCTTTGCTTTCTGGATAAGAGTGGAGGGGAAACAATGGCATGGGTGTATAAAACACCCCATTAATTATAGTCCAGATGTTTGAATTTTCCTTTGAGACAGTTTTATTGTACATATATATAGTGAGAGATCTGGAAAAGGTTCTGACTCACTGAGCGTAAGAAATGTGCTGCTGTTCTACTCTTATTGCCACCAGCTGGTACTGCCTCATCAGGTTTGGTCCCTTAGATTCAGGTACCAGGTCTTAATTGTTCTGCATGCTTTCTTGAGCACTTTTAGAATGTCTAGCTGTTGTTCTGTACTTCAGATGATTAATTAGGAAGGTGAATGTGGCATGCAAGGGAAGGACATTAATTTCCAGTGATTTAAGTTAGAAAATGGCATTAGCATTAGTTGGCCAGTTGTGGTAGTGGATGAAAATGAGGGCACACTGACAATAATGGTGGAATACAAAAGACAAGGAAATGTAACATTTATATCTGTAGTCCAAAATGGCTTACATCACAGCTAGGAGACTGTTTTCAAGTAGGAGGTAGGAGTCCCTCTTTTCCATCCCTCTATAGGCCATATGATGTCAGGGATGTGGCTATAGGATATTGTTGTAAGAAAGTTATTATAAGCCACCTTACATCTCTTGGGAGAAGGGTGGGATATAAATTAAATAAAGAAATACGACATCAGGTTGATAATGTAAAATTCTAGGTGACGCTTTTCCATCCAGCATTTTTTTCTCCCCTCATTCCCAAATGCTGAGAATGGAGTCAGAAAACTTCCAGGTGTTTGTTGAGATCAGCTTGCTTGCCTCCTCTATCCATTGCTTTGCATGGAAAGAATAAAGAGAAGAAAAACACTTACAGCTGGCATTTCCAGGTGAGCAGCTAAATCCTAACTCAGAGAAATCTTGGAAGCATCAGCTGACTGGAGGAAAGAGAATCTCCACTGTCCCAGCCACTGATTGGATGTCCTAGGGAGGTGCTTTGGAAGGGACACGTTGGTTCTCTGTATGTCAGCACCTCACACATAGACATTTTGGTTTAATAACTTGTGTGAAGGCTTAGACTGGCTGTTACTGGGTCATCTATTGAGTTTTATGGCTAAGTGGGGATTTGAACTCAATTTTCCGCTGTCTGACACACTCAGATATCTGTGCTGGTTCAGTAGCATCCTAGAGAAAAATAGGTCAAGAGAAGAATACAGATGTTTGTAGTGTACTGAGGAACCAACATGTATTGAAAAAGGAACTGTGGAAGCATGTGTTTTTGAAAACCATTGTTGTTATGTGCCCTCAAGTTGTTTCTGACTTATGGTGCCTCTATGGTGACCCTGTCATGGGTTTTCTGGGACTGAGAGTGGTGACATGGCCACGAGTGAGTCCAGGCAGGGAATTGAACCCTGGTCTCTAAGATCATACACCAGTTTTCAAACCACTACACCATGCTGGCTCTCTTTGAAAAGCATAGTTGAAGGCAAGTCTGACATAGGGTTGTGGCACTAATGGTGTTTAATTGTTGGTTATGATACCTAGACACTCCCTCTGAAGATGTAATTGTATAGTAGGTTTAGGATATTTGCACTTTTCAGCTGTCTCAGTCCTAACCGTAAGAAAATAAGATAGCTGAGCCTGATTATCATCAAAGCAGTCGTAAAAGTAATCTCTGTCTTAAAAAAAAAAACCAACACTATCATTTAGATCTGGGAGTGTATTAATAATTTCTTTCAAAAGTTCAAAGCAGTTCCACATGTATGATACGAGATAGCAAAGAGGCATTAGCCTCCCAGCACAAAGTTAATGCCTAAAAATCAGGAAACAACAAAACAATTTCTATCCTCAGTGTCTTCTATTTTAATTGTTTTGTGTAAGGCCAAGTAGCGTTTGCATATAGCAAACTGGAGCTAGAAGAAAGAAGGCTGAAAGTTTTAGCATGAAGGAAGATGTGAAGGAAATAACTTGTGGCAGAATATGAAGAATGTTAAGCGCATTCCTAAAAGGAACTATATTATCTAACAGCCTGTCTGATGCATACTGCTTCCATCTTGGTTCATTAACAGGTATAGGCAAGTGGGCTTAAACCAATAGCAACTTATTGGCACAACTGGTTGTATTTACACCCCTGTTTATTGTAAGGGGATCCTTCCTCAAATATGGAGGTAGAGTTTTGTTTCAAAATTTAGATTAAATGAACATTGTCTCTCATATATATATATATATTACCATAGAAGAATTCTGAAGCTTCAATGTTGGGAACACACAAGAAAATGATATTGGAGTAGATAGGACAGTTATGATCCTAGGACAGCTTTCTGGTTGTGAGACTATGGTAAATATAGTCCAGTACATCTGGAAGGTGCCAGTTGGGGAAAGGGCCCTATGGTATAAACTAAAAAGTATTTAATACAGAAGATCTGTCTAGTGCCTTGATTGGAGACAGCCTGTGAACCATATCCAAATATTACTTCTCTGGGTTCAGTGTAACCAGCCTCCCCTCCTTTCTGTCTACTCTCCTAGCCCAACAACCCATTGTCAGTTTTGAACAATTGAGAGCTGCTTGCTACTGTTTCCTTTTTTCCTAAACCCTTTTTATTTCTAGTTCTTAATTTTGTATTTATAGCCAGATATGGCAAAATATTGAGTTGCCATAGTCCACATCCACAAATATGGGAAGTCTAATTTCCTGTCATGCAAATCATTTGCTACGTATGTAAATTGATTTGGAAGGACGAGAAATTAATCCCAACCACTAGATCAGAGCTTTCCAGACTTTTCATGTTAGTGACACACTTTTTAGACATGCATCATTTTGCAACACAGTAATTCAGTTTTACTAGCAAACCAGAAGTTAAACTAACCTCTTATGAGAGATACAGACATATACATAAATTGTAATAACAAAATGTATGGGGACACAACCTATCTCCCTTTCATATACTTTTAAAAATACATGATTTATAAATAATAACATACATTTCCAAGATTGTAGGCGACACACCTACACACTTCAGGTGACACGATAACATGTCGCGGCACACCATTTGGAAAGCCTTGTGCTAGATCTTTCCCACTTCAAATCATTCTGTGATTTGTAGGAAGAAAACACATGGCTGGGCTTTTCTTATGTATATGAACCCTTATATAAAGATTCATTGGCTGTACTGGTTAGGGATTATGAGAATAGCAGTCCAAAAACATCTGGAGGGCCGTAGTTGACTGTCTTATCTTATAGATTTTAAAAGGCCCTATGCATATTTTCCTGAGAGTAAACCCCACTGAACACTGATTTTCCAGGGTCAGGGACAGGGAAGATTTCTCAACATATGGAGGGAACCAAGTATTATGATGGAGTGCACTTCTATTACCCTTATCCCTGTTCTCCTGTGCCCACATGTAGAGACTCTGGCCCTTTCCACACGTGGGGGAGAGAAATGGGGGGAAACGGGGCAGTGCATGCAGAAATGGAGCTTACCTTAATCCAGGTAGCTCCGTCGCTGCGAGGAGCAGCGCGCGTTCGCTGCTCCACGCTGCAGCGGCATCCGGTGGCGCCCAAAATGGCGGCTTCCGGTGGCTCTCCGCCAGTTGGAGAAGCACACCAGCCGGAAACCCGCCCCCCGGCAGCTTTGCAGGGACGCGCTTGCGCGCGCCTGCAATTCTACACAGGGCGCTGCGATGGGGTAGTGCGCTCGTGTTTTATAAAGGCCACATGAAATGTGGTCTTTAAAACACGCGGCACCACCCCTTGTGGCCACGTGAGGGCAGTTTGAGGTGTGGAACCTCAACAATTAATACCGCCCCCGCGCACTCCATGGTGTGGACAACCTCCGGGTGAGGTTGTCCTACACCGGTTTTTTACCCCGTGTGGAAAGGGCCTCTGTTGCTTTTAGAATGCCTAAAGGCAGTTCCTAGAAGGCCTGTTTGTTCTTATATTGCTTCCGTTGACTCTACCAAATCTCCACAAAATTTGGACATTCCACATAGATAACATGTAAATAGGGCTTTGTGTTAACCTCAAATTAGGACTGAAACAATTAGCTGGTTAATTTCTCACACCATTGGGTATGTAGGCTGATGATCTCTAGAACATCTAGGTCTCAATTAATTGTAACCATTCTCTCTTCCCCATGCCTGTTTCCTGGCTGGAAATTATACTTCTCCATTCTGAGTTCTCTGTTGCAGGAATAAATGAGATATAACAGATATAAATGAAACATATTCAAAAATGTATCTGTGATTTGATGGGTCATTGCTTGTTCAGAAATGAGGCAGAGCATTTAAGGATATAAATTGCTTCTGTTTGTTGCAGACCATGGTGGGGGAGGAACAAGAGCTGCATTCTGTTTACATTATATAGAGAGATTTTTGTCTTTAAGAGAATTTTGCTCCAACGGTACTTGCAAATTTTATAATTTTTTTTCCTTTGAATGCCTGTTTTGCCTACTTCACTGTGTTGTGTCCCTCCTACCAGATGTCATTATGACCAAACCTGCTAAGTAATCAAGATATGCTGAAGAGAAATGGAATTGCATTAAACTTTTTCTGCCTGTTGCAGAAATAGACTTTTTTTATAATTGTTTAAATAAATTTGAGGGTTAACACTTTCTCCCCTCTCCTTTAAGTTGCCTCGTATATCTTAGAAAAGAAAGAAAAAAGGAATTGATATTCAATTAAGTATGACAAGTAAAACTCCACAATAAACTTAGTTGAATAAGCAGAAAAATGACATGCACACCAACTGTTATGGGCATTAAACTGTTGGGAGAATAATTTCTAGAAATTTACATAAGCATATTAGGAAAAGTATTGAAATTAATAATAGATAGGACATTCTGTTATTAAGAGAGTGTATTTTCTTTGCATCATGGCTGCGTATTTCTGCTAGGTGCAAAACTCTTGCTCAACTGGCTTATTCCAATTGCATCTTTTTTCTGTTGAATTTGAAATTGCCTCGTCATACCCTGAAACCAACACAGTCTTATCTTTCCCTAGCTCTTTTCAATTCTCTTTCCAGTAATGGTATACCTGGCAATCCAATGATAACTTGCAGGTGCCTGAGCCATGTGGAGTTGGGTATGTGCCTCTATTGCTGTGGGCTGAATTTGGCTTTCAGCACACCACCACAAACCACTTTGAATATAGGCAAGTGGAAGTGTGCCAGAAACTGAATCTGAACTGAAAATGGTCTGCAATGTCACATGCATACAACTAGTTTGGCACAGTCTGAAAAGGACTGAATTGTGCCTAGCAATTACCTCCTTTCTTTAAAGAGTTTAAGAGAGAACAGATATACAACCTTCGGATCAGTTTGGTCAGTACAACAAATAATGTTTTTATGCGGCTGAAAATGCTGTGCTCTTGGGAGATAGATCACCTGCATGCACAAATAGATGCTCAAGTTGTTGAAAGAAATATGTGCATGTGAAAGATTCCTAAGAATCTCATTTTGGTGTTTTTTCTCCCAGTGTTTTCTGTCCTATCTTTATGGTTCTGCAAAAAATGCTAGCTAGTGAAAATACCAAAGTACTCTTTGAATGGACACAGTGGTATTTCTTTACCCATTTTATTTAACTTTTGGACTGGACAAGCCAAAAGATCCAAATAAATAAATACTCTGGGCAATAATTCTTAATACCCACTTTGGCAGAGAAGTCAGGTTTTACAACAGGGTCCAAAACCAAGCTGTTGGTGAAAGGAGACGGTCATTCATCTGTAACATTAGGCCATCTTGCCCATTTCTTATCATGGGAATAACTATAGAAAAGCATTTAATCTGTTCTGACTTCCTCTGTCAAATTACCTGGTTTAATCCACCACAATGATATGGGGTTAATGCATAAAAACAAAGAAAAACATTATTGAAATAAGCAATAAATTAAGCCAACGCAGCTGTAGAAAATTGGGTGAAAAGGGCAATTCAAACAGGATTATTCATTCTGCAGTAAGTAGTGAGGGCTGACCTGGCGAGTCCCGTGGGATGACAGCAGATGGGATGGGAAAGGTGTCCCAGATTGCCCTATTCAGGGTTGTTAGGCAGATGTTCTTTAATTAACTCTGGAAAGACATAATTCAATCAGCAGTGGATCAGATATATATTGCCACACAGAACTAAGGAGACATACATTTGTTCTCCTGTTCTTGTGTGTCTGCAAAGTCACTTAATACCACTTGATTATTATTATTCCAACTCCTCCTCTTCTTCTTAGTAATGGCTTGGAACTGAAAAATTCTATTTATTTCAGAGGGATCACTTTGAATGAATAATGACTGCTGTATAGCAATCTTCTTGGAAGCAGTATCTGCAGTTTCTGGGGATCAGGAATGAGAGCAACAGAGCTGCTTAAAAAATGGAAATGTGAATAGGGGATCTTGTGTTTCCCTGGAACACCAGAAACAGCTTCTGAACTGAACATACATAGAGTTTGTCATTATTCACAGAGAAGAAAGAGGATATTTCTAAAATGTATGTTTGCGCTTAAAGTATTACGGCGGTATTATTCTTAGGCAGATACTAATTGAAACAAAGTAGTTTATCTGAACACTATGAAGATATTCCAAAATATTAAGTCGTCCCTTATTTCCTGAGCAGTGGAATGTTTCAGGGAAGCAGAATCATTTTGGGCTGTAATCCTATATACTTATCTGGTAGTGTAAAGTCTAGTGAATTCAGTGGGACTGACTTCTGAATAGACATGTCTAAGGTTTAGTTTCCTTTGTGTGAGAGAACACTAGTGGCTTAAGATGCCAGTAATATTTCTTTTATTTACAAATATTCAGAGTATGTACTTAGGCCAAAGCTGGATTATTAATTGTGCAATTGGAGCAAATGATCTAGGGTTCCTAGTAGTTAAAGGTTCTGTGTTGCTGTTGGAACTACACAGACACATGCTTCTTGTACTGTGATGCTATTAAAGAGATAAATGCTCCTAGGGAGAGGGGAATGGTAGATCTGTCTCTCCCCTCCTCTGCCACTTCTTCAAAATTTGTGTTTGTCCTGGCTCCATTTTACAGCTGCAGAGTGAATAAACAGGGAGGTGGCATGTTGATGTTGCTGTTTTTGAGATGCTGGCTGTAGTAATTCTAGCCTGGGACAAAGGTTGTTTGTGTGTGTGATGTGTGTGTGCATGCATATGCCCCAAACTGCTGCCTCACTCAGGCCTAAAATGCCTCTCTTTAGTTTCTTTCCACCTCCTGATACTTCCACCAAATCTAATCCATTGCACACCAAAGCTGGCATTCGAGCAGAGCAGTTTGCACATATGCACAAAGGGGCTTTCTTTATGGAACTCTTCCAAGAGCCCAGCTGGGTGCCCTTAACTTGGCCTGGATGTAGGCACCCAAGCATATCCCAGGATTCCACACTCAATTTTAGCAAATGCCAGATTGAAACGTTTATTTACTCTCTAAATCATTGGTTCCCAACCTTAGATTTCCAGATGTTCCTGGAATGTGAGTCCCAGAATCTTGACCATTGGCTATAGTTGCTGGAGATTCTGAGAGATGGATGTCCTTTTATAGTGGTGACCTGAACTTGGGGACCACTGCATTAAATGAAATATCATTACATTACTCTTTCAAATAACACCTGCCTTTTTTGATTCTCATAAACTATCATGAAACCGCCTTCTAAACAGTGAAAAAACAGAAGTCAATTGGCCATGATGACTAGTCATCACAAATCTGCAAGCAAAGAACTGGTTATCGAGCAGCTTAGTAACTGACTCAATAGTAATAGATTAAATGACAGGATTGTTTAGGGGGCAGTTATGTGGAATCATACAGCAGTTTATTTGTGGTGATTTTTTGACTATTCATGTTCTCCTGTGACTAGCTCACTAGGCTAGAATGAAAAAAGGCCATAAATTCTGCATGAGGCAGAATGAGGGAAACATATTAATATTAACTTATTAATGGTTAACATATTATCAACTAAAAGAAAAATATAAGGAAGTTAAGATCAAATTTGGTTTTGAATTGGTAGAAACGGAATTTGAGAAATTGTTGCTAAGAGATGATTCCCATCTGATTGCTAAAAGGTATAAATTGTTATTAAGATTTAACTATGAAGAAGAACAACTAAAGGAGTCAATGATCTACTAGGCCCAGCGAATAGGTCACAATATAGATCTAGAACAATGGGAAGATGCTTGGGGGAGGGGGCTGAAATTTGCTAGCTGTAACGACCTAAAAGAAAACTTTTATAAAATGTTATATTAACGGCATCTTACTCCTGAGAAACTAGCGAAGATATATAAAAACCTTAAAAATAAATGTTGGAAGTGTAAAAAACAAGTGGGAACTTATTATCAGGCATGGTGGCAGTGTAAAGAAGTTAAAAAATATTGGTTAAGGATAGGGGATTTTATACAGAAGATATTAAAAGTTAAAATAATATTAAGGCCAGAACTATGTTTACTAAATATGATAAACAAGAATATTAGTGAGGAAAAAACATAAAAATTTGATTAGATATATGATGACAGCAGCAAGGATGATTTATGCAAAATATTGGAAAAATAACAAGATACCAAAATTAAATGAATGGATAACTAAGCTTATTGATTTGGCAGAGATGGATAAACTTACGACATTATTGAAAGGGGAAACAATAGATTCATTCATTCTTTCATATTTGGAAACTTTGTTATGTAAGAGATATAAATGGGGACTTAGCTACATCAGGTTTTGATATGTAAAATAGAACAGGTGTAATTTTGGTAGAGAGCAAGATCAACTGTGGATATATTGAAGGAGATAAGGGAATAGATTTAAATTTGGAACTTACAGCAGAAGAGGACAAGAAGTCATTTTAGTACATCTGTATTCTTCTTCTTCTTCTTTTTTCCTTCTTTCTTTGTTTATTATTCAGTTTATATGTATGTTTGTAGAGAAGGAGTAGGGGGAGTAGAAAGATTTTTCTATGATATGTTTTTAAACTGAACTAAGTGCTTTTTGTCTCGTCTCTTTCTTTTTTTCTCTTTTCTCCTATCTTTTTACCTTCTTTTTGTTTTACTATTATTATTTTTTTTACAGGGCAGTTCCTGGTCATCATCAGAATGACTTGTTGCTTTTTTTTTCTCTTTTCCCTCTTTTCTTCCATTTTCCTTTTTCTGATTCTTTTACTTCTGTTATAAAGTATGTTGTTACTTCTTTTCTTTTAATTTTAATTAATAAAGACTATATATATACAAGGAGCCCTGGTGGCACAGTGGTTAAATGCCAGTACTGCAACCACAAGGTTGTGAGTTCGTTCCTGCCAGACTCCAAGGTTGATTCAGCCTTCCATCCTTTCGTAGGTCAGTAAAATGAGTACCCAGCTTGTTGGGGGCAATTAGCTAAAAATACATTGTAAACCGCTTAGATAACACTTAGTTGATAGGCGGTATAGAAATAAAAATGCTATATACAGAAAATGAACAATCTGCCTCAACTAATTTGCTCCCCCTTCCTTGCTCATGGTATTTCTAGCTATGATCATGTTAAAGCTACAATAAAAGCAAATGCTTGTACTAGGTGAATTGCATTTGCAATGAAGTATGTGATTTCTGAAAATCAAATGTTAACTTAAGGCATCCCCATGTAGTTCCTGTTTTCCATTCAGATCCATGCATCTGTCACTCCTCCTGCTGCTCTATAAGCTGAGGGAAATGCCAAGAAGACTTAACATGCCATTTCCTCGCTTAGACTGCTGTCTTCATCAACAATTACGTTTTTTAAAAGAATGTTGAGTGCCACTTGTGTTCATTACCATTGATCCATGTCAGGTTGCTGTGGTGGCGCATATTTTGAAAGGATGATATGTTACAATATCTAATAAAGTGCCAGGGCAAAGCTTTTATGAGAGGTCAAGAAGATGGAGGCGTATTCAGTCAGTCAGTCCTAATGAGTTTCATGTGCAGCTGCTTGACTGCCTATGCAGTCCCTTGAATGGTTATTTGGACAACACAGAAAGGAGAGGAGCTCCAGTGGCTAATGGACCCACTTAAGAATTACTGAGCTTCTGCTTTTCTTTCTCTCGGTGGTTGGTCAAATCATGGTAAAAAGGTTAAGAGGGCCAGGAAGAAGCAGTGCTTCCTAAATTGTAGAGATTTTGAGAGCTGAATTGTTCTGAAGGATCCTTATCATGGCAAAGAGTGCAGAGGTTAAGTTTCAACCCTATTTCTCTTCTATTGGGAGGAACTCCCAATGTGCCATTATTTATTAGGCTTTGAGTTAGTCCAGGATTTCTCAACAAGACTTCCCTTGAACCCATGGGTTCCGCGAGAGATTATGATTGGAAAAAAACATATTTTTTTGGACCTGTAGAGATAATAATTTTAAGGCAGGGGTTCCCTGAGACCTGAAAATTATTTCAAGGGTTTCTACAGGGTAAAAAATGTTGAGAAAGGCTGGACTAGACTATGGTAATTAGAAATAATGAATATTGTACCAAACTCTCCCTGACTGTAAAATGGATGCTAGTAGAGTTTGTAGGAGGTTGAGACTTCTCAATGTATCTTGTGAATTTAGAAAAAGCTAGTTAGAATTTGGAAGAATGGATACAGTCCCTCATAGAATACAGTCTGCACATCTTCTTTTCTGCTGCTGTTGCCCAAATTCTTCAGGAGATGGTTGTGGTTGAGAAGGAACTCTCACAGCACGAGAAGAGGCATTAGTGCCAACTCCCTGCCAAAGGCTCTAAAATACTACAGTATGTAGATTCAAATTGCAGATCATAAGATGCTTCTGTGCATATGTGAAGAACATTATTTACAAGTAAAAAAGCTTGTCTTTGCTTCAGGAATAGGAATGTAAGTACTCATGTTGAATCAGAATGTGAATCCAGTTACCCTAGTATCCTCTCTGTGCTTTGGAGAGGCTGATGACACAGATGTTAAGCACTCTTTGAGAGACCCATATAGGCAATACAATGCTGCAATTAGTTCCGTTTTCCATGAACTCAGTTTGTTCCCTATTGTGCTTTTGATAGTATGATGTAGTATTAAACAGGTCAGCTTTGTACTCTGGGTACATACTTTATTTTTTCTCAAAACATTTCATAGATATCATTGGCTATCAGCTCTTGTTCTGAAATTCAACAAGATCATTGTACACTGTGCCTTCTGGTTATTTTTCTGTAGGTTATCTTTGTGGAAATATTTTTATATGAAACAAATCATGTTTCAGATTGATTTCCTTGGCTTTATTATTTCCTTTAGTATTACATGAAAGGATGTGATGATTATTAGTTTTTCCTCAGTTTTCCTTTTCATATAGAATGGTCATTTTACCCTGGTACTGCAGCACTTTCGTTATATCCTTAAGCAAAGAAAGAAGAAAATTGTATGGAGGTGAGTGAGCTGGCTGCAAGAGAAGGGAAAGAGAGAGAGAGAGAGCCCTGTCACTTCCTCTTCACCCAGAAAAGTAACCAAGTAGAGTGCAAGAGCATGGAAATAATCCACTATGAGGGACAGTCGTCTCCATTTCTTCTTTGACAGTCTCTGGCAGGTGATTTAAAAAAAAAAAGCCTTCACAGGAAGTCTAGTAACTTTTGTAACTTAGTTGAGAGAGTGCTGCCGTGTTGTGTTCCATTTTTATGTTGCAAGCTGCATATGTTTATCAGCATCAGAGAGAAAGTCCCCTTAGGGGAGTTGTAAATGTTTGTTTATACTACAGATGCTCAGTCTTTGGAGTTCTGGATGTGTTGGATTTCAAATTGCAGAATCCCTGACCACTAGCCATTTTGGTGGAGACTTCCTGGAACTGACATCCAAAACACCTGGAGGACCATAGCATGGGAACTATACTGATCTATGCAACTAAAACTCATAAGTGGTTATTGCAGATTGTTTGGAGATCTCACCACAGGAAAAATGAATTTCAAACTATGTCAGTTATAGCTTCTTGACAATTATCTTTAATGATGCATAGACTGTTTTATTCTTTTTGACTGTATAGGCTCACAAGTAAAACCAAGTACGCTCTGTTGTTCTAATCTAATGTATTCTGGAATGAAAGAATAAGAGGAAATTATACCCTGCTCCTTTCAGGGAATATTGTTGGGTTCCCTCCGCCCTTCAGCTAATTTCAAACTCTGACTCATCTTTTGATTGTATAAACAAATAGGAAGTTGAAGCGGTAAATTCAAGGAGGGTAGTAAAGAGGCCTAAAGTCTCTCTCACCCATGTGAACATATATGGTAGAATGTTAAGTACTATAATAAGACTGAACAGAACTCATAAAAAAATGAGTGTGTGAAATGTGACTATATTGTAGACATAATTAAGAGATACACATCTTTAACATATTAGATGACGTGAATAGATTTACATGATTTAACAAAGTGTCAATAGTATGAAAATAATGGGCATGATCCATTAACACTGCAGTTATCTAGCCCTCAGTTTGAGCTTTTTTCGAATCAAAGGAAGTGTTACAGCATTAGATGAATTCCACCAACCATTAAATATTTTAAACTGTAAACTTTTCATTTATTTCTATGTCACATGGATCTGATTTATATTAGCTCATTTTCTTAGGTCTTGAAAAATGCCTTGAAGTCCACTGCTGATCCTCCAGTGGACAATTACCACTGTTTTGTTTTGTTTTTCCTTTTTGGCCTACAACACCCAGAATCTATAGCTAGCATGGCCACTGTGGTCCAAAAATGTATCTATAGTAAAAAAAAAAATGGGACTTTCCCAACCTCTGTCATACCAGTTAAGACTTTAAAATAATGCTGCTAGTCTGGTCTTGGAATGTTCTTTTGGGTTTATTTGCTAATGCTACCATCACTGAGAGTATAACAGTATTCCTAAGAGGACCAAAGATCAAGCTGGAATAAATTGAACTTTCCAGCATCATGCTCTTCTTTCAAGCAAGATGCCTCTGAGTTCCTGAACTTTTCCCCTCAAACTTGGTATTAAATGATTTTTCCAGTGGAATTTTATCTTTGTTCAGCTACAAACATTTGAATGCTTGCCAGCCACTGACCTGAATTGAATTTTGAATTCATGATCTGGAACGAAAGACTCCTGTCAGTTTCTCTTTTTGCATTTTGCCTGAATGGTTTTTCCTACTGTTAGTGTCCAGCAGAGTTCCTGGTCAGTGAAAATAAGGACAAAACAAAGGGATCTTACAAAGATTCATCATCACCTTTGTTTCTTTTCTTTTGAAAGTAAAACAAGTGTAGAAAAGAATTCAGATTTCACCCACTGATTGATGATGTTGAAGTTGAACTTCCCAGTCCCAGCTGCAGTAGGACAACCCTGTTAATACAAACTTATTTCTAACCTGCCAGAACTCCACAGTAATTTGCAACTCTTTACTTCTGTAGGCTTTTTCTCTTGTATTTGTTATTTCCTCCTGCTGCTTCTCTATAAATGTGGACATTGGATTAAAGAGAGATGAAATGAATCCCATTACCTTTGATTTTTCTTTGGTTATTATGTCTTGGAGTCATCACCTGGAATGGAGCTAAGAGAACATTGTTAGGGTCTATGCAGAAGTGTAAGAGATTGTTTCTTCTACTCTCCTCATTTTGTAATTACAGTATGCTTTCTTTTACATCCTGTTTTATATTTTGTGAGTCAGTAGATTACTACAGTAGAGTTGGCTGCATTATTCTAGCTCACATAATGGGTGCTTTCTTCTTGTTGGGCCTATTGCCTGTGGTGTTCTGGATAGGGCGTTTATTGACCTGGTGCATGGGGTAACCAGTAGCTGAGAGCAGGGAGCAGATACTTCATAGCAGGTTTCCAAATATCAAATCAGAGATAGACCCCACAGAATCCAGGACAGTTCCCAGGGATCAGAAATTGTTGTAACCGTGGTCATTACTGTTACTCTGGAATATGCAAATGTTTATCTAAGGCAAATGCATAAAATTTAGACACGTTGCTCAGGAAGACATGTTTCTGGTAGACCTGTTGGCAACTGATGATCCAAGCAAAAGCGGTGGCTCACCCTGCCACTCTGGGTCTACTAGATGCAGCTATGCATGCTAGTGTCCCACTTGAAAACTGAAAGCAGTGAAGGGCAACGGGTGGCTCTCCAAATATTGTTAGGCCCTTCTTCAATTTAAAGAAATGAGACTCTGGTTTGGAGTCACGAATGTTGTGTACTGCATTGTAGTGAAATGTAAAGTACTCTGTTATAGTAATGTAGTGCATTGTAGTGAAAAGCTACACCTGAATTTACTGCATTGAATGTGAAGTGACTTCTTGGAGGGCTCTAGCACAACCACATGCCCACCTACCATTTTGTTATATAGTTATCATGGGAAATATTGTATAGTTGTATGGCTACCATTGTATAGTTTTATCATGACAAATAGCTATAGAGACAGTGTAGTATAGAGGTTAGAGCGTTTGACTGGGACTTGCGGCATTCCAGATGCTAGTCACTACTGGGCCATTAAACTCAAGGGGTTCTTCTTCTGTCTCTATTTCTTTCTGTCTGACTTACCACATAAGGTTCTTGTGAGGAAAAAGTGGAGAAGAAGAGAACTAGCTGTCTTTGCTTGAGCTGGTTGAAGGAAAGGCGGAATATAACTGTACGAAATAAATAAATATTGGTAAATCTATCCTCCTTGGATTTATCTGATCCCTTTTAAAGCCTTTTAATTTGAAGATCATGACCACACTTTCATACAAGAAAATGAAAGTACTTTTGATCCTCTTACAAATTAGGTATACCATTTGAAAAAAAATATTGTGGGACAGAAGGGAGTGTTTTTTAAAGAATAGATGTACATTGTAGCTTGTGCATTACAGATTTGTTAAGCAAAAATGGACAAAAAGGTCTGGGTAGATGTGGAGATGCTGTAGGAAGTCATCAAGGGTAATTTTAGGATTTGCAATGTTACATCAGGGAAGGAGGTAGTGTCTCTCAATTTCCATGGATTACAGTGGCACGTTTTAGTTCCCAGAGTAATCTTTTGTTGCAGAATCCACACAGTAGTTCTACAGAGAAGGTATTTAACGTCTTTACACATAGTTTGTAAACAGTTTCCACAAATTTCGGCCTCTTGATACATGCCATGTAAGTTTTCACTACAAATGAACACTAGCCAGGACAAAAAAAAAGTGTGCTGTTTTTTGGCAAAACATGATGCAACAAAGCTTGAGTAAGATGTTCTGGTTGTCAGTAGCCTGGCCCTGTTTGGAGAAACACTGAAATTCCCATTGGTGTCAGGAAGTAACAAGAAGTGTACATTAAACCCTGGTGCTAACCACAACACAAAGCATACAGTAGTCCTCAATATGTTGGAATATTCATAGGAATCAGAAACTATACTGGAATTTACTTAAAGAAAGATTTTTTAATCTTTTTACCCAGACATATAAGGGTTAGTTGTGTTAGCCTTCAGCTATTTACTTACTTTGATGCTTGTTTCATGTCATAGTGAGTGATATGGCCAAGCACCTTTTTGGGGAACTTCAGTCCAAAACGGTGTGAAGAAACTCAAAATATTATGCATGGACAATTGTGTGCTTTGTTGATGTGGGCTCCTTTATGCCATACTTTTTTAGATACGCTTTTTAAAAAAAAGGTTGGAAAGTACAAATTAGGTGTTTCAGAACACTTACTGTTCATATAGGTTAATCAGAGGTGTTTCCTCTTAGTGTGCACTTGGTCGTAGGGATGCATTCTTGTCATTGCTGCCGTTGTGGTTTAAGGTGCAAAGTAGTCATTGGAAAAGTTATTGGAAAGATCGTGCGTGGCAGAGAAACCAAAATGCTGGCACTTCATTGACAAGTAAGATGAATCAGCTTTGCTGTGGGATTCCGTCGCTCAAACATGCTAAAAATAATTTGGAAAACCTGCTCAGTCCCTTCTACCTGGGCCAAAAGATTTACCTGATTATTTACTTTATAACAACATACTTTTTAAAAAATATTTGCATTCACCTTTCTACAGAAGCTCTCTTAGGTGTTTGGTTTGTTATTTTTCTTATTACAGCTACACAGGTGATATTAGCATCAGTATTTACCATTTAGCTTCAAAAATAGCTCTGATTTTTAGTTCTGTGCATGTTCAGGCCCCCAGCCAAAGGGCTGCAGAGAGAAATTAGGTGGACCACACAAAGACTTGGAAGGTTGTGAGGTCATGTTAAAAGGCACCATAGCTACCAAACACTGTATAGCCTGTTATAAGCCACATGGAGATCAGTGAGCAATAGTGAAATGAAACTTCCCGTCGGCAAATGCTTTCCAGTCACCTAAGCATTACCAAGACAACTCCAACCATTGGAATACAAATTATGTTTTGGGGTGCTACGGCAAGGTTTGATGTCTACTAAGGCTGCATGCAAATTTAAATGACAACTGTGTAAACAACAGCTACTATTAAACTATCAGAAGAGTCAATGGGAGCGCCAGTGTGTTATTGGCAGTGGAAACAGAAATGGAGTAAGAGAGGAGGGGACACTGACACACACACAAAACCATTGGCCTTGTAATTCATGACTGCCCAGCCCTGGAGTTCGAACTCCCTAGGAAGCATCAGTTATTCTTGTCCTGGATGTCAACTGCAAACAAGCCCTGGGGTTAGAAGTAAAAGCTTTTCACATGAGAAGACTGCCAGTCTTCTGTGCTTTAGAAGGTTTGAAAATGGAGAAGGGGGTTGCAATGTGGTTATTAGCTCCGAGTGTTTCTGGAAAACAATGTTATTATTATTTCACTCAGTTGGACTTAGTGCCTTAAGACATCTTAATATCCAGCTGACCAGTTCAACCAAAGTATGATACTATTAGCTCTTTGGCTTTTGATGCTGAGTTAGTTCCAGACATAACCATCCTTTGAGTAGATCCATTTAAATCCAAACACTTATATCTGATCCAACCTTTTGTCTTTTGTATAACAGCAAATACTCAAAAGGTGCCTCCAAAGTTACTCCATTTATTATTTTTAATGGTTTTCAAAAACATGTTCATGTATGATAGAAGTCATTTTTGCCCACATCTCAGCTTTGCAACTTTGTGTTTTAAAACAGTTTTGCAATTTGGTTTCCAGCGTTTCAAGGAAAAATTATCCCAAGGAAATAGTTGGGTGTGCAGTTCTTTACATTTCTATCAGATATTAGTATTTTTAGAACTACAGATGTTTTATGAAGTGTATTTTTAAAAACATTTCAGGTGCTTTGTGGTGGTGATTTGCTATTTTTATCTGTTTTATTATTTTCTCAACAAACCATGAGAGAGGTTTAACACAGAGATAACGAGTTGCCAGCTGTGAAATTCATGGCTGAGCTAGGATTTAAACAAGGTTGCACAATCAGATCCCAATATTGGCTTACAGTGAAAAGGAACCAAGAAGATTTCATTAAGTTACTTGTAATCTATAGCCCCTTCTGAGCCTATCCCCACCAAACATCTGCTTGTTTGGGGGGACGCAGGGAGACTTACAGTAAACGTGAATGAAACTGCACTGTAAGGCTAAAATGCAGTACACTCTTATTGTGGTGAATGCACCATTAAAATTTACCAGAGTTCCTTTCTAATAACCATACACAGGATTGGGCTACATGTTATTTGCTTTCAGCTAGGCTCTTGACTTACGGTGACCTTGTCATAGAGTTTTCATGGCAAGATTAATCAGAGGAGGTTTGTCGTTACCTTCCTCTTAGGTTGAAAGAATGGGTTTCTATGACTAAGTAGAGATTCAAAAAATAAGACTATTTCATGCTTCACAATTATAGCACTATGAATCCAATTCAACTGCTATGACAATGTCCTATTGAATCATAGGATTTGCAGTCAAAGGAGGGCATTTAGAATTATCAGCCAAAGATCTTTAGTTCCTCACCAAATTGAAAACCTCATGGCTGTTTAAGTGGATTGATCATACCATGTTTGTATAACGTGACAGGATCCCTGGTCTCCCAAGTCTTAGTCCAACATTCAAACCACTACACTAGGTTGACTGTATTTTGGGCTTCATAACAGGGCCAGAGTAAGTGTGTGTCTACTAATTAAAAAAAAAAAAAGGTCATCCTTTTGCTGTATTTTTTTTTACTAGAGTTTGGAATTGTCACTCGTTATTTGCTAATTTTCCCCCTTTCAGAAAGTAGGTTACACTTTCCCCAACTAGAAACAAATAACACAGTTTATTATTGGCATATTACTTTCAGTGCCAAACACAACAAGGTTGCTGACAAGAATACTCTATAGAAACTACGTAACACTGGTCTTACCGGAATTGTACTGGCTGCCAGTATGCTTCTGGTCTAAATTCAAGCTGCTACTGATGACATTCAAGGTCTAAAATGGGTTGGGACTTGATTTTTGGAGGTTCCCCTATGTGCCTGCCTGAGTACTGATGTCTACTGGAGGAGCCCTCTTCTGTCTTCCACAAGTACCAGAACTGTATTGCAGGAGGGCATGGAAGAGTCCTCTGCAGAGAGGTCTACTGCCTCACCAAACTTTGTTGATTACTGTCACATCAACTTTTGACTTATGGTGATTCTATGAATGAAAGATCTCCAAGTCATCCTGTTACCAACTGCTCAGCTTTTAGAAACTCAGTGCTGTGGCCTCCTTGATTGTGTCTCTCCACCTGTAATGTTATCTTCCTCTTTCCTACTGCCTTCTACCTTCCTTATCATCATTGTCTTTTCTAATGAGTCATATCTCCCCTTGATCCAAAATACAGCAGTCTTAGTTTAGTCATCTTGGTTTCTGGGGAGAGTTGCGGCTTGACTTGCTCTTGGATCTATCTATTTCTCTTTTTGTCAATCCACAGTACCCACTCCAGCACCATATTTAGTATGAGTTTTTTTTCTTCCTGTCAGCTATCTTCACTGTCCACCTTTCATAACAATACATAACAATCAGAAATACGATGGCATGGGCAATCTTGATACAAACCCTGATATTCCATAGGATTTTGCCATGTCAGTTAAAGTGGAATCATAGTACTATAATTGTGTAGTGTGAAAGGGCCCCTATAGCTTTTCAAGATTCCAGATTGTATGAGGTAGCTACATAAGTAAAAAATGTGCTCTACCATAGCGAAAATTGTCCTCCCAGCAGGACAGCCAGTGCACTCATCCCCCTTTTCCTGCCTTGCAGGTTAAGTAAACGCTACATCAAAACACCTGAAGGAGTGTTAGATATCAGCTCTTTGAAGAAAAGAGCTAGAGCCTTCGGATAAGAAGTATTCTGACATGTTGTCCCACTGTGCCTGTTTCCTTTCACATATATTCAGGTACCTCTGCATGTTAAAATACACAGGAGGGTATACTCAAGTTGTCAGTTTTCACTTTTACCTACGTTTTAAAACACACATCTTCTTGCAAAATTAAGTAAATTACTGATAAATGAATACGTAGTAATGAAATAAAGATCTTTTCCCTTCTTGGAATTAAAATGATCTGAGAGTGTCTTGGGCACTGTGGGTTAAGGGAAGATGATCTGGGTTCCAAACAGAATAAAGGCATAATCTTCCTCTAAATACTTACCAATATCTCATGACTGCATGGCTCTCTGTGATATGCTTAGGCTAATAGGCTACTTTCCATGAAACACAAATAGATTGGCCCTTATGCTTGGTTAGACTTTTAAGTGTCAGAAGAGTGCACTAATCAAGATATACAGTAGATATTCAGAGGTCTGAACTGATGAAATATAAATCTATTGGCCATGTGGGTATGCATTTTTTTTATTACTATGCACATTCTGCTCTTTCTTTAGAAAGCTGAGAACTGCTCTAATATGAGTCTCCCGGTAATGCTTTGTCCAGCCATAGATCAGGTCTGACCTATTTAAGTTAAAGAGTTTCAGTGTTCTGGGATCATTCATGTTCGTTGCTCAGATTAGCTTCAGAATTTGTGAAAGAATGCTTAGGAGGAAAGGAAGAGGAAGAGTGAGAATAAGGTAGGACAGCTTCCTTATTACAAATATCAATGGCCTAACCTAAGACAAGGATTGTTTAATATCTATTATACAAGGATTTCCCCCACCCCAGTTGTTGTTCTTATACTGACATTCTTCTGTTGCCCCAGTGTGTTTTGCATTAGCAGTACACCATTCTCTTTGATTTCTTTCCTTATTTTTGTGGTAACATGCTGAGAAAAAAGGCATAGTTTGTTAATATAACAGTGTTTTATGGACAAACCCTTTGGGAGAAAGGGAAATAATCTAGCACTAGAGTGAAGGAACAAACATGTTGATTGTAGCTAGGATTAATTTGATGTAATTGCCTGAATTCCATAAATGGGAACCAAGGCTTCCAGATATAAATAATGCATTTTAATTAATGAGTTGCCAGGAGCTGTAGTGAAACTCAGGTCAATCTGAGGAACAGTAGCATTTAGCAGTTTTAATAACTGGAATGGCTTTGCTATTTGACTGGAGTTTTGTGGCATACCATCTCCCAGCAACCTGAAAACATGGGCCTAAATCTCAAGTCCTAACATAAGTACCATTGAAACACTGTGGAGGACTGCTCTGTAAAAAGTTAGTACAACATCTCATCAGTAAGATAAGGCCTCCCTCAAATTCTTAGCTAAATATTCATCAAATACATAGTTTTAAAATTGACCTGTAGTAATAATGTTTTACTAGGCATCAAGAAGAATTTCTTTTGGCTTCCATTTTTAAGCAAACCTGCTTTATTTGTACTCCCAGAGTAATATGCTGATTGGATTACTATTACCTCTCAGATTCTGCACTTCTTAGATTTTGCAGTGTTGTCCTTAGCTCCAGAATTGTATACAGAAGATGAGTTACTAGGCAAAGTTCTGTGCTATTATGGAAAGTTGTATATCAAAATAGAAGCAATTTGTATGTCTATATTTGTGAGTTTTTAAATTTGCAGACTTGAGGTGGAAATTGGAAAGGACAGATTTATAAAGGCAAACAAGCTAAAATGATATGGACCAGAAATAGACTGATTTATCCATCCCTATGCATTATACATTCCCAAGTGCTTGTACCTCCCAGAGAGACTCATTAGTACAACAGCCAACATAGGACACACAAATGCCAAACATTAACGTAAACCCAGGCTGCCCCGTCAAGTGTCCACACACTGAGGTCCTCAGAGGCCTGTAACCTAGGGACAAGGAAGGCCTTACTCAACTCAATTTGATCAAATAGCTTTACATTATCTTTATCACAGTCCCACCAGGTAGATTGGTAGCAATTGTCCCCATATTGAATTGGGAACTGAGGCTGAAGCCACTGGTCAGTTGATGGCAGAGAAAACTGGGACTTAAAGGATTTGTAGCTCAATCTACTAACCATTGTATTCAGCTGTTTATATACATATATGTGTGTGTGTGTGTGCATGCGTGCCAAAACAGTGTTGCTTTTTAACATTCAGAGGCCTTACTGTGAGATTTTCCCAGTTAATGTGTTGGACCATGTTGATGTTGGTAGTTGTGTGGCATTGGGCAACTCTAATGGGCTTGAAAAGACTATTATTAGGTGGCATAAGGATAAACAAATACACTGTTATCCTGTTACAATGAGTTTTCAAAAGTCACGCAGAACATTGGAACTGGTATACTTTTTCTGGACTCTTCTGGTGTAACTGTGTTCAAGTTTTGTCACTGAACCTGTGCTTTTAGATGAAGATGTTTGATGTCAAGGCATGATATTGTCCCTTAGGACATTCCCTGCAAGGCTTTTGTTTCTGTGTTTGTTTTTTCTGCATTTAAGGAAAAAAAACTCTCTTTCTTTAGAAGTATTTAACAACATAGCCTAATCTTTATGAGTTGTAATAAGATAACACATAGTAAGTTGTCTACCAATTTTTCTCATGGGGTCTCAGAATTCAAAATCTTATATTGCTTGTTCACATGATTCACAGATCCATGAAAAATTACTTCACCTTCTCTGCTCTGGCTGATTTGCACTGGAGTACAGTGATTCAGATGTTTTTAAAAGATGTACAGGGAGGAAGATGGTTATTTAAATTTTAAAAAAAATCATCCAGCCTTGATCAGTGACTGAGTAGTTAGAAGTAACTTGTGCATGGAGAATAGGAATGTAATTTCTAGTAAGTGGTATATTATAAATAAAGAGTGAATATGAGAACCTAACAAATGAAATGTTTATTTAGGGTGTTGCCATGGTGAAAGACAGATTGATTTCACATGTTAGAGCTGTCGAGTTATTGTTTTGTTGTTGTTGTTGTTGTGTTCTTTAAAGTTATTTCCAACCTGTGGCGACCCTAAGGTTAACTTGTAATGGGGTTTTCTGGGGCTACGAATGTATAACACACCCAGGGTCACCCAGTGGATTTTCACGGCTGAGCGAGGAATTGAATCCTGGTCTCAAGCATCATAGTCCTACACTCAGACCATTGTACAACTGTTGATCAAAATCACTGTATGAAATTGTTCACACAAAGGACTGAGTGCAGTTAATCACATCATATTGTTTTAAAGAAGTAAAACGCTTTGATTCTATAATTCCATGTGAACTTACCAGCATGCCAGCTCAAATTTGTGAATGAGACCGTGGCTCAGGTTGGAGATAACATAACTCAGTTCAGTAAGTTTCTTCATCCTTGTAGTGCCTCTTCACATCTCCATGTGTCATAATTAAAAAAAAAAATCTGGATTAATGTGCCATAATGCCACCTTCAGGTATGTTCCCAAGATATATCCAAACTGGATTGCTATATTTCTTAAAGTTTCAGATACATTTCCTTTTTCCTGTTTGATTGCTTATTAATCCAAGATTCTTCAAATCCTAGTGTTTTGCTTTCTTTTTGCCAGTTATGGTTATCTCTCAAACACTGGGGTTTACATAGATCTGGAAAATAGTCTCTTGTGCTGCATTCTTAGCATGGAGAGCTTCAGTAAATCGGGTGCTATTTTACACCAAGGTATTTTAGAAGGAAAAACTATGATTTTGTAATATCTATTCCTTAAAAGTGCTGTTGAAGCATTCTGCTTTGAAGAAAACTATATTTATGAAAAAGCCAAAGGTTTGTTATGAAATATATGATTCAGAACTAGATTTTCAAAAGTGATCAACTTTTAAAGTAGCTTGCTAATATATTGTCAATATACCCTGACAATCCAACAGCTAATACTAATCATTGGCATTCAAAATTATGTTGTTGTTGTTGCTGTTGTTTGTCTTCAAGTAATTTCTAATCTATGGTGACCCTAAGGTGAACCTATCATGGGGTTTTCTTGGCAAGATTTGTTGAAAGGGTGTTGGCCTTTGTCTTCCTCTGAGGTTGAGAGAATGTGACTTGCCCAGGGTCACTCAGTAGGTTTCCACGGCTGAGCAGAGCTTTGAGTCCAGTGCTCAAACCATTATACCACACTGGATATCATCAAAATTATGACTTGCTGTAAATTTAGCTGCAAGAAAATAATTAGCTTACTGTAGAACTAATACCATCTTGTTTTGGTGAGTGCTACGCAGACAGGAGTAAAGTAAACCCTTCTACTGTTCCAATTTTTCAGGTTATGATTATTTGAGTTATTGCATGAACACAAAACAACAAGGAAACCAGAACTCTGTGTTAGAATATTAATAGACATTTGCTTGGCACTGTTCCCTTGTAACAGGTTTGGATTGAAGGATAGGCCTGCTGTTCAGTTTGCAACTGATGTTGGCTTTGAGGAACCTTATTGAAATGGCTTTTATGTAGAATGCTACCCGCTTTATTGGAGATCAGGTTCAATCAAGTGCAAAGTGAAGTGAATTCTCATGAATAAATGAAATAGTCTTTGGTTCCAAATCCTTGCTCTTTGTTGTGTATGACCAAGTTATGAAGAACATCTGTCCTCTTCTTGGTACTTTCCATGTTTTGGTCTGTTATGTGTTATGCATATACTTTGCCAACTAAATTTGTGGGGTCATTTTCCTGTTATAGGTGGAGTGATCATTCAGCAACTGTCATGTGCTGCCTTTTCCTCCTCTTGGCTAACTTGTGTCTTTTTTTTATATGTTCAGTTTCCTCCCATGTTTTCTCACTGCTCTTCTCCGCTTTGTGCCTAAAGAGAAAAAAGAAGGCAGAGAAAGCCTTTGAACAATACCTCTCATTTGTTTTCTCTTTATAGTCATAAACTGTATTTTAAAATCTTAAACTTGAATGGTTCACTTGATCAGCCAAAGAGGGATGACTCAGTCAACTGTAAGCAGTGCATGTAAGCAAACTGTATCCCTGATATTCAGTATTCAGGGATGGCCATTTCTGGCAACTGGGCTGCTGGATTATTAATATGCACAGCATTCCTCTTCATGTCAGATGGATCTGAGGCAGTATGCTTGTATTGCATATGGTTTCTCATATGGCATGATTTTTGCATGTGGCTGTAAAATCTTGAGCACTGTCATTTGCACAGGCATGGTCCAGCCATGGAAGCCAACTAGTAGCTTGGATGTTGGAATTCTAGGATATTTTCCTTGCTATGTGAATGTGAGTAGTGGTCTGTGGAAGCAAGAGCTACTGTCTCCGCTTTTGGTGCTTTAAACTGCAGACAGGGTCTCAGGAATAACTCTCCATACTAGTGCCATATCTATAAAATGGCTAATGGATAAGTGCCTTTTAGCCTAATTTCTTCCTTCTTCCATATCTCCCTTTTCTGTAAAGGGGTGGGATGTGATGATGGAGGATGGTGATACTTGTGGGTGATACATGTATGTCTGAGAGGAGGCCTATCACGCCACACTGGTATGGTGTTATTAGTCCACTTTAACTGCTGTAGCAACATTCAGTGGAATTCTGGGGTTTGCAGTTTAGTGAGCTCTAAGAGCTTTCTGGTTGAGAATTCTGATTGCCTCTTCCTAACCTGCAAATCCCAGGATTCCATATGATGTTGCCATGGCAATTAAAGTGGAATAATAGTGCTATAACATTGTAGTGTGATAGGGCCCTTAGAGACAGAGACAAAATATTCAGTCATGTGATGCTTGTCAGAGTCTGAAGCTGTGGGACGCATATTTACACTGGTCACACTAGCTGGAGATTCTGGGAGTTGTAGTCAAAGTAACTTTTACAAGTTCTGCTCATATGTGCTGCTGCTATGCTGTTTAGGACATAATATGGCACAGAGGGGAGGAATTAGCAACATTTTAGCTCACTGAGGTCATTAAGCCAGCCCAGGCATGGTAGGTGGCATATGACTTTAAAAAGGCGGTGGACAAGATCAACTGTTTGGTTTTCTGGCTGATGAGACCAAGCAACCGAGCACCTTTTCCTTTCACACTTATTGACATCACAGCTCACTGCTACAAATCTTAACCTACAAGGAGTTGGGGTGGGGAGAACACACCATCTTTGTCTTATTTTAATTTGTTCAGTGTGTTTCCAGTTCTTATAGTAGACCTTTCCAAACTTTTTCCGTGCATTCATTAGCCCAGAAAAACTTCACTTGTTAGCAATGAACACTTGAATTCTATCAAGTTTGAATAGTCTCAGACTTGGATAACTTCAGACTTGAAGTTTCTGATACTGCCACATGCTACAGTTCACATTCCTGTTATGAGTATCTTACATATATGCTTGCATTTTGAATTCTGAGGTGGCTTTCTTCTTCCAGGGGAACTGGTAATGGTTAATGGCTGAGTTTTGGAGTTGCTTTAAAAATCTATTCCTTTTTGTTGGGAGTGATGAGGTACTAACAAACATTATGATTCTTTTTTATATGACAGTATTGTATATAAAGCTATTGTATAATAGAATGAAATTCTAATACAGAAAAGCTTCCTTTGTTAAAAACTAGGAGCAATAAAGATTTTTGATATTTCCCTTGCTATCCAACAGCAAAGTTCCTACATCAATGTGTATCATTGCAACATTTCATTTCTGCTCCGTAACTTAGTCTAACAACACATTTCTCAGTTGGCTACTAGTAACAAATCTGCTCACAAAACCAGTATTGCCTTTCTCAGTTATTCCAGGCTGTTTTCTCATTTTTCACAAGCATATTTTTCCAGTGGAAAAATAAACTACTTCTGCAATTTTGGAATAATAAATCCTATTGACAAGACTTTGTATCCTTGAGATATATACAAATTATGCAGATTTTTTGCATATGAATATATTTAGTCTCCCACTTTAAAAAAAATTGGCAACAGTCCTCAAGTTGAAAAGAAAGCTGGGCAACCAAATTTGGGACACTACAGTTGGACTTGTGGATTGCTGTAACCAGAAATGAGGAATGTGTGCCTTTCTAGATGTGAGTGGATTTTGGTTCCCATTACTCTTCACTATTGTGTATACTGTCTAAGGCTGATGGAAGCTCATCTCAAGGATCTCATGTTCTTTACCCTTGCTGCAGATTCAAGATCACAGTTTAAGACAACCTTTTTTGACCAGACACTTGCGTCAAATCTTCCTTTACAAGCACTTGCTATTAGAAGTGATGCACACCAACCATTGTCTCTACAAAACACTTCTTAATCCTGATTGGTATTTTTCATCCTCAGTGATGGGCCAGTAAAGCCCGTGCTTTTATTGTTTGGACTGTCCCATATTATGTAATCCAAGCAACTGGAATGAATTGAGACTTTCTGCTGTGTAGGGCTCTAGGAAAGAACCTTTGCTTCCCTGTCCGGATATCCAGCTCATCCTCAAGCATCTATTAGAATTTCAATTAGTGGTTTTCCAAAAGAATTTAGTGTGCTAAATTCAAAAGTTGATTTTTTTCTCTAGCGGATTGATGTTGGTGTGTCTGAAAATCTGTTTCAGCATATGCAGATACTCCTAAACATTAAAATGCAAAGTCTACAAAATTGATATTTAGAACACCCTTCAATACATATCTTTAGAGTTCATAAATTTCTGCAGTCCCCAAACATTGCCAGATTCCATCTGCAAATGAATATACAAAATAATAACATCTAGAATTAGATTTTGACTACTTATTTCTGACTTCTAAACATTTTTACTTGGACTGTACCTGCTCTCTGCGTGCTGAGACTTTGTCCTGCTTAGGAACTAACTGCTTGTGTTTAGCTACTTGTTACTTGCAGTTTCATGGAGTATTTAGTATGGACTCTGCATGGGCCTCCCAGTAGTCTTTGTTTTTATCTATTGATTATCGCTTGATACATTGCAACAGTAACATAACAGCCATAACAAAATCCCCTGAAATGCCTCTTATCTTTTGCAATGTTAGCATGCAGTTTCCTGACAAATACGTATACAAAGTGTGCAATAATTTCATTTTGAGAAGCAAGCCTTGGGCATTTTCTGTATTAAATTCCAATTCCCATGGAGCTTTCCAGTCATTTCTAAGGCATATGTTAAACTCTGAGCAAGGACCAGGCATGCACATTTTGCTTGGGGGACCGACCAATATTTGAGTAAGCAAAGGCTGGCATATTAATTTATAGATCTTGTCAACCTGCTGCAGTATTTTTATGCCTTCAGGAATCAGTTTTCCAGACTTTTCATTTTACTGTTCGTGTAAATTCATTTTATCATCTTGCTAGGTGAGCTTTTGGGGGGAAGGCATGGCATTTCTCAAAAGTCAGGCCTAAGTGGCTGCTGAGCAAAGGTCCTACCTAATGTGGTTTCCAGAATTTTGTGCTGGACTGAACAAATTTCAACAGAAGACACTAAACCAACTGCAGGGTCAAAATCTGTTGATCTTAAGGTCAGATGACAGTAATATGTTCTGGGATTCTTTGACAGGCAATGTTAGTTCTTTTCAAAAACTTTTGTCTATATCACTGGTCTCCTGTAGGCTAGTTCTTAAGTTCTTAAGAGCCACTTGGTCTGACTCTTTTAGCTACTCATTTCCTGAATCAGTCCGTGTCTCTTCTCTCAGGCTTTCCTGAGAACAAATTTTACTTATTGGTGGAGGTACCTGCTTTTGCTCTCTGTTTACTCATGCATGTGCTGATCCTCTTTCTCCCCAGACCGTCAGAATATCTTGACCAAAGGCTTTTCACACTTGATGGTGTTCTTACCTGCTTTCTTGGCTGATAGCATCCTTTGTGTCATGATCTTTCAATTTCCGCTAACACAACCCATGGTTGATTGCAGCAGAAATGTTACAGCTTGCAGGATTTGGCATCGCCTTGTTGAATGAGCCCATAAAAACTAGAACAGATGGCTGCCTTTAAAACAGCCATTTATATAGTGAAGCTCCCTTTCTTTTTATCTTCTCTCTGCATTTAAATCATTAAACAAAAGGAGCTGTCCTTCCCTACCAATTCAAAAATCAAAAGCACAAAAGTGCAGATTTTGGCCCTCTGTTATGGCTTTCAATGCCCACTAAGACACCCATTTAATAAGATTCATGTCTGTTTGATAGGGTTTGAAATATGGAATGAAATAAACTGTTAGAATTTTTTCTCTCTCCTTTTATAATTTTGTAGTAGTAACAGCTGTAAGTATAGTTTTACTACAACAAGCTCCCTCCTTCCTTCCTGTCCGTTTGTCTTTTATAGCTATCTAGCAAGCAATTAAATCTATCGGCTCACCAGGGTTCCCATTGCAAAGTACAACAAAAAGATAAAACATTATTTCAAATAGATCAAAAACAATTCTAAAGGCCAATTTTAAAAGCCAACATTAAAATCAATCTTAAGGACCAAAATGCACAGAAAATAGTATAGTTTTGCTGTGGGCCAGAAGCTTAGTGGTGATGGAGCCAGTCTTTCTTGTATGGTGGAGTTCCATAATCAAGATGCTGCTATAGAGAAGTTCTCTTGCATGATTACTATCCTAACTTACCAAGGGCCTGCACTGAAGATCTCAAATTCTGGTCAGGCTCCCATGGTAGGATGCAGAAATCTCAAGCCATTACAGTGCTTTTATTGCATTTTCAACATTCTGTAGAATTCTGGGGTTTGTAGTTTACTGAAGCAAAAGAGCTCTCTGGCTGAAAATACTAAATGCCCCTCCCTAAACTGCAGATCCCAGGATTCCACAGAATGTTGAAAGTGGAATAATAGCGCTATACCAGTATAGTGTGAAAATGACCTCAGTGTTCTCCCTTCCTGTTTCATTAAGGGAACTTGACCATGACACCATATTTCTGAACTTGCTGTCCTGGGAGTGGGAGAGTAACAGGAGAAGAGCAGTAGATGAGGTAAATACAGCAACCCTCCCATTCAGCTGGATGACACTGACTGTTGACATTTTTGAAGAGATGCATGGTGCATAGCAGCACCGTTGGCAGCTTTTTTTCTTTTTTTAATTCTCTCTCTCTCTCCCTTTTTTTTGTTTTTTTCCTGTAAAGGAACATAGCAGAGTTTGCCAGACTGAAATATGCAGTCACTCCTAGTGACCTGGCAATTATATTTCAGGAGCCCTATCAGTTACTAGGTTTGTAGAGGTTTTGCTGCAGAAAGGTAGACTAGTAAAGCAATTACAGCTTGGAAAAGACTGAGACAAAAGAGAAGCTCTTCTATCATGTACAATCAGCCTTCCATATTTGCAGGTTTCACTTTTGCAGATTTGATTATTCACGGATTATTTGTTGTCACCTCTGCTGCCTCCCTGTGCCATTTTTAATAGGGACTGCAAGCCTCCCGAGACTGAGAAACTGAATGAGGCTTATAAGTCCCTTTTAAAAATGGTGTAGGGCAGCAGTGGAGGTGGCAGTAAGCCCCACCAGCCACCTTTGTGAAGAAACCCTGATGCCTCGAAGGAAACCATGGTGGGTTGCATATGGCGATCATACTTTTTGTGTGTGTTTAATATGGTTTGGGAGGGCCTAGAATTATTCATGTTTTTTTCACTTTCACAGAGTCCTGTGCCCCTAACCCTACCGAATGTGGATAACTGTATATCCTGCTCTGTGAAGTTCTCCAGTTTTTTTTCTTGTTTTTCTATTGTAATTGAAGTAATTTATTAATTATTTTATTTATTTAAAGTATTTCTGTATTGCTTCCCAGCCCATAAGGTTCCCAAGGTGAAGAACACATAAAAACCAATTAAACCAATTCAAAGATAAAAACATTTTTAAAAAGTATTAAAATACTTTTTAAAAAACTCCTGGAAGCAGTCTAAAAACAATCCTAGAATCCAGTTTTAAAACAGCTAAAATAGCAGTATCAGACATTGAATGCTATGATGAACAGCACTATTTTGGCTGCCTGCCAGAAGCTTAAAATAGATGGAGCCAGCCTAACTTCCTCAGGTGGGTAGTCAAAGGTATCTCTGTGAGATGACCACCTGAACAAACGTTTCCTTTGAAAATTGCCACGGTCTTATTTTGGAGATAGGAAATCAGTGAAACTTTTTATATAAACAAGTACTGCATGTATTTGGCCCTGAAAGCATTACAAAAAGCCATGTTTTGAGTTTGGGGCTAGCTGGGTTACTGAGGAAAGGGTATTCCATAATCGTGGTGTCACAACAGAGAAGTCTCTCTCCCATGTCCTCCCAGACTGTATTGCCCCACTGATAGTACACAAGTGGTGGTGGGGGACTCCAGGAGACCAAAGTTCTTAGGTAGGTATATATAGGAAGAGGAATTCCTTCAAGTGTCAGTATCCCAGGCCAGTTAGGACTTTGAGGGTTGCCACCAACACCTTGAATTCAGACCAGAAGTGCACTGACAGGCAGTGGAATTCCTTTAAACCTGGTGTTATATGGTTTTGTGTAGTGTTCCAACCAAAGTCTAGCTGCTACATTTTGCACTAGCTGTGGCTTCTGTTTCACCTTCAAGGGCAGCCCTGCATTTTAAACCAGTAAGACTTATTTAAAAGGCTAAAAACATATTAAACCATGTAATACTTAAAGACAATTTAGAAATCGCTCAAAAAGTTTAATTTAGACCCTAATATGTGCAGATTTGGGTAAGATCAATTAGACTACAAAAGCTTTAATAAAACCCATGTTTTTACTTGGCACTGGAATGACACAGCATTGATGCCAATTGAGCAACTGGTACAATTCTTTTAAAACCAGTTCTGTATACTACTCCAGTCCATTTTGCACTGGCTGCACCATCTTCAATGGCAGCCTTGACTTGACTGTATGTCAGTAATCTCTTCAGGAAGTTACCAGTGCATGGACTACTGTGGATAGGTTTTCCCTGTCCAGGAAAAGCTGTACTAGTGGACCTGTAAAATCTGGCTGCAGAGACTCTGAGCCATAGGCGCCACCTGGGGTTCTAGTACAGAAATAATCCAAGCGTACTCCCAAACTTTGCACTTGTTCCCTCAGTGAAAATGCAAACCCATCCAAGGCAGATGTCTTATCCAATTCCCAAACCTGAGAACCAACAATCGGCATTCAAGTTCTGCTTATTAGCCCTTATTGGATCCATTGTGGGATCCAGGCACTGCTACAGCACCTTCACAGCTCCAGCTTTAGCTGACTCTGATGACAAGAAGAAGTAGAGTTGAGTGTCTTTTGTGTACTCATATCCCATTCAGAACTCCTAATGGTCTCCCACAGAGGATTTTTATTTATATGCCACAAGGTTCCATGCACCCTGTGGCATACCACAACACAGTGGCCATGGAGCTGAACCAGAGTGCCCTAATGCCATTCTCTGGAACCAGCCCCACAGATTGGAGTGGAACCACAGTAACACAGTTCTTCCTACTCCATTCTGATGGACCCAGTCCAGTAGGATGCCATGATCAGTGGTACCAAAAGCCACTGGGAGGTCCAGGAAGATCAACAAGGTAGCACTTCTTATGTTTTCCCCCAGAGTAGGCCATCAATCAGGGTAACCAAGGCTAACTTGGTCCCATACCCTGGCCTGAAAACAGACTGAAATGGTGGGTCCAAATAATCTGTTTCTTCCAAGAATGTAATGCCTGAAGCAACCACCACATTCTCAAGTGTCTTGCCTAAATTTGGGATATTAGTGATAGGGGCCTATGTGAAGGTTCTTAACATTGCTTTATGTTTCCTGTCTGAGTATTAGCAAGACCACTCTACTCGATTTCCAAAATGAGAAGTGTGTTTTTCATAAAATATGTTTGTTCTGTGCCAGAGCTGGTTGTAGTTCCAGACCTCCCCAAGTGTTCTTTTCATTGCTGTCACACATTGCTGCTATAAGACAGACGTTATTATTGGTTATTGATGCAGTAGATTGCACACAGCAGAGAACCATTCCAAACTTTTCACTGATAGGGTCCAGCATCCCCTAACAGCCAATGGTAAAATCAGGCCTTTAATTTTATTTGGACTATTCCTGACTGGTGATCCAATTCAATTCCCATAGCTGGCTATATGAGGCCCTTGGACATGAATCATGTACATACATGAATCATGTACATACATGAAAGATGGACTCTCAAGGGTTATATATACAGAAGCATGTCCCGTCTCCTCCCTGCTTTAGCAATGAGATCAATGCAGGCAGGTTGGCAACAGAGGAAAATTCACTCCCTCAGTCTGTTGTCATATCTTTCTCTGGCCGTAGACTGCCAAGCTAATGGGGAAAAAAAGTATCAGACAAGGTCCCTAATATAAATTAATCTTTTCTGTATCATTGGACAACTGTTACAGTTTAGGCCATGATGCTAACAAGGGCTCCAAAACCCAACTGCCTGGTGGCAAAGGTTACACAACAGTATTCTGGATATTTTTAAAGTTTATTTATTATTTTATAATGTTGGTTCGCAGTTTCATAACATCTCCATTAGATTATAAGTTAAACTAATAAGAATGAAAAGCTCATGAAGCTCTACAGATTTTTGACCGATAAAGATGTGTGAATATGAAAAGGAGCATTGTCTTCCAAATAAAAAAGAAAAGAAAAAGCAGAAGCAATTTCACAGTGCAGTCCTATTCATATTTGTTCAGAAATGAGTCCTAGAGAATTCATAAGCACTCACTGACATATAAGTCCTAGAATTACAATCTTTGTCTAGAATTACTGTGACCCCTCCGCTTTTGTGAGGATTTGGGGAGCAGAACCCTCTCAAAAATGGAAAAACCAGAAAAAAAATCCCCCTCCCCCTCCCTTGCCTTTTGCCCAGTTGCGCCTGCTGTCCTTCCTTGCACCTGGGCAAAAGGCAAGGGAATGGCGGAGAAAGGCACATGCATTTCTTTGTTCTCTGTGTGCGGTGCTCCCCCTCCCATTCCCATTCCTTTTGCCCAGGCGTGGAGAATGCACAGCATACCTGGGCAACAGGCAAGGGAATGGAAGAGGAAGAATTGGAGTGGGGAAGCCACACAAGTGCCTCTCAAATAATCAAGTTTGCAAAGGTCAAATCCACGAACGTGGAGGGAGGACTGTATAATGTTTGCAGTCATACCCTCAAAGGCTTGAAACAGCCATGGTTCTCCAGATGCCATTGAACTATAGCAGAGCTTTTCATATTAGTGACACACCTTTTAGACACATATCATTTCACGATACAGTAATGCAGTAAGTAATTCTGTAAATGGGGAAAGCCCCTCCACCTGAGGCTGGTCTGCTGCCGCCATTGCTATCAACAGGGTTTTCCTTAGTCCTGGGAGGCTGCAGCAGAGGCAGCCCCTTCACCTGGGTCTGGCCTGCTGGGGCAGTGGAAGAGGCAGTCCCTGCACGTATTATTATGTTTGCGTGACACACCCACACACTGCAGGTGACACACTAACGTGTCACGACACACAGTTTGGAAAGCTCTGGACTATAGTTACCATCATCCTCAGCCAGCATGGCTGTTGGCTGGGGATGAGGAGAGCTGTAGTCAAAACAACATCTGGGGACCCAAAGCTCAAGAAGGCTGCGCAGTGTTCTTCTATCTGAATCCATCTACACTGCAAAAGCTGCACAAAAGAAATCAGTTCAAGGGATTCTTCTTTATGCAGAATAATTGCAACATCAGACATTGTTCAAATCACCAGCTCTTTGCTTTACTGAAACCACTTGAAAATGCTCTTATTGTCTGTCTTGTTTTTGAACATCGTTATAAAACAATGGTTTGGCTAGCAGTCCTAGTAAAATGTGATACCTATACACCTTTTCTATCTGTTGGGCCTTCCACAAGGCTCAAACATGTTAGTAGTTAAAGAGGATTAATATGCTCTGTGTCAAGTGTTGTGTTGCTGAATATCAGCAACAGGCACAATGTCAGCTTAAAGTACCATTTGTACAGGGAGGGGGTAATTGAATGGGAATAGCACAGCTGAGTTGCTGAACAATTGCTTTGGGAGGTTTTTAACACAGAGAGGTTTCACCCTCTTCTTTAGTGATAAGTAACAACTAAATCAAAGTGACTCTGTCACATTTTATCATCCATAGTTCTATATACCCTTAAAGTTTTTCTCCTGCTCTGCTTGATTTTTCTGATGTGGGAAGACAGAACTCCAGTAATTTGAAGTTTGTCACTGTATTATATGACCTCGGGCTAATTGCTGTCTCTTAGCCTTTTTTTTCCTATCTGCAAAATGGGTATAATGATTATCTGCTGCAGCTCACAGGGAAATGAATAAAATGTATTAAGAAAAGAACACGTCTACATATATTAAGATATATTCTGCTGTACTTGAGATGAAAACTGAGCAGGGATGTGAGTCATGCATAACTCCCAGCATTCATTACATTGACTTATGCTGGCTAGGATGCTGAGACTTGTACTCCAACAGCATATGGAGAGACACAGAGTTCCCACCCATGGAATAGAGGTATATAGCAAGGGGATCCAATAATACTGTGAGCAGGTGCAGTGCTTCCAACAAACTTCCTCAGCCTTGTGTTATCTATTGCTCCCATGGCCAGTGCTAGCTGGGAATGATGAGAGTAATAACCCCATACATTTGGAGGGTATCAGATTGAAAAAGACTGGCCTAGAGCATGAGGTGTGAGCCCAAGTATCCAGATCAGGTCTTACTTTGTGTATTTAGGCTGCCTTAAGTAAGTTCTTCTTGTGCAATCTAATCCTTCCTGCAGTATTTTTAGTACTTAGTTGTACTAATTAACTGTATTCATATCCTTGGCCTAAATAGCCTAAAGGCACCAGATCCCATCTGAACTTGTAAGCTAAGCAGGTTCAGTTCTGGTCAGTACTTGGAGGAGAGACTGCCAATGAATATCAGGTGCCATAAGCTATATTTCAAAGGAAGGAGCTGCCAACACTACCTCTGAGTGTTCTTTGACCAAGTAAACCCAGTGAAATTCATGAGGTCACCATAAGTCAACAGATTAATTGAAGACACAAACACACACACGTATTGATATCCTACTTTTTCAATCAAAATTGGCTGCCAAAGTATCTTACATTACACATTAACAAGAAGTACAGTATATTTGGGATATGTGGATATGTTTATGGCACTCTCTTTTGGAAGTTTGGGTTCCAGATCTTTCTCTCCAGAAATAAGAGGCAGGAGTCAGATAGATCTGGGAACTGACTTCTGGCAGAGATGTAACCTTAGCCACCCTTCTGTTGATGTACAGGATCTTCCAGTCTGTAATAACGGATGACACAGTCCATGTTTCCCTCCTTGGTAATAAGGAGGTAATAATACTGACCTTTACTGACCTCACATGAGTGTATGTTTGTGTGTATGTATAGAGTCTATAAATATATATGAAGCACTTTAGAGCATTCAAACATTTGTTTGTGTGTATGTGTTTATGTATATGGGCACATGAGAATGTTATGAATGTTATGTATATAAATATAGGCCTTGTCCAGCCAAATATCATTCTGATCAGTATAGATACTGCCTGGTGGAATCCAAAAAATGTGCTTCCAGTTTGCAGAAGATACAACAGCTGGTGCTCAACCTGGGGGGTAGTAATGGGGGGCGGGAAGAAAGATATGGGCTTTGTACCTTCAGATAAGAATTCTGCTCCCCAATGAAATTTTATTTCAGCCCTCAAATTTTGAGCATGGAAGAGAGCGAAACACTGAAATGCATTTCAACCCAGAACTCCCACATGTGCTGTGTTTTTAGTCCCTTTATATCTTTCTCTGCCCCTTTGCTATGTATGCATAAACTATATTTCTAAATGTTTAGGTTAAGTGTAAAAATACTAGAAATTTGGGAACTGAAGGAAAATTTCATTTGGAGGAAGCAGAGTTCATATTTGGGGAACAGTGCAACTCATTTTGTCCTGCGTCATAGCTATACCCCTGTGCTCAAGCAATTTGCAGGAAATACTTTTTTAGTATTTGTGCTTATAAACACACAAACACAATCAAAATAAGGCCCAGTATTGAAATGTTACCGCTTTTCAAAACATTTTGCTTTCTCATTCAAAGTGTAACTTTTTTTGTCTCAGTGTTTCCTTAGTGGAGAAGCAGTTCTCTAAATCTAGATTTCCCCTTGGTGTTAAAAATCCATCTGTGTTGTTAATTATTTCCTCTTTGAATCCAAATTTCCATGATGGCTTATTTCAGTGTCTTTACTTCCATTCTTGCTTGATATATGACTTTTTCAAAATAGATTACAATGGGAAAGCAAAAGCAAGCAAGCAAGTGAATTTCAGACTATCTTTTTTTGTCTGCTGTCTTGACTGTTTTTTAAAGCTGGCATTCCCCATCCCTGAATAATATATTCTAGATTTCTTACACAGACTTTCTCTTGTTCCTTAGCCCATTTTTCTTTCTAGGAGGAATGGATATTTTATTTATTCTGGTCTATAGAGACTGCCCCTTCCCTCCCTTGTGAAGCCCTTCAACAGGGAAAAATTTGGAGGTTTTTTTGCCTTATGGATTATTTTTTCTTGAGGGCTGGCTGGGAGCCAGTTGACCTGTGCTGAGCAAGCAAGGCATTCTCCTTTAACTTCAGCTCCCATCCATAAAATTGCAAAAATAGTTATCACCTTCTCTATTTTCTAGCTTGGTTGTACAAATAAGTAAGATAATTATGGTAAAGCCCTTCATACACAAATGACTGAAATGATAACTAGTAATAATTAATAATGAAGGGATGGCCCATGAGCATTGTTCTGCTACAAACTCATCATTTCTCCAGAGAAACATTTTGTTTCTTGATATGGGGGTGGCAAATAAAATTGGCTGCAAAAAATCCTTCAAGGTTAATCATATGCTGCTGGATTTGTTTTAATATGTTTGTTTTAATTAAGAAAGGGATTTGCACGTTGAGTGTGTGTTCACATTTCAAGATCTCTGAACTCTGTTGCAGTAGGAATAATTACAGCCCTGGAGTTTTATGTCTCTCAGCAGTGTCCTTTAAAGCTATTTAGATGGTTTCAATGGAGATGAAAGGCCGTATGGATTTCTTTTCCCCTATTAATCTGGCAGAGAATACCAGACCTCCTGGGTAGGTTTACTTAGCAGCAGCGTTTGTCTAGTTTAATCTGCAGATGTTGGGTTGGCACATATGACATTGCAAGGAGGAAGATGCTTCAAATCCTCTGATTGTGAGGATATACACTGAGGATATTAACACCTTCCAAATGCCACCCTATGGTTCATTGTCAACAGTGTATTTTGTTTTTCTCCGTTTTGTGGTTCCTGATAATAAATTAATTGTGCATCCAAAACACAGCGTTGAGTGAACAAAGCAATCAGTGACACCATCTGCTGCCAGCAGGTTTGTGTGGATGAAGGAACTGCATATCTCCATCATTCAGGAATGCTGACAAACCTTGATGCTGGCAGCATCCCATTGCTGCAAAGACACCTGGCTGGGCAAAGTTTGTAGATTATTGGAGAAATGTCTCTATCATGTCAAGGTGAATAAATGGCTCTGGCAGTGGCAGGTTAGGAGCAGACACATGGGAGCTCTTGGTTGAATGTTACAGTGAAAAGGTAGTTGCTCAACACTAAAAAGAGATCAAACAGAATGTTCATATATAGGCAATAATGTGCTATAGAGTAACACATTATTATCTAACAGCCTTCTTATAGTATGTGGGCACTATAAGAAGGCTCTTAGACAAAAATGTGTTACTATATAATTGCCATCATCAATATATTCCAAAGGGAATATTCTGGAGTTGGAACATGGAGACTATTAGAAAATGGAGTGTATGAAGTATATAGTCTGAAATTTAGAATTATGCAACCCTGACATTTACTTGAAATGTAGGTCTGCCTCTGAGATGAAGATACAACCTGTAGGGTCTTCAGGTTCTGTATGTTCATGAAACAGAATGCCAGCATATGCATTTTTTTTCTCCTTTGTTGTTTTCCTTTACACTGAATTTTTCTGTAATCTAACTCAGGCAAATTTACATCACAGCTTTATGGATGTCTAAAAATATAAATAAATCAGCCATTATATTCTGGAATGGGCTGCATAAAATGATAATAAGTAGAATTTTTTAAAAAAAATTCTCAAAGTCAGTGCCATCCCAAACATAAAATATCGTCTATTTTCCTTCCAAAGATTCTAAAAACCTGTGACATCTGAAAATTCATGTTGTACAGGGATATAAGAATTACATTCTCATGGATGTTGACATTCAAATTCTGAGACTTCCTTAGATCCTCTAAGTACTTGGCTGCGTGGCTGCCTAAGTCCTCTATGTAATCTCAAAACAGTTAAGGCAATAGCAGTGGAAAGATGAGTGACACCTCTGCCTGTAAAAACTCTACTGTGATATGAGAGGAGAAAAGCTGAAACATCAAGAGAAGAGTAGCTAGTGGAAGACAGCAGGTGAAAGACAGAGGTGTTGTTTCAGTTGCTTTTCATTCAGAAGGGTACAGGTTTGATTCATAGCATTCATAGGAAAGAATCTTGCCTGAAACCTTGGATTGCTACTGCTAGTTGATGGCAACCCTTGGCTAAATGGTCTAAGTTAGCATAAGGTAAATTCCTATGTTGCTAAGATATCTTAAGGACAGGGAAGTGAATCTATGGGAGAATGCAAAATACAGGCCATTGTGCTCATGGCCTTCAGCTAGTTGCTTTGTATCTGTATGTAGCAGTCACCTTTGACACTGTGGTAAAGACTCACAATTCTCATGCTTTGTACAAGGGAAACAAATATACTCTATTTCTCATGGAATGCTTGTCTGGGCAGATTATACTTCTGTTTGATGAAGCTCCACAGCATTTCTTTGTGGGACGTCACAGTGATAAACTGCCTGTTTTATGTATCAGAAAACTAAAACCAGAGATCCCATTTCACCTACATGTGTGCCTTTTTGTTGACATAACTTCCTCCTGCAGCTCGTCATTTGATATTGGTGTAACGATAGTAATATTTTACCAAATGGCCAAGTTTGTTGTCAGCATGTTTTCATGCTATCTCTGCTTCTCTCTGGTTTTTCAATATTACTGAAATAAGTTTAGTGGGTAGGCTTTGGCAAGAGTTGTCATCTTCTCTTGTCATTCTTGTCAGGATGAAGAGGTTTAATCTCTATTTTTAGCTAAATTAAGCTCATGTTCACTGAATCTTTCACCTGCTGTGTCTGCCCTACAAGCATAAACTATTTTTGTGTTTCTGGGAATGTAATTCTTTGAAAAAGCTTGGGGTCTCTTTTTTAAAAACAATAACAATAACAACAACGACTCAGCACCCTCAATTCATCTTTATAGTGCTCAGATTTTTAAAAAATATTAAACTGCTCTACATTTTGTTTTTAATTTTTAAAATTATTTTCATATCCTGACCTATAATACTTTGTTCCCAATTTCAGTATCTGTTTCTGACTCCAAAGGACTCACAATACTAGTTCTGAGTGACTTGACAGAACAAAGCATGGAAAACTGAGGGGGGGGAATCTATTGTTAGTGTTACAATTTTATATGTTTTTAATGTTTCAGTTGTTTTTATGCTTTTAATGTTTTTTAACCTTTTATAAGCCACCTTGGGTCCCGTCTTGGGAGAAAAGGCAGCATATAAATTCAATGAATGAATGAATGAATGAATGAATGAATAAATAAAATCCTTTCCATGTGCTACCACCTTTTTGTTCCTTCAGGTCTCTCACAAAACATTTTGCTGTAGTTCCGCTTGTTTCCTCTTGCCCCAGTTCTAAGGCTACAAATGATACGGCTCAAGAGGAAGATAGCAAGGAGAAAAAGAAAAAAAAGGGGGGGGGAATATCATAGTGGTGCAAAAGATTATGCTTAGTATGATAAAACTGGGTAGGGCAAACTCTCACTCTTTCATAATATTGGAACATGGTGTCATATCTTGGAATTTTTATGGTGTGAGATTCAGGACAGACAAATGAAAGCAGTTCTTCACACAGTGCACTTAAACTGAGGCATTTGATACCAAAAGAAGTAGATATGGCTCCTAATTTGGATAATATAAAATGAGGATTGGGCAGATTTATGGAGGGTGAAGCCATCTGTCAATGGCTACTAGTGGTGGAGGATATATATCATCTCCAGTATCAAAAGGGGCATACCTCTCTATACTGTGCTGAGGGTCATAACTAAAAAATGCTATTGTAGATGTGTCCTGCTTGTGAGCTTCCTACGGGCGAGTGGTTGACCGCAAGCTGCAGTAGTGTGTAGATCTGATCCAACATGGATCTTCTTATGTTCTTATTTTAAAAACCCCTAGATTGCCTTCCTGTCTCACATTCACCAAAACAAACCTATATAACAAGAGGGGCCCAATCCCACTTGGTGAAGCAGTTGGATGGGTGTGGTGATAGTTTGCCTCACTTGCTCATCTCCTGTTCACAAGGGAGATCTCCATGGGCAAAGATGAAGCCCAGTCTCAGCCATTGAAGTGCCAGTATATCATTAAGATATTGGGATATAATGTAAAACCAGCTTTTCCCATATGGGTAGTATTTGGATTAATTTTGGATTACTTTAAAGCAGTGGTTCTCAACTTGTGGGTCCCCAGTTGTTTGTGGACTTCAGCTCCCAGAAGCCCCAGCCACTATGGTCAATGCTCAGGGCTTCTGGGAGCTGAAGTCCAAAAACATCTGGGGACCCACAGGTTGAGAACCACTGCTTTAAAGAGAGGAATTACTGGTCTGATGAGCCATATTTTTATCATCTCTCTCTCTCTCCTTTCAGCCAAGAAGACCTGTGCAGAAACTGATTTTACCTGCAACAATGGCCATTGCATTCCATCTAGGTGGAAGTGTGATGGAGAAGAGGAATGCCCAGACGGGTCTGATGAATCTGAAGCAACATGTAGTGAGTACTCTTGCTAAGTGGTTCTGAAATTTAATTTTGTAGTAATTTGGAAGGTAGACTGGCAAAATAAACAGATTTCCCTTGCTCTCTCTCTTCCTCTCCCCCCACCCATACAAACTCCCTCACATATACCTTCACCACACCACCACTACCACCACCACCACCACCTTTAACTGAGACATTTATTGATGCCCTTTTAAAACCTTACATCTGAGGACCAATAAGTTGAGCTGACTCTTCCATGTGTTGTGCACAAATGTCATCTCACTTTGCACTAAGCAATAGAATTGATCTCTGGAAACTTGCACAGTTGATCTGCAGAAGCAACAGATAAAAGGAATTCACTATAGAGGCAGACTACTCTGAGCCAAATAACAAAGGGTAGCTCGGATCAACAGATCATCCAGTAGAATGGGAATTGAATGAGGCAAAGAAAAAGGAATCTGTATTACCATGCTAATGATAGTAATGAATTGCTATACACTGAAACAGCAAACCTAAGGCATGGAAGCATTTTAGGTATCCTGTTTCCTTTTGCACACGTTTGCAAAAACACAGAGTCTACAGGGAAACAAGTGTATTGTAGATTGGTGTTGTGATGTCTAATGATACCTGTAGACAATGCAACTGAATTCCAAGCTTACCTGAAGGTCGTACACTGAATTACAAGCAATGCACTACATATGTGGACTCCCTAGGGTAATGCGACTGAATTTTTATTTTTCCCCTCTCCGTAAAAGAATACCAGTAGAGAATTTTTGATAAAAATCCCACTGGAATTCAAAATAGAGGAAATTGTTGTAGTCAGACATGTGATTTATATTTGAAAAAAATCAAACTCCTCTGTCAACTAGTCAGAGCTGGTAGTTTTGCTATCAAAAACTGATTCAGAGGTGATAATTTTATTCTCAAACACTGATTAGTTGGAGATTTAAATTTCCCTGAGACACCTCACCCAAGAGTCTTCTACAACCCATGCTTAGAACCTATGAACCCAATGATCTGTGTGGAAAGTTATCAGTTACTCCCCTTTATCAACTGGTAGAAGAAGTTGCATTATTTTCTAGCTAAGGGTGTAAATCTAAAATGATCAGTGATCTGCAGACCTAATGGTTTTGAGTGGCAGCTTGGGAGGAATCTATCTCTTCTAGTTTGCATGGTGTCCTTTTTATAATCAATATATTGATCTCATATTGTAATGGTATTACAGTTCACAGCATTCCAGGAAAGCACGACATTTCTAAAACTGTGCTCATATGGAGCAGCACAATGAAAGCAAGCTGACAATTCCTCCCCCACAAAAAAACTAGAAAATGCTTGCAGGGAATCACAGTCACAGAAGCCAAATGCAGTAAATTTCCTCTGTAGGATAGATTTATTTGCACATGCATTATTGTGTCAGGAAAGCCTCAGCTTTTCTTCATTCCCTTTTACTGGTTTTTTTTCCCATCTTTTCGGACAGGTCATCCATTTTCCATTAATCTAAACAATAGAGAGTTATTAAATAGCCACTGATGCTGCCTAGGTGGGGATTTAGCCCAAGGAAGATTGAATGTGAAGATTAGGTAATACCTAAGGTCCTGATGGTAGAGGCAGCAGAAGGGGAAAGCATCTGCATGCTTCATTATTGCTTGTCCAGACTAGCAGTACAGCTGTTAGGAAAGAACAGGAATTGGTTGGGTGGGCGGGTGCATGTCTAGTTGGCATGCAGATGCTGGCATAGCTTCGGGTTGCAATACAGAGGACTGAAGACAGGGTGGTCGTTGGACCAGAAATAAATAAGAGGTGCTAATGATGTCCTTGCACCTGCAGATTGATGACATTTTGTTTTACTCATTTGATATATATCCTAGTTTTCCATTAAAAATAGCCAAAGCAGATACCTTCTCATTCCAAACCCTTTCATTAGGTTTGCAACTTGTCTAAGCTTATCTGAAGATCATACACCGAATTACAAGCCATACCCTAAATGTGTGGACTCCCTAGGGTAAATGATACCAAAAGGGATGATAGTTTGCTTGACTTTGCCATTGTGCAATGCAGAGAGGAATATAAAATTATCCATCTTCTTTTTTCTTATTTCTGAAGCCTGCTAGTCAATTCTGCCTTCATCTCTAATTTAAGAAGGATGCACATAAGTTTCTGACAAAGTTTTCTTTTTGACAGCTGTATGTAGTACCAAGTAATCATCTCAGCAGCGACATTAATATATTTATATGGTCTCATGTCAGTCTGTCTCCTTTTCAGTCGGAGCCTTCTTATTAATGCAACACCACTGTCTCATTGGCTGGGTTTAAATTAACTAAGCAGTTTCGTTCCCCAGAATTCCCTGCCTGTAAATCTCTCTAGCCTGAAGCAGCTATGTTTAGATTGCACAGTTCACTGTGAGGTCCACAATGACTTAATTTGACCTCCATCAGCCTCTTCTTGTAAACAAGATTGTCCATCACAGTAACAAAGACCCAGCCTTGAAGTCAGCTGACCATTGGCTTCAGTTACACTCTCATAACTGTGCTTGGTACTTTTTGAGGGGTTTCTCGTTCACACTGGAGCTTAATCTTGATAATTGAAACCACTCAGTTTCCTGCAAACTGGGTCTGTGTTTTGAGGCAATACATTTTGATATATTCATTCATAAGCATAAGGGATAGAAATCTATTTCACTAAAAATAACACGTGACTTTTTCTGGGCTTTGAATTCCATACCATATTGCAGAATAGCCTATGCAGAGAACTACGAAATGCACACAAAGCTGCTTAGGAGCACTCAACAGTGGGCTATCTCACAGGCCAGCTGCATCATTAATGCATCACAAATGCAAATCCCTCCCACCTAGGGATCACACAAGTATATATACTCCGTTCCACCTCCATACCTCTAGATCTTCTGAAGATGCCAGGCACAGATGCAGGCAAAAAGTCAAGAGCAAATACTACTGGAATGCGGCCTCATAGCCCGAAAAATCCACAACAACAACCCATGGATTCTGGCCATGAAAGCCTTCGACTTTACATCTGCTTAGGAGTTCTTTTCTGAATTTGTCCAGATAGATCATGTATAGGATTGAGTAATTGGTTGAGGAAAAATCCAGAATGGGTACTTCGTGTGTGCATGTGTACCTTGAAGTTGTCTGTTGATTTTTGGTGATCCCATAAATTTCATAGGGTTTTCTTGGGCAAGGAATACTCAGATGTGGTTTTGCCAGTTCTTTCCCTTTTCTTTTGCCCAAATAGAATGAGTCAACTTCAGCAGACTTATTTTCTTGTCATTTCAAGACAGTGGAACAAGTTATATATACACTTGTGCTCTGAGGTATCTTTCATTGATGTAGAAAAACAGGTTCAAGAGAAGATGATCAATTCCCTAGGAAGTTCTTACTGGATATAACTGCAGGTGAATTTTCTTGCAATTGCTGGAAAACTAAAATAAGCAATTTTTAAGAAAGTTTCTCATCAGTCATTGTAATTTTTTTAAAAAAGGAAATCAAATGGTTCCTTGCAAAGTGCTTTAGTAACCTAATTTGTTTCCCCTCATCAAGTTGTTTTCAAATTCCTTAAAGAGGCATAATTTTAAATTGCCCCTTTGAATGATTTTGCTTATTTAGTCAGTTTTTTAAAGGCTTTAGCATAATATACACAATATTTGCTGACACTGTGGCCATTGGTGGAAACATAAATTAAAGGGACAGAGGGGAAAATGTAAGAGGCAAACCTGGGGAATTCTTGTATATTTACTATAAGGGCCAAGGATATAAGCTGCATACTTCTTCCATCAACTGTCCTCCTTATTACACATAGACGATAGAAACTGTGAACAGCAGAAATTACTCCATGCAAACAATCTGAAGACATCCTGCAAAATACCAAAAAATTGCTATAGCATTGCATGTAACATATTAATTTTGGCCCTGGTGGCACAGTGGTTAAATGTTGGTATTGTAGCCACAACGTTGTGAGTTCAATCTTGCAGGGCTCTAGATTGACTCAGCCTTCCATTCTTTTGTAGGTTGGTAAAATGAGTACCCAGCTTGTTGGGGGCAATTAGCTAAAACACACTGTAAACTGCTTGGGGAGTACTTTGCACTGATAAGCGGTATGGAAGTATAACTGCCATTGCTATTGCTATTAATTTTGCTAATACACATAGCAGGCAGTAGTTGCCATCTAGCCTGGAACTGGCTACTGTGGCTGACTCAGTGTACTCTCTTTTGGCATGACTTCTGCACACATGGATGTGAGGTCATGCAAAGTGTCAGTCCCATTATAGTCAGTGGACACAATGGGCATGTGGACATGCATGTTACATCCGTTGACTACAATGAGATGCAACACTTGTGGGTTCTTTGTTTTACATGGGGGTTCCTGAACAGAACCTCTGCATATATGGTGGGCATACTATACTTTTCCTTAAGAATTCAGGCAAGATCAGAGGTTGAACTTAGGATATTACAAAGTATGCAAAACTGGTCTTTTACCATGAAGCTTTACCCTTTCCCTTATTTTGACTATAAACAATTAGGCTGAATAGTTTGCATCCAATCAGATTAAAACACATTGTGCCAATGGTTGAACATTTTCACAGTTAGTACAAGGGTAATCACCACTACTTTTCTGTTGTACCAGCAGTTCTACAAAGTGGTTATAGAACAGGTTGTGTGATAGTTTGTGCATCCATTTGTGGTGTGTTCCACAAGCCCATGTGTAACCACATGTGCAGCTGGAGGTACAACTGTACAACTGTTATAGCACAAATATTATTTGTGCAAAGGTGTAAAGCAACACAACTGTGCTAGTTGTATTTCTCACTCTGTTGTTTGTGTGTGGGTTTGTCTTCAAGTCATTTTTCACTTATTGCAACCCTCAAATGAACCTATCATGGGATTTCTTGGCAAGATTTGTTCAAAGGGGGTTGAGGCTGAGAGAGTGTGACTTGCCTGAAGTCACTCACTGATTTTCCATGGCCAAGAGAGGATTTGAACTCTGGTTTCCAGAGTCATAGTCCAGTTCTCAAACCACTATACCACACCTGAACTGTCTACTTGTGTTAAATTGGGTTTAGATCTATGTGCTCAGCATCAGCAGCGAGAATGGTCTTTTGGTTAAAGAAATAGGCTTTTTAGATGAAGTGTGGGCACTTTGTAGCCTTCTGAATGTGGTTGAGCTGCAATTGCCAGCATCCTTCACCATTAGCTATGCTGGGTAGGGATGATGGGAATTACAATCCAGCAACATCTGAAGAGTGGAATGCTTCTTACCCTTACTGTAGGCAAACATCTCATTATTTCAGTCTCTTAGTCATAGAGTACATAATTGGACACTGTTTGGGAAAAAGACCCACACTTGGAAAACTGGCATGATAGGATGTGAAGACTAAGCTGGACATCTTCCGGAGCCATCCAGCTTTGTCTCTGAAAGGGATTGATGTAAAGGGGAATATTAACCATTCCATCTTTCAGTTGTCCTTTTCTTTGTTTCCGATATTATGATATAATGAAACCAAGTTTAACATTGTGCATGATTCTGTATTTTTTCTTTGCTTCAGATCTTTTTATACTTTTTTTAAAGTCAAACACTATGGGGAAGCTGGCATGTAAATACTTGCATTATTATTTTAATGAATTTTACAGCTAATAAACAAGGACAGCAATAAAAGCAATAAAAGATGGTATCACTTTTATGGCTGTAATGAAACTTGTATCTATTTTAAGTGAAAACGACAAAGGATATGAAGATATTGATAAGTACTATTATCCTACTGTCCTATAAAACGTATAATAAAAAAGAAGAAGCTTTACATTGTGCTGATAGAAGTTTTAACCACCAAATTATGTTTTCTGCAGTCTGCTTTTGTATAAGGGCAGAAATCATGACAATTTTAACATAAAGTGTCCCTAGAAAACAATTTCATGCTTTGTTTCATCAATACAGGAGAAGAATTCTGGAAAGCTTTGTTGTCTCCATGCATAACATGATTTGAAATATTAGATGAGAGAGCTTGGCAATGGAAAGATCTGGTGTAACTAGAGTTTGTTTGCTGTTTAGTAAATCAATTAAATATGATTAGGAATGGTTACACATATTGATTCTAGTGTCTCAGTGTTAGGTATTCAAAGTACATATTCAACCCAGTTTTTTCACAGATTTTACATGTTGTTTGAAAGTTTCCAGGTTCCACAAAGAAAAGAAGGCTGTAGACAATTGTCACCTCGTGAAACTATGGGTGGCAGCATGAACATGAAGGCATTGGAGTTCTTATAACATAGCATAGCTAGTAGCATAATAGCTATTTTTGTTTTAGCAGTATGCTAATTTGGCCATTAATAGCAATGCAGTGTGAAATTTACAATAGAACTATTTGAATTTTTAAAAAATCCATAATGAAAATCTTTTTATGTATATAATTATGTATTCAGTTAATTGATGAAAAACCATTCCTTTGATATCTCATTACAGACCAGCAATGTAAATAGGCTGTGTTAAAGGGTTTACAATACCATGGACATAGAACGCATTTGTTCATTTTACTTTCATGCATTTGCTTTAATTTCATAATGAATAAAAAGGAGACAAAAGTGTTGAGTTAGGATGGAAAAATAGAAAACAAATTGAAATAAGTCACAAAGACACCATATATTATTTCTGTGTCATTCAAGGGCAAGGCAAGCCAGATTGTTTTGGATTGCATGCCTCAATGAAGGAAAAAAAACCAGACTGAAGATCTACAGTTTGCTTGACTATTCTCACTTATAACAGTGGCTATTCTCACTTATGGCAGTGTGCATGCTCCCTTGTTCATGATATGCCACAGTTCTCATGTGTTCTGAAGAATTCTGGCTTATTGTGATACCCATTGTGTTCAATTTATATGTGCCTTAAAATGTGCATATCCTATAAATAGTTTCAAGGATAAGAAAACCTTACCTCTCCTTGTTCTGCTGCTATATGGACTGTCCCATGTAACCCTCCAGTGGCACAGATGTTGTGTGTTTATATGCGTGCTTTCAAATCACCTGTCTACTTACAGCAACCCCATCAATTTAATAGGATTTTCTTAGGCAAGGAATACACAAAAGTGATTTCGCCAGTTCCTTCCTCTGAAATACAGCCTACAGCACCTGGTATTCATTGGCAATCACCCATCCAAGTACTAAGCAGGGCTGACCCTGCTTAGCTTCCAAGATCATACAGGATCTGGTACCTTTGAGGAATTAAGGAGTGACACAAATAGCAACCAATAATATTCTGAATAATGGGACCGAGATTTGGAACTCTGATACATTAAAACAAGCACAAGCTAACATGGTGGCTTGTATCATTTTCATACAGGGAAGCTTTCTGACTGCTCCCATCTGGTCATACTTGGGGCTGTTTCACATACAATATGGAAACAGTATTTTTTAACCTGTAATTGTAAGAGTGGAAGTTTGTTCTCCAATAATGAAGATGTTTCATTTAAAACTGCAGGAACTTTCATATACAACAGAAAAGGAGTGTGAATTACCATTCCCCCTACCAAGTGTGCGAAACAACCAAGTATTACTTGTAATAAACTGATTTTTTCAAGGATTTAAATATAGCTCTCCTTATGCTGCTGACTTTTAATAATGAAGAATATATTTATAGACCTTTTGTATTATTTATAAAAACTATCAGTTTCAGGAATGTAGGCATCTGCAATGCAAATATAGATGAATCTAGGACTAAAATTCAAACTCTTTTTAGCTTATTACAGAAACTGTTCCATCTGTTACTGCTGACACTAGAGGAATAAATTCTACAAAATGAAGATAAGTCCAACTGTGTGCCCAAGGAGATAAACATTGGCACAATGGATCTTCAGGAAATGATTGACTAATTCTTCCTGTGTGTATGCAAAATGTACAGCAAATAGTATAAATGGCTTCCCTTCAGGAAGAAGCAAATCAAGATTTTAAACTAAAAGGGCAAGGTTATATGGACCAATACCATTTATTTAAGGAGTGAAATCCCTTCCAAGAAAAGAAATTATTGTTCCATTAATGACCAAAGGCCCATTCACACTACACAGTTATAGTGATATTATTCTATTTTATTTGCCATGGTTTGTAGTTTGATAATACACTTGACTGCTCTGGCTGAGAATTCTAAATGCTCCTCCTTAAACTGCAAACCCCAGATTTCATAGGATGGAACCATGGCAGTTAAAGTGGAATAATAATGCTGTAAGTATGTAGTATGAATGGGGTCCTGATTTGAAGATATTACCATGTTCTGTTCTGTTCTGTTCTGTTCTGTTCTGTTCTGTTCTGTTCTATCCTGGAACCTGAGAAAAAGAGAGAAAGAGATGGCTAAGTCTGTGTGTGCACATTAGTGTTAGGAGTGAGGGACCTTCTTGCTGTGAGGAGCTAGATGCTGCCCTGATGGCATTGAATTTGCTAAGCAAAGGCTTCCTGTAGACACATTCGGAGATAACAATAAGATTCTCTTGCTTTTTTTAACTGCAAAGAAGAGATCTGTTGCCCTGCTCTGGAGGGATTGGAGGAGTGCCCCCTAACGCTCCACAAGATGGAAATTCCCATATATGAACCGTTGTCTCTGTTTTCAGAGTTTGAAATCCATTTTTTCAAGTTCCTCTAAACAGGAAGAAAGAAAACAGTAACAATGGCTTTGCTCCACAGCTTAATAGTGCTGAAGGATTATTTTCCCAGTATTACATGAAGTTGTTGTTGCTGATTGGTTACAATGCAAGCAGTTTTTTTTCTATGCAAAAGAGCAAAAAGAAGGTGTATTGTATCAGATGTTTGAAGTCAAATAGCTAACACAGATTCACTAGAATCAACATGATCAAAATTCATGAGAGAGATGGCCAGGGGAAAAAAAAGTTCAAGGTATAGACTTTAAACAATAAGGACCTGCAGGAACATGGAGATTTGTTTGTAGAAATTCACTGCAGCTAGAAAAAGAAGCAAGGTTGGAGCTAAGATTTCTGCATACATAATGTTTCATTATAGATGGATGTACACAGCTTTAAGATTTAATTGTGCATGACACCATGTTTGAAACTCTTGTGTCTGTCCCCCATTACACTTCTTTAACATATGAATGTGTTTAGAAGCTGTCGTTTACTCTAGCTTCTAAATTGGCTTGTGCACAGCATTCATAAATGATAATGGTCATAGGTATATTCTTATGCTCATGCAGACACAGTATAGGGAACATCTTGCAACCATCATTATAAGCCAGATGGACGATCATTACAGAATAAAGTGTGATATTCCAGAACCATGGATAGTTCCCTAGAAAAGGTGCAATTTCAATTGCTGTACAACAGACTTTACTTTCAGACCCAAATGCTGGTATTTCTTAATACATTGAGTACCCATAATGTGCATTGTTCTACCCTCCATTCCTTTATGAATACATTCAAGTCACAAGTAGAGGATAATTTAAAACAACAGTAATAAAAGAAAGAGTATAGAACATAAATAAAATTGTCCAGCAGAAAAACTCATATGTTCAGAATAGATGTATAATATAACTGTAGTTTAGAATAAACATGTTAACAGGGATAAAAGTGTACAAGAGCTTGTTATAATATCTAAACTGGACTTTACAAGTGTCTGAATATTTAAAAAGATGTTAGTGTATTATGTAATTATCCAATATGGCACATTAGAGAGAGGTTGCATCAGTTTCTAGATGGTGACTATTTTTGATATGAATCAATGTTTGTTTTCTTTTGCCTTGTAAAATAAGTTAACATTACCATAACTGCCACATACCATATCTACCACGAATATTTCCAGTTTTTAATTCTTCAGAATAAAATATTTTCCTACAATCAGATACATAGCAATAATGAAATTTAGAGTGCTGTTATATTCCTAGGATAACTTTAATCGAACACAACAGAAAGAATGTATTTCTTTTATAACTTTTTATACACAGCATTTTTGTGGATTGCTCAAAATGGTGTGCAAATGAGAAAAGGTGAAGTGGTGTTTCATCATGCAACCTCTTTTCCACAATGTTTATTACTCACTTTCAAAAGTATTGAATGCCTTGAACTTCTGTTAGGTATGGTTAACGTTATCTCGCTGTCTTCTTTTAGTTCCTAGGATTTTGTTTTCCTATCTAATAGACTTACTATCAAATGTCACTGGAAAAATAATCAGCAGTTGTTTTCCATCATATGAATATGGACCATTTCCCCATATAAACCACAATCCGTCAAGCAAAATGTCCAGAAATACACAGCATGTATGGATTATTTCAGCCTGTCGTAGTTCTTTTGATATAAGTGGATCAAGGACTGTTGCAATTTGAATGAAGGGATAAAATATAAACGGGTATTATTATTTAAATGTGCTCTGGATGCTTCCTCTTTTGGGCATGATAACTTTGATTAAAATAAGCTGCTTTAGGAGTGTAATGCTTTTAGAGAGGATGCAGAAACAAGTATGCTTCTACCCAGCCTTCAATGCCATCTGCAGCTGTTGAAATCTGCTGTCAAACCAGTTTTCTTCTCTTTGTTTAACCTTATTTTGAGTGAACCACTTCACAGTGTCTGTCGGACGAGGTAGAACAGGTTGGAAGAAGAAACAAAAATAATTGCAAGAATCCTTTTTATGCCTTGCCAGACAGCTGACTGGTGCTGTGAGGAGTTCACTTATAAATATTATCATGAAGAGAAAGAGGAAATAATCCTGGCTCAGTAGCAGATTTAAATGGTACGTAGAGGTAAAGATATTCCTCCATACTCTGTAGATGAATCTCACCAGCTGAGCCAACACTTACAGGTGCATATAGGCTGCTTGATGTGGGTATCATTACACTGTTGAGTCAGGTGCACATACTGAGCAGCAGACCTCTGCACAGAGGAAATCTGTCCCTCTGTGCAGATCACTATCACTTAATCAAGGCAACTATTATATTATTGGACAACTTATTTGTAGGGCACCCCCAAAATACTAGGTGTTAGAATGGAACTGAAACTGTTAAGGACAAATAAGCATTGGTAGGTTGCATTGATGAAATACTGTTTTTAAATTTTATTAGCAATATAGTTTTTATTGTTAAGTTTGGGAAATACTGCTCTGTCCCATCTACCAGAATGGGACCCTTTATCACAACTATCAGGGAAACAGAAATTCAGAAGAAGCAGAAATACAAAATTAACATGAGGTCTTCCATTGGGCTAAGTTTTGTTTTTTCTTAATCAAAAAGAGAAATGGATGAAATGTACAGCTTAAATTCTTTAAAGGGCATAATTAATTCTTATATTTAGAAGTGGCTAAGCAGATATTAATTATAAACTCTGAAGCAGCTGTGTCATTGATGAACATCAAAACATTGCAACATTGCAACAACGGAAGGTTGTGCAATTAATGACATGAATAGTCAGGATGAGTTTAACAGGTACTAACTGTTCTTACCAATTTCAGTAGTTCACAGCTGTCTCCAAATGAAATATTTGGACAGTATCATTGGGTTCATCTAAAGATGCATTTTCAGATGCAGAATATGCCTTTTGCTCATGGAAGCTGTGTTTTGCAGTTTGCATAAGGGTGTTGTGTGAGGGGAAAAAATGAAAAAAAAATCCAAATATATTTTTCTTCTTCATAAGGGCTTGCATGAACAGAAGCACGAGAAATGCCACACTGCCTGTTATACTTCTGGTGAAAATCTTGCACATGCTCTTGCGAAAGCATTCATTTTTATTTTGATAACAGCGTTAACGTAGCCATTCAGTCAATAAATTTAGAAAGACCTACTAGCTCTATCCAATAGTTTTCTTGACAGTCTCTCTCAAATGCAAAAACTCCTTTCATTGGGGAAGTAATTGGATCCAACCCAATGAATGTTGGAAGGAAAGAAACATCGGTGTTTGTATAGAGTGATTAGTGAAATGGAGCTCTAGAGACCACACGTGTCCTTTTGTTTCACCTTTCTATTTCTTTCTTTTATCCATGTACTCAAGTCTTTTTGCTTCCTGCCTGCTTGCTGAGGTCATCTCCTCCTTCCTCCAAAAGTTAGTTAGCCCTTTTGTCTCCTTTTTTCTGGAAGGGAGCATCCATAAGGCTTCTGCCTCAGGATGCCTTACGTTCACTCACGAGAGCCAGCTTTTAGAGGCTGTTTTACTGAAATTTAGGTAATCTTCTCTTGTCTATCTCCTTTACTATCCAAGATGGATTTCCTGAAAAAAATAAATGTAAGTTTTTCCTTTTTTACCTTACAACAGAATTCTGAGTAATAGTCTACTCCCAAAAGCTCATATGCCACTAGCTACACTGCACTCAGCTTGATATAGATAACAAATACTCCTACACTGAATTGGATCCAATGATTCCCCCCAATGAGAGAGGTCTTTCTGTCTGAGGGAGACTGTCAAGAGAAAGATAGCTATTGGGTGCAATCCAGTAGCTTTTCCTAGATTTATAACAGACCTCAAAGATTTATAGCATATGAGAAAGCAAGGAGTGTATAGAGTCCAATGAATAATGATGTACAGGTCTATCAGTTATAGCTTTTCTAAGTTTTTAAGGTCTGAGGCCTGAAAATAGCAATTTTCACCCCTTCAGATATTGATGTAACTATTACTCCCATGATGCCTCGTCATTCACTGGGCTGAGCAGTACTGACTGGAAGGGAGTTCACCATCATTTGGAGGACCACAGGTTCCCCAGCTCAGGTACAGGCAACACTGGCCACAGGATAAAAGGTGTGACAGTCTTTTTTCCCCCTGTAGCCACTTGGAATGCGTTGCAGGATGCACGCTACGAAGGAAACTTGGGAAGAGAGCACAAATAGGAGAATCTTTCTCCATGGCTGCTACTGACCTGTGCTGTCCCTCTTGGATTGGCCCAAGACATTTTGCTGCTACCTGAGGCAGAGCAGCAAATGCTGGTAGACAGGTCATTTGGGCACTTGAGGTAGTAACCTTCACAGGGTTCCCTCCTTGGCAGTAAAAAAATAAGATAAAAATTAAATATTGCCTACTCAAAACTTCTACCTGTGGTGGCTACCTCACTATCTCTAATTATAAGTCTGGTTCTATTCTCTTCCTGAGAACTTTAAGGCATCTTTATTGCTTCATGTTTGGCCAGTGTCAGTTTAGCAGACTAGAAATGGAAGAAAATAATTTGACTTTATAGGAATTATTTTTCTCCTTCCTCTTGAGAAGGATAAAGGAGTCTGAAATTAATCTGTAGCAGCTCAAATGGATTTAGTTGTCACCTCTCTGTTCATGTGACTATTAGTAATGTGATAGCAATGTACTTTATGCAAGCATATATATAATGGTTTATTGGGTTTCTGAAATGTCCGTGTGTTTGAGAATTTAAACATTGCACTTGTACAGTGTGGTGGATAAAGTGCTGAATTTGGATCACAGAGACCTGAGTTCACATCTTTGCATAGGAATAAAATATACATGGTGACTTTGAGTCAGTAATTTAACCTACTGCACAAGATAGTTCTGGGGATAAAAATGGATACAGCTCCATGTATGCAGCCCTAAATTCTTATAAGGAGGAAGAAGGTGCTAATATGGTAAATGAGAAATGTTCCATGTAGGAGCTGACAAATGAAATCATTTACACAGTATGCAGAGATATCCTCAGGGTGGGAGGAAACTCTACTCACAGGAGTACCTGCAATTACCATATCAGTTATGATAATGTCATTTTTATGTTTGTTAAATGTTTTATGTACTGAAGGGGTTTGTCTCTGTCCTGAAACCATCACTTAAGTCAATTAGCTGACTGAGGAATTCCTTAGCCCTTCTCCATGTGATGCTTTCTTTGATCATTTGAGCTCCTTTAAGCCACATTCCCAATATACTTGGACTTACTCAAAAGCATACTTTACTTAGGCAGCTCTTTGGCTTTAATCATTGCCTCCAAGTATCCCCAACTTTTCCCAAACAATTAAGTTCAACCTTTAGTTCAAAGTCTACCTCAGGCTACCGATGTCTTGTTTTTTTAATTCCTTGGGTGATCCCTGAAGGCAGTTTGACTGAGCACTTAAAAGCCTTAGAATGTGAAGCTTATAGGTCTAACTTTATAGAACAAAAGCAAGAAAATCCAGCATTAAAGTTACCAGAATGTAAAAGAAACCCCCGGGGCAATGTTCTTTTGTGAGAGCATCAATTATGACTGAAAATTTGAGCATGTTCCTATAGTGTAACAGATGCGAGGTGGTCATGTAATTCTACTTTTTAAACATGTTCATGTTTTTTTCTTTCTTTAATCAGAAAGTGTCTTTTTCATGTATTTTTAATCAGCTCATTCTTTAAGCAGAGTTTGTAAGGCCATATTCTGAACATTCCCAGTTTCAGACTATATACAGGTCAAGGTGGGGCATTTTTTGTGGAGAGGAAACCTCCCCAGAAGCATTTGCATGAAGCTAATCTTGTTGTTATTAACTATTGACTTCAACCTATGGTGAGCTTATAGCCTCTAAGATCCTGGGTCCACTGCCCTCCTTAAGTCTTGCAAATTCAGGACTGTGGCCATTTCCGCACTACACTCTTATAGCGCAATTATTCCACTTTCAACATCCTATGGAATCCTGGGGTTTGCCGTTTCTGGAGGGGCCAGCTGGAATCAATCCACCTGTAGTACAATCTTCCTCTTTACTTACTGACTTCCACTTTACCAAATATTTTTGTCTTCTCGAGGGAGTCACATGCTCTCATTATATGTCTAAAGTATGACATCCCCAGTTTAGTCATATTTGCTACTAGTGAGAATGCAGATTCAATTTGTTCTAAGACCATTCATTTGCCCATGGTATCCACAGAACCTTTTTGTAACATATTTCAAATTTTTCCTGCTAGCTTTCTCCATTATCCCGCTTTCACACACCCAACACCTTTTAATAACACAAATTTAAAAATGGTTGTTGTGGTGGTGGTGGTCTTTTATTTCGATTGGTTGTTCTTGTAGTAGTTGACTTTTTTTAATTTTGATTTTGGTCTGTAGTACTATTTTAACTGAGTTTTATTGACTTCTGTCTTTCTGCGTATTGCTGCCTTACATATTTCATGTTGTCAGCTGTCTTGAAAGGTTAATAGTAGAAAAACAAAATGTTTAAACATAGTTTAAATAAATGAAATCTTAAAAAATCTGTAAGCACTGAGCTTCAGCCACGCATGCACATGCAAGCTATTTTTAAAAAAGAATTCACTTGTATTCCAAGTTAATTAATAGCAAGTAACATTAATTAATTAGTACTGATTAACCTTTGCTTTGGCCACTTACTCTTTCCTCAAAATCCATAATTCCTGATGGGATTGTGCATTTCAGCAAATATTATGAGGAAGAAGCTTGTTTCTAAACATGAAACTTGCCTAGCTGGCTGATATAGCTAATTATTCACTAAATTCCACTTTCCACAATTTCACATGGGACAAATGAAGTCTGTGAAGTTTCCAATTTGTGTAAATCAAAGTGTCAAGTAAATTTGAAGCAATAAAAAAGTAATGAGCCTTTCAGCCACAACACCCCCGTAGAAAAATCCGTTTCTGTGTTGATTTTAAGACTGCAGAGCCAGAAATTACTGAAACAACAGGAGAGTATCAGATTAACTTTACGGCATACCGGCATACCATAATCTGTGGGGTGTGGTACAGCTGTAGTTAAAAATGTTCAGTTAGAGAAAAAGGTTGTTTGAAATTATCTGCATGTGGTGCTTTTTGCCGGTTCTGCTTTTGATTCAGTGTTATAGGAGTGAAGGGCTCTGTGAGTACAAAACAGCTGAGGGAAGCCTGCTCCTGAAGGAACTGTGTGTATTCATCAGAGTGCATATAGATCTCTGAACTATAGGGAGGAAGGTAATGTAAACTCAAAATTGCAAGTCTCTTATCCAGAACCTTGAAAAGTTACTTTTGGGCATACTACTTTTATGAGATAAGCTACAAAAACATGACCAAGCTATCTGAGAAATTTTGCAAGTTGTGGACAAATGAGATAACTTTTCCTCACTTTGTTTTTAGTCAAGAGCAAAGGTGGCCCCATTTCTTCTCTCTCTCTCTCTCTCTCTCTCTCTCTCTTTTTTTTTTTTGCTTGTTTGTTTATTTAAGTGGAACAGGCATTTGGATTCAGATGCAGATTTCCAGCATTACTAAAATTGAGAGAGGCAGATGGACAGCAATGGGGTGTGGGTTGGCCATGTGTAGTTAGACATGCATGGCTTAATCTTTGAGACAAGCAAATGTGAGTTGTATTCCAGTATCTGGGGCATTTGTGTGTGGGAGGGTAGATTGCAACTTGTTTAAATAGTGGATTTCCTCCAGACTCTAAAAAACAAGATCTTTATAGGTAGTTTGAACACTTTTGGTTCTAACAGATATTAGATTGTAACTTTCCCATCATCATGTTGATAAAATTGATCATGACTGGTGTTTTTGGCTTATGTATATGAATGCTAGCAAGTAGATTTTATTAATGTTTTGTTATAATTTTACTTATCATCATGTAATTAAAATTTACAACCTGTTTGTTATAGAGGAGTATTGTTTTTCAGAATTCTGTACTGAATGCAAATACTGAGAGCTGGGACTTCAGAAACAAACTGTGTACCCTAGAAGCCTGACTAACACTAGATGCTTGGGGATTTATGAAATTGTTCACTTTTTTTCTTGCGTTGTTGTTGTTGTTGTGAAAAGGAAATTATAACTTTAACATTAAGGCTCTAGGAATAGGGTTCCTCCCTCCTGCCAGCCTCATAAATTGAGCAGCTGTTTGGGTATTCTGGAGTCACGATTTAATACAGTAAAAATATGAATGGAACACTCTGCAATTAGAGATTATGGGGCTGGTAGTTGTATTCCATGTTACAGTTTGGAAAAGTTACTGATTGGACTACAACACTAAAATGCACCAACCGGCATGGCTACTCAGTGCAATCGGGTAACACATGCACTGGGTGTTTCTGTTTGGAACAGGTGCCTTCCACTGCTTCTTAATGTCTTCTTCCATAACTGTGATGGTGGTATAAGAAGGACTTTTCTCTTGGATTTATTCCAAGCAAGCTACATTTTAGGGCCTTTCTGCACTACACTGTTATAATGCTATTATTCCACTTTCAACATCCTGTGGAATTCTGGGGTTTGTAGTTTACTGAGGCCAAAGAGCTTTCTGGCTGAGGATTCTAAATGCTCCTCCCTAAACTGCGAACCCCAGGATTCCATAGGATGTTGAAAGTGGAATAATAGCACTAGAACAGTGTAGTACAGAAAGGCCCTTAGTCTTTTCTTCTTCTTTTTGCTTTATTTTGTATTCTTCAGTTTTGCATTTTTTTTCCTTCTCTGTCCCTTCCAGAAACAAAATGCTGCATTGCATGTAGATCCAGAGCTCAGGGTCTGCAGAAAGGCTGTTTTCTTTACTCAGACTGTGAAATTTCTGCTATTTTGCTTGCTTATTGGACTAGCTGCAGTTCTGAGGTTTGCTGCTTTTGCTTTTGCTTTCTTCAGAGCAATTAGGGAAAATGTTCAACCTAGCCATATGGATCTGGACTTTAGAAATGACACATGCTCTTTCATGAGAGTCCCAAAACAGCAATTTGCCTCACAATAGCCTCTCTTCATTTTTGGAGGCTGGCGAGTTCATAGACTGGCAGAGAAGACTGCAGTGTTTTTCAGAATGGCCCTCTTACATCTGCACTTGTTTGCTGTTGAATAATGTTGATTTCTAAGTACCTTATCTTCCTTTTCTAATCCTAAAACCCAGGAACAGATGGTGATACTCATATCTCTCTTTCTGTGTGTCTCCTTTCCTTAACCTGCCATCCTCCAGGTGTTTTAGAGCAGAAATTCCATCAGCTACTATACACCCAGTTTTTCCCATTTAACCCCATGCATAGCTCCATCCCCTAAGAGGTCTTATTTACTTTTTCAGGCTATTTCCTTAGAGCTAAATTATTTCCGCAACAGATATCAGAGTTATTGATATCACTGATTGCAAAACCAGGTTGATTTATAATGACTTGGTTGTGTTTCCTGAAGAGGATACTTGTCACAGTACTCTAATCCTGCTGTAAAGTGTAGAATTGCAGTGTTTAGGATTAAGTCTGGGATTCTAAATGCCTGCTTTTATTGAGTCTTTATCTCAGAAGGTGATAATTCTAGATATTAGCCTCCATGAAAGCAAGGCAGGTGCAGATTTACCTCTATGTCCAATGAGTGACAAACAAAATAAACAAGCTCCAGTTGATTTCCATACTCAAGAAGAAAGGGTCTAGAGAAAATGATCCATAACTTTGGCCATTTCTGCACTAGACTGTTATAGCCAGAGGCCCCTCCCGAAACTGCAAACTCCAGGATTCCATAGGATGTTGAAAGTGGGATAATAGCGTTGTAATGGTCTAGAGTGGAAATGGCAGAAATTTTACCAAAAAAATCCCAAGACCTATATATCTGTGAGAAAGTTGTGCTTCTTCATGCAAAGGAAATAAGCTCAAGTAAATCCTTTTCTATTCCCCTGGGAACCTGAAGAAATAACCACTATCAAACAAAATCTCTTAGTGGGAGTTAATATTAATCGTCCTTCAAAGCTGTGATCCTATTAATAATGCTGAAGTATTTTGATCATAAAGTTTTACTCTTCATATTGGTTATTTTTTTCCCCTACATCTTTGGCTTCTCTCATAGTAATTTGCAATTAAAGCCTTAAAGCCATAAGTTAATTATGCAATTACGTGAATCTGCAAATACAACACTTTTCATCATTCTTTTTCTGTTAATCTCTCTCAACAGAGTTGTTCACAGGTGTTTCATATACGTATGTAGTTCTTGATTATTATAGTTGGAGTTTTTGTAAGTACCCATGGCTTTCACATTTCTCAAAAGTAACTAAATAATTTCTTCTTAGTTACTTTAACTCATATGAATAAAAAAAACCTGGAGTGAATGACTTCTCTCTGACTCCATTGGGAATTGTACTGCATTTCAGGGGATTAAACATAAGCAGCGTGCTTGCAGTTGCAGAAGGAAGGGAATTCTACAATATTCAGAGTCAGAAAACACATTTTCACACATGAGGTGGAGTATTTATTTTGGGTAACTGACAGACCTTTTCTACACAAAATGGAACCAAGCGTAATTTCTGTTTCCTGAAAATACTACAACTCTATTTTTAACAGAAAACAACAACAACAAAAATCTTGTGGATCCCCCTTCCAAAATCAGGAGAGCTTACAGATATTGATAAAAACAGCCTTTTTATTGATTTAGTTGTAATTAATTGTATTGTGGGGTATTTATCTTTAACTGAGCATTTATCTTTAAACTCAGCAACTTGCTTATCAGTAGTTAGACCCTTCCTTGGTGTGTACTGTATTCAAAGCTGCTTTGCTAACAACATAGTCCACATGTCTTGAAAAACAGTTTATCTGTCAAATTTCATATCATTCTTGATTTCCTGTTTTCAGGCCTCATGTACCTTGTGAGTGTACATCTTTTCAGGCTCATCATTACTCAGAAGTGGTAGTGCTGAAGCACGGTTGTTTTCAGACTTCATATTGTCCATCATACTTCCCGCTGGATGTATGTCTTCAACTAAGTGAAGTGACGATGCTTTCAGACTTTGACTTATTGTTGTCATTATTGAAACTTCCAGACTCTGATCCTGAGCCTTGTAAACTTGTTTTGAAGATTATTTCTATGACTGTGAATACTAAAAGTCTTTATTAAACTGAAAGCTAGGTCATATATAGCTCCAGGGATAACTTATTGCCCCAGAGGGAAGTTTTGTTTCTAACAGACCAAGGCTAAGAAATCTGTGGTCCTCCAAATATTGTGAAATTTCTATTTCCATCTTCTATTTCTATTTTCCATACCTCCCTAGCCAGAGTGGGCAGTGATAGGGTATGATCAGTAGTTCATTGACTTCCAAGGAGTGGAAAGTTATCAGCCTTTACTAAATTAAATAGCCTTGTTCATCTGGGATTTATTTGTTTGTTTGTTTGTTTGTTTATGCCTTCCATAGTAGAACCAGTGTGGTGCAGTAGTATGAGCACTGGACTATGACTCTGGAGACCAAGGTTCAATTCTCTACTTGACCATGGAAACTCTCTGGTTGGCCCTGGGCATGTCACACACTGAGCTCCAGAAAACCCCATGATAGATTCACCTTAGGATCACCGTAAGTTGGAAACAACTTGAAGGAACACAACTTCCATACTAGCATGTGACACTTAATGTTTTGTGATTGTACAAAGTGTTAATTAGCTAATTGATGGATTTGGGAATGCTATATGAAATGCCAGCAATATAACAGGAGCACTTTATAGCCTCCTTCTTAACATTTTGCTGCCCTGCATAAATTGCAATGGGTTGGATCCAATTGATTTTACTACCCATTGAAATTAATGTGAAAAAATTAGTTTTATTGAAGGACCTTTGATTTCAGGTGGAACTAACAATTTGATCTACAGTGTGTAAGAATATATCCTGACTCTTTAAGATGGCGTTATTTATCTAGATAGTAATGCCTATGGACTAATTATATGCTAATGTCTTGAGGTGTGGTATCTCTAGGCAAACTTCCACAACTGCCTTTATTGGTTCCCATTGGCATGCTACTTTTATATTTATATAGATGAAAGGTGAGAACTGTGTGGCTCTCTAAATGTGGTTGGACTGCACTCCCAGCATCCCTAGGCAGAAGGTAATAGTGAAAAATTTTGAGAGTTACAGTCCAGTGTCTGGAGGGCTGCATGATTTCCACCCCTACTCTAGGTTGCTACCACAGGAAAATAGCTGCTTTCTTGTGTTAATGGTTTGCAGGAAAAATTAAGGATGGTGTTAAAGAGTCTTAACATGGCGGTGGTGGGAAAGGGGGCCTCATGATGATACATTTCCACAAAAATGGGCCTTTTTCACACTCCCGGATGCTGTCTAGCCTGCTATTGAAAAGATCTATAGGTTTCCCACAAAAAGAAGTTGTTGAATTCTATTTTATGCATGCTCACAGAGTACCTGTATGGTGAGAACCTGACAAATGGTCTTGTGAAAGGAAATCCATTCTGTTATCTCTCCCTTTCCTTGAATATACATTATGTCCTATGCCTGAAAAGCTCAGCAGTGGCACAAGAGGAAGCCAAGCAGTGGGGCGCCAGTTAGGCTCTGTGATTTCTGTGAAAGAATTTGTAGTGTTGGTGTGTTAAGGAAACAAGAAGGATGAATGGGCCATTGGCCGTGGCGAGTCAATGGAACCGTCTTGTCGTCTTCATTCTTGTCTCTGTATAAATAAAGCATTGTTGTCCATCCTTGGCCTTTGTGCTTCATTGTGATAAATTGGTCTTGATGTGTCTGACATTTTTAACCAAGTCTTTTTAATGGGCTGTTTCAGAAAAGTCCAGCTTCCTCATATTTTGTATCAACACAAACCTTGACAACAATCTCTGTCAACATATTGGCTTTGACCTCTTTTTCTTCCCAGCAGAAAACACAATTTGAACATGAAAGAACATATTTTGGACACACATCCACAAAAGCCTAAAAGTTACAGAAGCAAGTAAGCAGAGATGATCTACATCTGCAACTGAGCACTTCTTTTTTTATGGCTTGCTCTTTTGTTGCATTGAAATTTGATGTGAAATTAAATAATGCAAAATAGTATTGGTTCCTTTGTCCAATATGTTTTCATTAATTCATCATTTGCTTAAGTTCCTCTCCTTGACTGTGCATTTTACAATGTAATAGCTAAAAGCCAAGATTGGCAGTGTGCAGACTTTGCTGCCATTTGTGTTTAACTCCCAGCCTATAGTTGATGTACATTGGCAACTGCTACTTTCTCTTTTTGAATTAACTGCTCAGATTTACTGTTTAAAATGAGCCTAATTACTGAGACGACTAACATCTTTTCCTAAAGAAGAAAATCAGGAAAGTATCCAATAAAATCCAGAAAAGAGAATAGAGGTGCATCCCAAGATGCTGGAAGATGGTTTTGTTAGCTAAAAAGCCTGTTGTATTTCAGCCTATGGATACTCTGAGGCAGAGATATCTGAACAAGAAATTCTAATATCATCATCATCATCATCATCGTTTATTGATTAGTCAGCTGACCATATCAACAATAAAAATGTAATACATAATACAAAAATACAGATATAAAAATTGCATACAAATGGACTCAGCTCATATAAAATTAACTAAAATAATTTAAACACATAAACTTAAACTTAATAAATAGTGAGTTTGATATAAGAAGTAAAATACATGGTAAACAAGAAAGATAAAATAACAAGTATAAAAATTCAGTCCTAACATTTAAATAAGCTCATCGCCATGACAGGGGACTCCATTTTGTTTGATAAAAAGATCTCTCAGGTAGGCAGCTTTTATAATAAATTTTGCAATCCTGTGGACTGAGTGTGAATTCTCTCCGGAAAGAAAATAGGTCAATTTAACAGTTAGATCCTAATTGGTCATTCTAACCAGAAGTGGTTGTAAGTATTGGGATCTCACCTTGGTATATATACAGCAATCAAACAGTATATGCACAATATCCTCTATGGCTGATGCACCACAGATGCATGTTCTTTCATGGTATGGAATTTTTCGAAACCGTCCTATTCTTACCATAGAATTAAGTTGTTCAAATCTAGCTCTGGTGAAAGCTATTCTCTGTCTCTGCGTTAGGTTCAGCCTAAGATACTTTTCTAGACCAAATATAGTTTTATTTTGGCTAACCAATTTAGAGACTTCGAACTGGCCAGCAGAGCTATATCTGGGCACTGATGTCCAAAATTCTTTGTTTTAATATTTCCTGTGCTGAGTGTCCACAAGATAATAAATAAGACGGGGGAAAGCCAAGCTGGTGCATTAGTTGGAACAGCTGGCATATCCAGGAATTTGAATGCTGGAGATCTAACTGTTCATCTAAGCAAAGCTTAGGGAGTCTTCCTGGGTCCATTTTGAGGATCCTTAGCCAGTAGTTAAAAACTTTGATCAAAACCTGGCACTGAATAGAATGTGCCCCTAATTCTGCTCTCACTGCTTGAACCGGAGTGTTCTTATCTGCTCCTAGTATCCTCCTTAAGAAGCAGCTCTGTGCCTGCTCCAAAAGTGGTACTTTCATTTGACCCCACAATTCTGCCCCGTAGGATAGAATAGGCATGATTTTGGCCTTATAAACTTTTAGAATAGGGGATATACTGGAGGGGTGGTTATAGTTTATCAGTTTATAGAGTATGCTAGAGCTGACCATAGCTCTCTGTTTGTTTCTTCTAAGATGATTTGTCCATTTCCCTGTGTTTGAAAAGGACAACCCTAGATATAAATAGGAGCTAACTTGTTCAATAGGGACTCCTTCCAGGAACCAATTATATTTTTTGGACCTTTTCCCGAATACCATCACCTTAGATTTATCTTTATTAATGGCTAAGTCATTATGGGAACAGTTATTAGCTAGGTTCTGTAAAAGCCGTCTCAAACCAACCTGCGATCGGGCGATCAGAACCATGTCATCGGCATAGAGGAGGACATTGAGGAATGTGTTACCTATCTTGGGTGTATGGGCTGTTGTTGAAGAGAGGAAACCTGGGATGTCATTAACGTATAAGTTAAATAAAGTTGGATCTAATATCATTAACTAGAAAAATAAAAACCTTTGTCAAGTAAAGAGTATGGGAATTTCTTGTTCAGAAATTTCTGCAGTCTTGACTTTTGGTAGCCACCTGGAGAGTCTCCAAAGGTCAAAAAGTGCCAGTCTTTTTAACTAATCAAAACTATCTTATAGCTGTCCCCCATCTCTTCTTTCTTTACATAAACACATTGTGCCCTTCCTACTAATTGTATAGCCATCATTTTTCTGATATGTTTCTTGCCTAGGGTAGGACCCAAAATGTTACTGTGATTCCTGTATACTCTTCCTGCCTATTAGTAACAATTCATAAGAATTGTTCTGTGTTCACTGCCTGCTGTTGCTTTCTAAAAAACACGTGTTTGAACCACTTTACCCTCAGGCCTTGTCTGCAGGTAAGAGTGATGTTGTCTGTTATATAAATGGAGTAGATCGATTCCTCTAAGATTCCCCTTGAAATAAAAAATGATGATGACTTTAAATATGACAAAAAAAGAGCAAGTGGAATTGGAAAGAAGATCTGGATATCAACTGACCAAGAAAACAAAATATCTGGGCATAACTATGACGAAAAAGAATCAAGAACTATTTGAAAACAATTATTCAAGAACATGGAAAGAAATCAAATGTGATATGGAGAAATGGAAAAATCTAAATTTATCCTTCTTGGGCAGGATAAATGCTTTTAAAATGTCTTTACTACCAAAGCTTATGTTCCTCTTTCAAAACTTACCAATAATAGGGAAAGAGAAGATATTTAAGGAATGGGAAAAGGCCCTACAAAAATTTATTTGGCAAGAGAAAAAACCAAGAATTAGATTTAAAACACTCAAAGATGCAAAAGAGAGAGGAGGACTTGACTTACCATCTTTAAAAGTCTATTACCACACATGTTGTTTAGATTGGATCAAAGACTGGATTCGATTAGAAAACACAACCACTAAAGAGATAGAAGAAATAAACAATAGATTTGGATGGCGTGGATATCTGTGTTAGATCTACAGTGAATAAAAAGTTTAAAGACCATTGCATCCAAAAGACGTTGTTGAAGGTTTGGCCACAAATAAAGCAAAAATTTTATACAAAATTACCAGTATGGACCTCACCACAAGAAGCTTATAAAATCTCTCCAACAAAACAAGGAAATTTACTAACATGTCAAGAGTTATTGAAATGAGAGGGTGACAAGCCAAGAATGTGTACAGAAGAAGAATTAAAGGCTGAAGGGCATGAACTAAATTGGTTTCCATGGAGACAACTCAGAGAAAGATTTAGAATGGACCAAAAACTATACAGATTTGAGAGAAAAGGGAATGATTAGATGTACTGATGAAAGATAACCAAAAGAAAAGAATTTCCAAATTTTATAAATTATTGCTGAAAAGAGAAAGGGAATCAGAAGTAGTCAAAGATACAATGGTTAGATGGGCACAGAATTTGGGACATTCAATTGAATTAGAAACTTGGGAAACAGTGTGGAAAATAGATATGAAATTTACACCAAACTTAAATTTAAGAGAAAACTTTTATAAAATGTTTTATAGATGGTACATGACCCCAGAAAGATTACAAAAAATAACGAAAAATGGGAACTCAAATTGTTGGAAGTGTGATGAAAAGATGGGGTCTTTTTTCCATATGTGGTGGGGATGTAAGATAGCAAAAATTTTTTGGAAGGGGGGTACCTGACGAAATCCAAAGAATTTGTAAGCTGAATTTTGAAATGAAACCGGAGCTTTATTTGTTAAATATGCTAGGGCAACAAAGGGAAATAAGAAATCATCAGAAGATGTTATAATATTTAATAACTGTGGCAAGGTTGCCATATGTGCAGCACTGGAAAGAAAAGAAGCATATTGATATAGAAGAATGGAAGTTAAAAGTTCTGGATATGATAGAGATGGAAAAGTTAGCATTTTCTTTGAAGAATAAATCTATCCAGAACTTTGAGAAAGAATGGAAAAGAGTATTGGATTCGGTAAGGATATAAATGTATAAGAAATCAAAGAAGACATAATGTAACTGTTCTTCTCTCTGTAAGATGGAAATGATGTTTGTAATGGAATGGAAATAAGCAATTTCAATTGGAAGATTTAAGCATGGAAGTGTGAGGAGGGGTTATTTTTGGGACAAATTTCAATAAAAATTATAGGAAAAAAAAGATTCCCCTTGAAATAAATTTCATGTGAACAACTCTATTCTGTTATTTTTCCAAAACTGTAGTCTCTTTGGTTCTTCTGTTTTTCAGAGATTTGCAATAAACATGTGAGTTTATAGAAATTAAATTGCTTATATATCAAGCTGGAAAAAAATCCCATAGCTGGGAGGTTTCCAGAGATTGTTGCATATGGCAAAGTGGGAACAGAGTTAGAATACCATGATGATTTAGCAAATATTTTTATGTATCATTTACTTGCACCTTACTTTTCTCTTGAAAAAGAAGTTCAAAGCAGGTAACATCAGTATACAAGAGAAAATCAAATCAATATCAAAAACAACAAAAACATGCAGCGTTATCTAATAACGAAATCACTACAATAAACCTGTAAACAGATTTCTAAACATGAAAGGCCTGCCCCTTCAAGTAATGAATCACTCTCCTCCCAGGGGCTTCCAAGGGGAGAAAAAAGAACTTTCAACCATGTCACTGTCATGCTTTGGAATAATCTCCACGATATGAAGTTAGTTACCCATCCGAGGACTGGGCTGAAATATGTGGAGTGATCTTTAAGAGTAGGGATGGGACAAATCCAGGATTTTCTGAACCTGAATCCGGATCCAAATCCCTGGAAGGTTCTGGGAATCCATGAATCTCACGAAGCTCGAATCTTTCACATTTTTTTTTAAAAAAGGGTTTAAAAAGCAAGGGAAAGAAGGATCAAGTCAAAAGAGAGATTTTTTATTACCTTACAGAGGGAGGCAGCCATGGGGACAGGCAGCACAAGGAGACATAGGCAGCCCAGCAGGAACAGGAAGCCTAGCAAGCACAGGCGGCATGAGCCAGCACAGACAGCCTGGGAACAGGCAGCCTCGGCGCATGGGTGGCTGTATGCCCTGAATTTTGAGTGCCCAGGGTCCTGCCAGCCAATCAGGTCTTTGGCAGGCCCTGGAGGTGTCAATTTTTAATACAGGCAAACTTGGCACCTCCGGGGCCCACCAAATTGGTGCCTCCAAAGGCCCCACTCTCCACCCGGCCACCTTCCACCCGATCGGGCCCAAGACGGCTGGGAGACAGATGTGGGGAGCGCGATCTTGTGCTCTCCGTTCTCAACCCAGCTGCCCTCTGCCTCATCTGGCCCGAATGCACCAAGTAGGCCCTCTGCGTGCCTGCTTGGTGAATTCGAAAGATTCCGTTGTCCTATTATGGCAGAGGGATTTGGATCGCGAACCTTGAATCCTTGCCCAGGATTCAAGGATTCGGTTGGCCCATCCTTATTTAAGAGACTTAGATGTAGATTTTGCTTTGTTTTGTGTGGAAAGAGTAATTCACCTTCTACTCCCCTCATGGTCTGTTTTTTTCAGAAACCAAGTGAGCTCTATCAATTCAAACAGGTTTTACTAGCTTAATTTCTGACAATATCTCCTCCACAATTATTTAATCTTTCTTTTCCAAGTTGAGTAAGATATTTTGCCTTAATAACTGCTTCTGGTAGCCTTTCATTTTCCCACTAGAGAGCAGGATAACCAGAAAGAAGTCAGTGTGGTAAAGGTGAAGCTGTTCTGACTGCTTTCAAATTAGAAACCTACTAAGAAAATATTATAGAGAGCAAATTTAGTTCACTTAAGTTCTTTTCTGGTAACAAAGGCTGGAAGTAGAGTGCAGGAAAAAATTCTTCAGGAGACTGTTGGAATGTGTAGCTCCCTTTTAATTTTAGTGAGAACCCATTGTTCGTTTTAAGTCTGTTAATATCAAGTTGGTGGAACATTTTGGGAAGGAGGGAAATGCAGACATGGCTCCAGGTCTAGTTCTACCAAAAGTTGGCAAATGCTGAGTGATAGGAGTGGTAGCAGGGTACCTCCTAAAGAAAACCTGCTGCCTTCAAGTGTAGTGGGGGATGCAGAAACATTCTAGTGTTGAAATAAAGTTCACTGCCAGTCCTTTCCACTTCTGTACAGGGAAGAAATACAGGCACCACATTCTTGGAGCATATTTTTAGATTTAGATGTCAGAATTTAGTCATCAATGTAAACTTGTGTTGACAACTTTGAAAATCAGTTTTTTGGGACAACAGCTCTCAGAATTCCCCAGCCAGCATTGGGGTTGTAGTCCAGAAAATTAACTTTTCCAAATTCTGCCAGGGGAAGCATTACCATGTTTAAAAATGGTCATCTGGAACCATTTTTAGCTTGTGCAGTAAGGGAGGGAACCTAGAACTTAGGAAGTAGGTGCAGGAATAATCTCACTTTGCTGCTCACAAGAGCCAGAAGGTTGGGTAGGGAGTATTGAAGCCTTTTTAACACCTCAATTTTTATACCAGACTCAGTAGCTTAAGTCCACTTGTATTGGTACAATACTTATAGGGCACTTTTCGTTTGAAGTAATCTCTCTCATAGCCCAAAGCCCAAAAGAGGAATAATATTCTGAGAGTTTACCCACCTGTGCCATTTTTACATTCACATTTATAGCCACTTGTAGAGCAGCTTTGTGAAGTGTCTGTTGCTTACAATATTATTGTGACTCAAGAGTACCTCCAATGGTATAATCCTACCTCAAAAGAAAATCAGGAGTAGACTCTTTGTGGTTGTTTGGGTGGGGTGGGGGGCATCCAGCCATTTTTCTCTTTCATGTGTTGTTAGAACTATACATCTGATCTCTCTTTCCAGCATTATGTAGGCCAGTGAGTTTAGCTGCATTTCCTCTGATTTACAGCTACTTAGATTTCCATATAACATACTGGAGTTTTCTGATTATTCAGTCTGCTGGGCTTTGAAGGGAGCTCTCCTTTGTAACCCCATTATTGTGCTCCACATAACAAAAATATAGAGCAAGCCAATAAATGTTCAGAAGTGTGCCAGTGAAATTATTTGCATAATATCTGGGTGATATTTAGCCATTCAGGAAAGCAAACATGTATGAAGCATACTAGTATGAATCTTTCAGACCTTTGTGTGAAAAATTCCTGTTGCTCTCAAAGCAAAACCATCTATTAAACTAACCATGTGTTTCTTCCTAAACAAAGGCAAAATGTGGATATAACCTAGAAATCTGTGGTACACCCTTAAAATGACAGGTTTTATATGCATCTCTCAATTGTTTTTAAAATAAATATTTATTGAATACAGTATATGTGTTTTTCCCTCCTAGCCAAACAAGTATGCCTAGCTGAAAAAATCAGCTGTGGAGACTCCAGCAGCAAATGTATTCCTTCCTCATGGAGATGTGATGGAGAAAAAGACTGTGAAAGTGGCGTTGACGAGGCGGGCTGCACTAATAGTGAGTCTAAATAATACACCTTCCATACCCAAGCTGTTATTTATACTCTCATTCCACCCAGGACCTAAATTAGCTCACTTTTGTTTCTTTAACCCTTCCTTCCGGCCTTATCTCAGTACCCTAGCTGCTCTAGATAAACGTATTTGTATTTATTATGCAACAGAGCAGAATCTTGAGCTCCCCAAATCAATAATTGCTTATTCATAGTAACTTACAGGACTGGAGTTGTATGACATCTAATACTAACATTGGATCGAGAGAGATAAAACAATTCCACAGCCGTCTGTTCCGCAGATGTGTCGGACGCCACATGGGCTGCTGGTCCACAGCCTGATTAAGTATTCTGGGGGTAATGGAGGTGGTTTTAAATATGTATAAACACACTGTTCTTGTTCATTTTGTTCTGAACTTTTCTATCTCTTGACTTGCAGTAAGATGCCTTGGATTTCTTTCTTTCTTTCTTTCTTTCTTTCTTTCTTTCTTTCTTTCTTTCTTTCTTTCTTTCTTTCTTAGAATAAGACATTTGATAAATTGTAAACCATGATGAGCAAGTTACTGTAGGTTAGAAAGATTGCTTCTCTTTTCGCATTGGACTGTTGGAGTTTCCTTTTCTCTAGAAAGGAGTACAGTTGCCAGATTAAGCTGTTTTCTCTGGGTGAACATGAACATGTCTCTGCTGTTTTCAAGACATCTAAATTTCAAAGGCTTGGTTTTAATCCTTTCTGTTATCTAAATCTGATAAAATCCCTCTAATCTTATCTACAGAAACTGTAAGCATCCCCATTTCATTTCTGTTCAGAATCTTTCCCATCTTTTTTTCTCTCATCTTTGCTGTCTTCTCATCCCCAGCATGAATGGCGGAGAGACATGTTACCTCTCTATTTATCCTTTTTCAGTTTACTGTGGGTGGGTGCCTTGCCTACTAGCTTTCCTGCAGCCTCATTTGCAGCTATCAAGATCATCCCTTGAAATGTGAAGCCTCTTGTCACATGCGAGACAGTATGCTGTCTATAGAAAGTTATCTTAAATTTCAAAGTAACATCACATCCATAGATCTTTTTCAAAGGCAAGATCATCAGTCTTAGAAGTAATTTTCTCATCCCATTGTGCAACACGTATCTCCCCAAAACATTCATATCTAGGGAAGAAAACTTAACAGCTGCAATTAAAATCTATATAAATGGCATCACTTTGTGGAAAGTAAACTCCATGTCTTTGGAGTTTCAACCAGTTTTCTGCTGGAAGGAAACAGAGGGGGACATAGTGTAAACAGTACTAAGTCATTGACAAACCTCCAGAACAGACATGGACAACTTTCTACGTAGAAAGCTCACCAAGGGCTGTACCCTGCCTCCACAGCACCACCACATGTGACTTCATGGTGCATAATCTTGTTCACTTGGCCCTTCTACAACCTCCTTGTGGAAAATTGACAGTGTATAACTACCAGGAGAGCAAAATGAGGGCATTGCCTTCCACCAAATAAATATTTTACCCCCTTGAATGAAATTTCCCTTCAGTTCTCAAATTTCTAGCATTGAAGTAGCTTAAAACTTCACCGAGCATTTAGAAATACAGTTTAGGCATCCAGAGAACAGGAGCAGGCAAAGTTACCAAGGGAGTGTGAGCACAACAAATCTAAATATCCTAGACGTGAGCAATTTTTAATATTTCATTCTCTGCAAGGCTAGAAATTTGGGGAGTAAAGACAATTTTTCATTGTAGGGCTGTGCCCTCATTTTGCCCCCCTCCCCATGGTTACAACAGATAATGCAATTCCCTTGAACATTGATATTCCTTCTGATAAAATAAAACCTATATCAGTTTTTTTCTTTACTAATATACAAGAATATCTGTACATATTTTAGTTCTAACAAGTTGTTATAGACATTATGAAGAGGATCAGTCTTCTTTCTCCCAAAGTGAAGCTGCTTTCCAGAGGAATCACCAACATTCCTAAATAAGCAGTTACATGGGATGGACGTTGACTTTGGAATTCTGATAATCTAAAAAGATAATCTAAAAAGTAAAATAATCTCCTCAGGTGATGGCAACAGACCTCCAATCTGACTTGGTTATAAAACAACAGTTGTTATGGAGGTGGTGGTTATGGTTGTGTGCCTTCAAGTCGTTTCTGACTTACAGTACAAGAGTACTAACAGTGGAATTGTTCCTGCAAAACCAGCAGCAATCCCTTCAACTTATGGCTAATTACAGGTCTAAATGTGGCCAACTAGGCAGCAAAGGAACAATAAGCACTTACTTGAGTGGGAACTTGATCTCATGTTGGACAGAGAGTGCATAGTCAATTCTGAAAGGCTCAGTCTTTATCTTTTTAAAGGGAAAATATCTTCTGATCTCTGCTCTGCAAATTCCAGCAAATTAATAGATGCCACAAGGCTGGTGAATTTTCTGCATGTAAGCACTTTTAGCATAGTTTGAAAAATTGGAGGATTATGGTAATTGTAGTCCAAAAATAACTTTCCAAAGTTGATCTTTGAGTATAAGCTTCCTTTGGCTGGTAGACAGAAAACAAGATGTGAACTAGAAATGTAATGTGTATGTGATTCCCCTGGTTACTGCTTTTGTGGAAAGCTTTTGGTCTCACTAGCTTCCTGCTTGGCTAGTCAATCCATGGGCCCTCTTGCAGCGCACAGATGCTACTGTCTTGCTTTGATCTTGCAAAGACCCTGACAGTGGCTTTTTCCCCGATGAAAGGATCCCTTGAGTACTTTTCATTCTTTGTGGTAGAGACCATGCCTATAGTCTTCCTTGTTGGAGTAACACAGTAGGCATTTTATAGTCTTCTTCCCTTCCTAGGTATAGCTTCCTTCTAATTTAAGATGAATAATTTGCATGTAAGATTTCTTTTGGCAATGACTGCCTATTCAAGTGACAAGTTTGCTCACATGCATGGAATTAGGAAGATCAACAGTAAGAAAGGAGGGAATGTTTAAACCCTCCTGATCCCTTGAATTCCCTTCTGTGAATGCCTTCTGGGGGTGTGTATCTCTCTTTCATTCCCACAGGCTAGTTTATTTCCAGTCTCTGAGACTGAGCATGGCTAAGAAAGAAAAGGCAGTCTAAAATGTATGTATGTATACCTTCAAATCACCTGTCATCTCATGGCAACTGAATGAATTTTATAGGGTTTTCTTAGGAATACTCAGAGGTGGCTTTGCCAGTTTTCCCTCTGAAATACAATCTACAGCTAAAATATCTTTGGGGGAAATAATTGGTGTGGAGGGGAAGAATTAAGTACCCACCAGTTTTCTGTGCAGATGTCACAACTAACAGCTAACATGACTAACATGAAAGTGTTTAAATCCTTCATTCTAGTTGTTTTCCATTGCACTTTTTTTAATAGATTGAGAAATGCTAACCTTTTCTGACTATGGCTTACATCATCATGGTCATTATGCTAGATATGATAAAGAGGTCAGTCAGCAGTCTCCCAGGTGAATATATAACATCACTTACCAAATGCTAGATCACTTGGGAGGCATCATTTCTGTCAAGTCACAAAGGGAACTTTTACCATCATTCTGCTTCTGATCACAAATGTGTGAAGGCCCAAGAATGATGAAACTGTCTCTTGTCACCACATCTGTACTCACCCATAAATAGAAAAAAAGGAGACCAGTTCTGTTTCAGATTCTCATCCTGTACTACAACAGTTGCCACTCTCTCAAGGGAGAGCGGAATACCAGCTAATTTGACTTTAAGTGTTCCCATTGATTATCAGATCCTTAGCTTTAATCAGTATTTACCAATAACACAGTCTATTCTGTTTAATTCAGCTCTGGGGACAAAACCACCTGTAATTTAGTGGTCTCCCAGATGAAATATCCATATTCTTAGAAAGATATATCTCTTCCCATCGATCTATTGGGCTGGGCATCTAAAGGGATGATTTTATCAGGGAACCGTTGGAGAGTAGCAAGAATTTTACTGAAAGTGTCTCTTATTAAGACTACAAAGAGATTAAGCAGAATCCATCCCCCTTTTCTCTCCCAACAGCTGTTTCAGCATGCATTGATTCAGAGCACAAAAATACTGTGTGCTTTTTTTACAGTGTATACTTCCATAGCATGATAAAGGGTCTTAAAGTGCTGTGAATGAATTACTTGTTTTTGGGTGGTCCTGCAGAAACAAAGCACACCAGTGATCATGTTCCTTACTTTGAATTGTAGTGAATCTTTCAGTGCATTCTTGTTATTCTCTGAAGAGTAGAAATATCATTTCAGGGTTTTTTCCTTATAAAATGAAAATTTCCCATTATTATTATGGCATGAGTGCACTTTCTGTGATAGATGAATGGAGGGAAGGTAGTTTGTCCAAGGATTCATTTTCTTTCATCTGCTATTTCTGTAAGATGCTGCTATTATATGATGTGCATTATAGTCTTAATTAATGGGCCATGTCACAAACTTCCTAGATGACTGCCACTATTGTGCAAAAATGAGTATAAATCACGTATGAACATCATTTAATATAAATGCATATACACTTCAATTTCTCTATTACTTTTTTTCACTGGGAAAAGGTGGTGGCTTCCTGTAATGTGCCCATGTAACATGTACCAAAAGCTGGCTTTTGCAAATTTCCTATGATGAAGCCATAAAAATCCTCTATTTGTTGTATAAAATCAAATCAAATCTATCTTGGCATCTGAGGGTGAAAGAAGAAGGAGTTGCTCTAGGCCAAGGATGGGAACCTCTTTTAGCTTTTTAATTGAGATATTCTCGTGTGCCCCCTTCCAATGATGAAGGCAAAAAAGATGAGATCAAAAATACCAGCATATTGTAGCTTTTAAGGCTCTTACTTCCGGTACCTTTGCCTTAGGCATATCAGCCTCTTATAATGGGATGGGGAAAAACTGTGGAACCAACAAACAAGGTTTTCATGGAGAAGGGACATGTTTGTCTGAGGAACTCTAGAAGACTGGATTGGGACCCGGGCTTCAGGCTTCCCAGCTCTGCTTCAGGCATTCCAGAAAGTCCATAGCTAACTTGGAACTTGGACCTCTAAAATAAGCTTTCTACTTCTCACCTCACCTAACCTCACAACAGTGAAAATTTGTCCTGTTTCATGCTAGTAGGAGTCATGTGGAGAATATATCTGTGCAAGAGAAGCAAATGCACCTGTGTTCCCTTATCTCTCCTTTCTCTGACTCAGAAGGCACACTCTGGCAACCAGAGGAGCTTTTGTTACATGCATCTTCTTTTTTATTTGTGCAGTTTAAGTGTCAGGCTTAATGCACCATGAATGCTCTGCTTTGCATTTAATTATGACAAAGAGATTATGTGTTCATTGCAAAACCACCCTCATTTCAGTGTGTTGGTGAATCTAGCCAGCCCCAGAGGCATTTTTATTTTTTATTTTTGTTTCCTTGTTGTGAACCTTCAGGATAAATTTGAATATGGGATGAGATATTTCCTTAAGAACAATGAGGATTTCTCCGTAATTTCTCTGCAATTTCTCCTACTTTCTAAGGAGCTCTAATACCTTAAGCAGTGATAAAGCAGCAGCTGTACACTGTTTAATTTCTGAATAGCTGGGCATAATGTACAAACATTAATCCTTCCAGCTGTCCAATAGTTAAACAGCAGGGAAAATCAAGGGTGTAGTATTTTTTCTGCCTTATTTTATTTATCAAGTACTATCAAATGCTTAACAAATCTGTCTTGACATTTACCCCCGATTTATTTTAGATTCTTCCTTGATTTTTTACCTCTACCAAAAAAAAAATTGCCAGGGGGGATGTTTTACTTGAATGTCTTAAAAGAGGCCTAGGGATTCTTCCTAGTCCCTAGAAGACGTATATTCCAAAAACAGGAAGCGTCATGCTTTAACTGGATGGCATCAGGTTTCATATTTAGTGAAAGTATAATTGAACATCATATTTACTCCTTGTCAGGCTGTTGGATTTCATATTTAGTGAAAGTGTAATTGCAGATCATATTTGCTGCTTGTCAAACTCTGAATAGTCATTAGTAAAGGAAGGATGTAAAGATCTGCTGACCTGGTTGATCTGTGCTTAAATTGCAACATAGCACAGAACTGAATTCCTAGCTCTAGTGTCGTATTCTCACCGACCCTGAGTACTTTGGCTATATTAACATATTGTACTGACAAGGCCAAAGAACAATCTGAGAAGACAAGAGCAGCAGGAGGAAGTCTAAAGCACATCCCCAAATACTTTTAAGAAAATACTTGCACTTCATAAGCCAGTCATCATGTGCCTTAGATATGCTGGTGTTTATTTCAGGTCAGTAAAAAGAAGGCTGTGTGCTTCTCAGCTCTTGAAGATAGGCATTCTCCCTTTCATATTTTGTAAAGAAAGACAAGTTCATATAATCAAAATATGGTTTATGTTGTTGAATGGATCTGCTTTGGGAGAGTGTACAGATCCCCCTCCTTGGGTTCTCATCAGCCTTACTCTAGAGCAGCATATGTCTGTGTAGAGAGCGTAGGCAAAAGAAAAATGTACACAATGAAATCAACAGAAATACATTAACACTGGATTCCATTATCCTGTTTTATAGTGTGAATGTTTACTTTGTAAGTTAATAAATCTGGTCTGGCGGAGGAGAAGACCACCCCCTCTTTCCCCCGCACTCCTTCTTACAGGTATTTTGTCACACACTTTTATGGGTAAAATTTGATATGCCAGAACTCCAGCTGATTTTTTTCCCCTTGGTTCAGTGGATTTAATGACAAAATGTACTAAATTCTATGAATATTTAGGTCTGTGCGGTACAGCAGTCTTTGCCTCTGCCATAGTGGAGAATTCCCTTCAGGAGAATTAAATTAGTGGAAGTAGAGTTTATATGGGGCAATGACCTCACTACCTCATACTATGAACATTCGAACATGGCTTTGTATATCATTATTCAGAAGGGCTGCACTGTTGGGAGTCTGGGCTGATGTAGCTGCAAGGTTCTCTTACTGAAGTGAATTTTGCTTATTCCTTTTGATCAGCTTAGTTTATTCTTATTCTGCCCATTGACTTGGAAGCAGCTTGTGGGCATGGAAGGTTGGAAGCAGGTTCTGCTCTGCTTTGTATAGACATGTTCCTAGCGCACACTTATCCCCAGGCTGTTTGCTTCAGAATTTGAAATCTCAAATGTGTATTTCATACCGTCTTAAAGTTAGGCAACTTAGATGTCCACATATAAAAATATGCATAAACCTTTCCATGAATGCATTCTTACACTGGAGGCAAATGGATAACAATTCTTTCTTAAATGATTATGCATCTGTATGCATTCAGCACCAGTCCTGTTATGACATTTAGTGGAGCAGTCACCTCAGGAACAGGGTGGAGGTTGCAAATTTGCTGCTCCTTGCCCTGCTCTGGCAAGGCCCTTGCCACTATGGAGAGCTGGCGCTGAACCCTGCTGCTCCCCAGAACTGACCCCCAGAGAATTAAAATACAGCTGTGCTTGGCTCCTTATCTGCCTACTAGCAGTACATCCACCCACTCACCACTGGTGATGCTGACTAGGGCTGCTGGGAGTTGCAGTCCAACGATATCTGGAGTTCTCTTAATTCTCACCTCTATGCTAAACCATGGTTTATCATTATGTACAAATACAGCCAACATCTTCACTTAATAGATTAAAATGCTGAATGGTTAAAAATTATCCCTCTTTCTCTTTTCCTCATATCTCACTCAGAACTACCCCAACATCAATCCAAATTAAAAGGTCATATTGCTTACTGTTAACAGAAAAAACTGTTTGCTGATAATGTTATTCTATAATTTATCCCCAAACTGAAATCATCATGAATTATTCTTTTTAAAGACTTTATAGTCTTGATTTTGGTTTATCATATGTATGAACCAAGAGGGAAATCAATTATAACTTATGCAACAGATCATGACAATAAAGATTTAGATATGTACATAGCTGTTGTGACATTTTGGTTATTCCTAACAAAAGCAGAAGCCAGTGCTGATTTTTCTTTTTATTCCAGGCCCCTGTGGTTCTATTTCTCTTTTTCATTTTTAGAAACTAGTGTACTGTTAACCATTGGAGGGAGTCAAAAAGAATCTGAATGTCGGATGGAATAACTTGTACACCAATTAAACAAATTGTTTCATATAATTACATGACCAAGTACAATCCCATGAACGTCTCATGCTTAAATGTTGAGATGGGATGATAGATACCATGAAACATGCTATTTCATCCTTAATGAGACAACAGTCCAGTTGGCTGGCTGGAACTAGGGATCCAGTTTCACATGTGTGGAAAATGGTGTCAACAGTTAGAGGTAGTGTTTCCTTTCACCTTTGCTTTCTACATGCTAACCACATCGACCCAGTATTCTGGAATCATGTTGAAGGATGGGCTTTAACCTGACATGTGTAAAGTTTTGAGCTAGTGTGGATCTATTTTAGTTTCTATAGCACTACTGGCATCCTAATCCAATGTTCTTTTTCAAATCAGAATATGAAGGTGAGGGTTCAAAAACAGCAGAGATCCGGAAGATCTGCATGTAATCTTTAATTTGACTAAACTAAAGATATCAAGAGTGACAGAGTCTTTTCCTAAACAAGAAGAGAGAAACTCAGAGCAGCATTTTCTTGGAACATGCAGACAAATCCTTGGAGATGTAGGCATATCCCCACTATCACCTCAAGGCCTGCTTCCTGTGACCTGTAGTACAAAAAGTACATAGTACAACATCAAATGCATTTTCCCAGCATAGTCCCTCAAAGTTAAACGCTCAGTATCAGAGTTTAGTTCTCTCAATAGAATACATCAAGCAGTCATTGAGGACCTTGAGCTCAGATGAACTTTAAAATTATATTTTATTCTGAACCTAAAATTACTGGCCTGAATTTCAGATTTCCAGCCAATATCCCATACACCTCAGTATTCCTAGTAAATGAATCAAGCAGTCACCAGGGCTAGAGATATTGAGGTGCACCTTGCCAGAGCTAGCTATCATCTGAATGCATTATCACATAGGCTGCGTGTGGTCTTTCGAGATTCCCAGTGTGGCTGCCATTGACTCTATGTGCCACCCCTCGATCTACCCCATGCTGAGGCAGAGTGGCATAAGAATGACCAACCACACCTCCAGAAGTTTGACTAGCCATTTGCGGAGCGTTTCAGAGACATATGCTGGGGCTTGTATTTGGCCCCAAACAATGTCTTGGTTTTTAGAAAAAATCCAAAAAGACCTCTGTGTCATTTATAGTTTTTGGAGGCAAAGTACAGATGTAGCCTGTTGATGTGTGGTAGGACGTAAAAATGGGGTGGAAGTAGCACCAGGACACTAGGTAGCAACTCAACTCAGTACAGATCAACAGTATCGCTGAAGGCTTTGCTTCTCACAAGCCCAACCACCAGTCTAGCCTGTGGGAGGCATGCCTTCTCATCTTTAAATAAGACAACTTTTGCCTTCCTGTGGCCTTGTCTATCACCCTTCTAGCTCATGTTCTTCATCCCATCTCCACTTTTGGACATCTCTGGTGCTAGGAGAAAGAACTACAAAATGGCTTATGAGACAGTGCATTAATGTAAAGATTCCTTTCTGAGGGCAACACTGAGGCACAAGGTTAGCATTTATGAGCCTTTACTTTCCAGATCACTTTGGAAATTTGTAACAGCATCTCCAGTGGCTTGAAGGAATCTGATCCAAAATGTCACGTTATCAATTTTAGGAAAATTACTTCGTGCCTTAATTCATACTGATATGATTTTTTTCAGCACTATGACAAATAATATTAGCATCTTTAGCATGTCATGCTACATAGCAAATATGTGAACAAATAATCAGTTAAACACAGAGACTTGTTTGTCTCCGGGGAAGTTTCTGGAATGGTAAACCATGTGGCATTGGCAGTATAGCTGAGAGGTCTCATCTAAGGTGGAGAATAAGTAGGTCCAATTTGTATCATTCTATTTTTAGAACAATTACAGTACAAATTGAAAACAACACTCTGAGAATACTAATTATCCATTGTATTGCAAATTTTGTACAGAGGACCAAAAGCACTAAATGGCCTGGTAAATCATTTTGTAAGTGGCATATTGAAAAATATATTTGGATTGGACTTACCCAGTGTGCAAAGGCCATGGAATTGTGTGCAGCTGTGTTGTTTTCACAACAATGCAGGATATTTTTAAGGAAAAGCTACTACCGTAAAACTACTATAAAAGGAAAAACTACTACTATAAAAGAACTGTAAAAATACTTTTGCCTGAGGACGTGTGGTAACATCATGGCAGGCTGAAAACCCTTCATGGAAGGGTCTGTGAAAGGAAAGCTGCAGCTCGGAAGTAAATTCTAGCTGGTGATTCTTTCCTTGAAGAAGAAGAGAGCACAGGATGGCCCAAGAGATATCCAAGATCCTCACTAAGCTTGCTGGGACCATAGGAGTCAAATGCAAGTGAAGTGGGGATGGGTGGAAAGATTCTATTAAGCTCATGTTGCTGTTTGCGAGCCTATAAAGGACGCTAAGTCTGCATCTCATTTTCTTAAATATTTCTTTATGATGTTTGGAATTCGTTGAACCAAAAGAGATCTTTGATTCAACAGTGACATCAATACCTCAGTGAGTTTTCTGCTTTCCTTACTAATAGGAGTGACTTTAAGAACTATTTTTAAGACTTTTAAGATCATATTGTGAAAATAGTATTTTTAAATGGAAAAAGGATACAATACAGTTGTTCCTCTAGAATCACTGAGGTTGGGGGCGAAGGACCCCCTCAATAGTGGAAAAATAACAAATTTCAACATGTGTGTGTGTGTGTGTGTGTGTGTGGCAAGAATGGACATCTAGAGTCCAAACCAGGTCAGAGAAAGGAGAAGGAAAGGAGATGGATTGAAAAGGTGGCCCTATATTTGCTCTCTCTCTCTCTCTCTCTCCCATCTCCCTCCCTGTGTGTGTGGAGGCATTGCAAGCAAAAACAGACTAAAGAAAGAGATTGCTTTGTTATGGGAAATGGATCTGTTTTGTCTGGGAGAGGTATCCCGTTGAGAGCAATCAAATTAGAAGAGAAACTGAATTGCCAGGTTGCATCCTTGCAACATTGTAGCCGTGTTGGGGGGAGACACTGTAGAGATAAACATGTTAATTCTGTATTTGCCAAGTTTTTGCTTAATAGAAAGAATGGCAATGATTCAACCCATCGAAGATGAATATGACCCAGTGTTTTGGCAGGAGATTTTGGAGGAATGTGAATTGTTGAAAAATGATCTTAAGAGCTTTCGATTATTAGATGATATGAGGGAAATCAGAGAATCAGAGGAAGAAGAAAAAAATCTTAATAAAAATTATGAAAAAAATTTGTCTGTGTTATCAATTAAATGATTGATTTACCAGTTAATTGGTTAAATTATCTTTACTCAGTCAACTCAAAAAAATCTCTAAGCAGTTTATAGTAATGTATAATCTATTTTGAACTTTCTATGAACTGTTTAAACCTTTCTTATACTCTGGAAAGCATGCTTCTACTTCTAGGGCTATCTTCCACAAAGCAGAAATGCCACTCCCTCCAGTGGTAGGTTTGGGTGCCTTTAGAGAATGAATTTGTCAAATCACTTTGTTTTGTTTGCTGTATAGGCTTCCCTGGTAAACAGCATTTGGATTTGCTAGCTCACATATCATAGAATCATAGAAATGTAGAGTTGGAAGAGACCACTCGGGCCATCACGTCCAACCCCCTGCCATGCAGGAACACCCTCAAAGCACTCGCGACAGATGGCCATCCAGCCTCTGCTTAAAAACCTCCAAGGAAGGAGACTCCACTACACTCCGAGGCAGCATATTCCACTGCCAGACGGCCCTGACTGTCAGGAAATTCTTCCTGAGGTTTCAGGTGGAATCTCCTTTCCTGCAGCTTGAATCCATTGCTCCTTGTCCTGGTCTCTGGAGCAGCAGAAAACAAGCCCTCTCCTTCCTCTACATGCCATCCCTTCAGATATTTAAACATGGCTATCATGTCCCCTCTTAACCTTCTCTTCAGCAGACTAAACGTACCCAGCTCTCTAAGTCTATCCTCATAGGGCATGTCTTCCAGGCCCCTCACCATTTTGGTCGCCCTCCTCTGGACTTGCTCCAGCTTGACCATGTCCTTCTTGAATTGGGGTGCCCAGAACTGGACACAGTATTCAAGATGAGGTCTAACCAAAGCAGAGTAGAGTGGTACCTCCCTCGATCTGGACACCATACTCCTATTGATGCAGCTGAGAATTACATTGGCTTTCTTGGCTGCCGCATCACATTGCTGACTCATGTTCAGCTTGTGGTCTATTAAGACTCCTAGATCCCTTTCACACGTACTGCTATCCAGCCACGTGTCCCCCATCCTATAATTCTGTATTCCATTTTTTCTACCTAAGTGTAGGACCTTACACTGCTCTCTGTTGAATTTCATTTTGTTAGCCTTGGCCCAGCTCTCCAATCTGTCCAGGTCATTTTGAATTTTGACCCTGTCCTCTGGTGTATTAGCAACCCCTCCCAATTTGGTGTCATCTGCAAATTTGATGAGCATGCCCTGTATTCTTTTGTCCAAGCCATTGATAAAAATATTGAACAGCACTGGGCCCAGGACAGAACCCTGTGGCACCCCGCTGGTCACTTCTCTCCAGGATGAAAAGCAGCCATTCGTGATCACCCTTTGGGTTCGGTCGGTCAACCAGTTACAAATCCAACTAACAGTAGCCCTGTCCAGCCCACATTTTACCAGCTTCATTGCAAGAATGTCATGGGGAACTTTGTCAAAGACCTTACTGAAATCGAGATATGCAACATCCACAGCATTCCCTTCATCTATCAAGCTAGTAACTCTATCGTAAAAAGAGATAAGATTAGTCTGGCATGACTTATTTTTGAGAAATCCATGTTGACTTCTCGTGATTACCACGTTGCTTTCTAAGTGATTAGAAACTGACTGCTTAATGATCTGCTCCAGGATCTTTCCGGGTACTGATGTCAAGCTGACTGGGCGATAATTATTTGGGTCCTCTTTTTTTCCCTTCTTGAAGATGGGGACAACATTTGCTCTCTTCCAGTTTGCTGGAACTTCTCCTGTCCTCCAAGATTTCTCAAAGATTATAGCAAGCGGTTCCCAAATTACCTCTGCCAGTTCTTTTAATATCCTAGGATGCAATTCATCTGGCCCTGGAGACTTGAATTAATCCAGTGTGGCCAGGTATTCCTGTACCACCTCTCTACCTATTACGTGCCTCATTTCCCCTGCTTCTTCACCTTCCTATCAAGATAATTTTTACCAGTTCTGATTCTGTTCTTCCACCATTGCTTCCCCAAGAGTTAGGCAGACCATAGCAACAAAACACTGCTCAGTTCAAGCAAGCAGTTGGAGCCCTTATGCTTAAATCCAATTTCTAACCCAGTTAGAATAGCCTCACTGGATCAATTGCTGAAAGGTATGTCAACAGTTAAGGAAATACTGTTGATTCAGTGGTTGCAGTTGGGATCATTGACTTAACTTAGGATTTATAAAGAAATGAACAGGCTTAAGTAGAGGAGAGATGGAAACAGCAGGGGCCCCTTATGTACATATTGATCTCCGATGCTTTATGTTTTATACTAATGTATGCAGGCACACAATTAATGGTAGCAAATGAAAATTATTATGCAAATTTGCTTGAACTGTATTATTTACTCCAGTGACATAATTTCAGGGGCGTTTTTTGGTCAAGGAAATATGGCAATTTTGGTCATTAGATACATAAATTAGCCTGTACACCAGGTGATACCCTGTGGCCCCCTCCCTTGTGCATGGATGTGTCTTCAGCTTGCCTTTTAACTTATGGTGACTCCATGAATATCATAGGGTTTACTTGGGCAAGAAATACTCAGAGGTAGTTTTGCCATATCCTTCCTCTGAAATATAGCCAACAGCACCTACTTTTTGTTGGTGGTCTCCTATCAAAGTAACCAGAGCTGACCCTGCTTAGCTCCTAGAATCAGATGGGATCTGATGCCTTCAGGTCTTCGGGCACCTCCCTTATTCCTTCGTAAAAAAGGGAAGAAAAGGCAAGGAAAGGAAGATCTGTTATTTGTTGCTTTGATTTGTACTTTTTTTTTCAAACATTCCTTTCTATTCAGAATTTTTGAAGATTTCTTTAAAAAAGTTTCTACATTTGCAAATGCAGCATTTTTTTTCTTGGATCTTGGGACTCTACGAAAGTGGGAGAAGACATCAATATCTTTTCCCTTAGTTTACAAGTTAAAGAGCTCATAATAGGTAGCAAAATCAAATAAAATAAACAGATGGCTTGTTACAAAGCCAGCATATCTCATTTATGATCATTTAGTGTTACATTCGTTAATTATTTGAGATGGGCTTTGATGAGAGAGCACATAGGTAAATGGGTAGGCACAGAGGAGATAAGGAGGAACTGTTGTACTAATTTGTATCATCTGCTGATGAAGGGTCATTTTAATGCATATGTGAAGAATTCTCTGATCTGCATGTTTGGCAAGTTTCGAAACACAGAGAAAAGGTATATGGGCAGAAGGAAGGGTGGAGACAAGTTAATGAAAAAAGAAAGAGATATGCTCATCAGACCCCTGAAATGGAAGTAAATTCACAGTTTAAGTATAGATTGCTTTGTCCCTGCCAAAAGTGGCTAATGGGGAGATAAGAGTGTAGGTAAACTTTGGTTGGTAATTCATTCAAATGCTACAAAAGCAATTTCTTCTATGCATCATGGGAGGGCTACATTAGCAGTGTATAGTCACTGCATCTTTTACATTTATCAAGATAGTCTGAACTTTTCAGGAAAGCTGCTTCTATCCATGTTACTGTAAATTATTATCTAATATGAGAATGGAACTGGTAATCCAAGAGGCTAACCAGTGAGCCATTAAGCCAAGTAAATAGGTCAAGTGGCAGATTTAATCAAGTGACAATTAAGAACAAGATACTTAGAAACTGAGAGAGGTGGTTACTCTGCAATGCTATGGAGTATTATCTAAGATAGCCATGGGAGGTATTATGTCCACTAGGATCATAAAGTTCTGAATCGTAAACATCTGAAAGTTTGGAATGAGTGTCAGAAGGCTGATACAGAGAGGTTAATCCTCCTTTAGTTGCTTATATGATTTTTCTAAAGAAATCATAATTAGTTGATGAATGTAGGGCTTCATATTCCATGTGAGATTGTTTATAGATGTTTATGAGAAGCCAGAGCAGTTTCACAGGCAGTTGTTAGCTCAAGGTTGCTGTCCCCAGATCAACAGTCTGAACCTTGAGATATATAAACAAATTTCTACATAAGTCAGGTTTGCACTTCAAAAACTCAGGAAACCTTAGCTCAATTGCTAAGTTGTGGCATATTAATCATAATCTTCCTCTACTCCTACTCATTGGTACAAAGATACTGGCACCACTGTTGTCCCCAAGCTCTGACCACGAACACAACCAAAGAGAGAGAGGAAAATACCTGATTAGCTTGCTTGAAACCGCATTTTATCCATTGATCATATAAACACATTAAAAGTTAAAGCACAAAGAGATTTTGTTTAAATAGGATGCTAAGTATGTTCATAAGTGAGAACCTTTGAAGCTGCTGGGGGAAAAAAGAACCCCAGGCTGTTTTCAAATGTACATGGTTATTTTACCTAAGGCCAAACCAGACGTGTAAAAGTTTAATTAATGCACACTTGTCTATTCTGCTGTGAAGGGAGAGTGGGGATGTGTTTAAGTTTTTAAAAAAATCAAAATGAGTATGCAGAAGAGAGAAACAAATACTTACTTTTCCCCTCACCTTATCTTAATGTGCTCCAGTGTTTTTAATCCATTTCCCCCTACCTCCTCACTATATATTGAAGTGTTTGTATTGGAACGCTGGAGCTAAACTAGAGGGAGAGAAATTAAAGCAACAAAATGTAGCAAGGAAAGATTAGTATAAAAGTTAACTACTCTGCCCTGTTTTATAGCCTAATAGGGCAAATACATATTCAATAAGCATTTATATGTCTGCTTTGGCATTTAGTCTTTGGTTTTATGGGTGGTGCCTCCAGGATTTGCCTCCAGGATTTGCGTATCCTACTCTTTGGACACCTAGCTAACTGTTAGTTTAAAGGTAGTCAAGCAAAGTAATCTGGAATTGGGGTATACATCTAGTGAGGTTTACCTTGACTTAAACAGAGACCAGTAGGCTGGTCTTGATTTGAATTGCCTTCTCTCATTCCCTTTTGCTACCTTCATCATCTTTTCCAATATTGTTCTTCTCTCAGCAACTAATAAACTGTGCAGTTTATCATGGGAGCAGTGCGAAAAAAGCACTGTCTACTTCAGTGACTACTAAGGAAAATCTTGTTTCAAATAAAACACTCCTTGTCCACACCAATTAAAAGAGCTATTTTCCAAGACTGAAATTTTATTTTGCATAATTTGTAAAAGTGGTCATTTCCCCCTGGATCATTCAAATTACTGAAACAGGTTTTCCCCCTTAATAACCTAGCAAATTACACATAATTAAGCATGTTCTACGGGAGCTCTTGACGAGGGTGAGGAGATGGATTTTCTTTTGGTAATCAAAGTGACCGTTAATCGCCTGTAGCTAGGACACCTGGAAGCTTTAATCTGAACTGCTTCCTCTGGTTCAGCTCTAAATCAGTAATGCAGAGCTGGAAGGGTAGTGGGAGGGGGGAATCCAGCCTAACCTTACAGCTCAGAACAGTCTAATTTGTATGTAAATGCCACATGGTGACTTCCAGAGAAATTTTCAGAGTGTTGCAAAGGGACTTATCAGTACAACTCAGAAGCTAAATCCCTGAGCACCTCAGTGAATATTTGGCCCGTGTATCCATCTTAATGTGTTCAAAACAAGATCTGCTGTGAAATTCTGAAATCTACTTACATGCAGAGGAGAATTAAACTGGTACCCAGGAAAGACCAGAAGTTAGAGAGAATGCACTGTAATAAAGATAAGAACTCTGTAAGGTAATGCTATACACTTCATTTGTTGACACATCCAGCCCCTAGTTATTAAATAGTAGACCCATATTTCTGGCATCCCCCCAGTTCTTTATCCACCACAGTTTTGTTCTTTTCTTCCAGAGTTGCCCAGTGGTTTACTCCTACTGTTTTACCAACCCACAATTTGTGGACTCCTTCTGTTAGATTTGCCACCTGGCTGCTTGTTCTCTTAGAAGAAATTTTGGACCATCTGGCCTCCCTCCCTCCCTCCCTCCCCATCCCTGTTTAGTTCCATCTCAATACTAGACAACAGACATTATTAAGTTTGCATATGTTTCAATGAATTAGCATTCACTGAATTAACATAAGCAAATGAGCCAGAAATGTTTTCCCTGTACCCCTTGAAAAAGTGCAGGGATATGCTTATTTCAGTGGCAACTTCTTGAACTTCTAGTAAGGCATGACTGAAAAAAACTCCCCCTCCTGTCATCCCAGTGATACTCCTGTACTCTTAGAAAGCATAAGGATAATGTGGATCACAGTGATCTCTTGTGGAATAGTTGGCGTAAAGATGCCCAAGAACTAGAAACAAAGAAACCAGACTTTTTTTAGTTGAATACATTTTAGAGTGTTTCCGATCATCTTGAGTGTGTAGCATCTCCTTTATCCATTTGCTGCCCTCCGAAGAATTGTTCCACATATGGTCAGCTTTGTTGGGTCCAGCATCTCATAATTGGGAGTGTGGGAAATGTCCCCAAGTTATTTAGAGTGGTAAAAACTAAAAGGGCTAAAATGGGCACTAAAATGTGGTTCATCCTGAGCAAATGGTGGATGTAGCTGAAGTTGGCAAGGTTAATTTTGATCAATGCTTTCAGAGTAATAAATGGATAGATCAGAAAATATGATTATTAAAACCATACAGAAGTACAGGCAATGAAGATGCACATTACTGCATTTTTGCATGGAATTGATTTGGCTGCTTCTCAAAGACAGACTGAAAATGTGAAAAAGAAGCGCTACTGAAGGGACAAGAATAGTGTGTCTCTCCAAATGTTGTTGTGCGACAACCTTCAGCCTCTCTTACCATTGGCTGTGCTGCTTAGAACTGTTGGGAGTTGCAATCCAACAACAACTGGAAGGCCAGATGGTTCTGTTACCCTGTTTTCTGTAGGTCCCGGGAGGGACACCTGAATGCGCTCGAAATATTACAAAGGTGGGGAATTTAGCTGAGAGCACAAGCTAGCACTACGAGAGGCAGGGTAATGTAGCGAGATCTTTAACTCTATGTTTACAGGGTTGGGCCACAACAAGAACTAGGCACGGTTGTACAATTAAGAGATTTTATTGTAATATCCGCGATTCGGCACACAAAGACACATGCACTCACGCACTCATACAAGAACTATAGAAATAGAGAGCGAGGAAACTTGATAGGGGTTTTAAGTGGGTTTCTGGGGTGATACTGCACCTGATCCTGCAGTCCGGAGAAGAGAAATAGAGTTTGGAGTTCGTGGTTTCCCAGCACATGGAGGCTGAGGGGAGGCTTGCCAAACAGAGTGGCAGCAGTTCAGGATGCAAGGTACGAGCATTCCGACAAGAAGCTCAAACTTGGGGTTTTTATAGGGAAGATTGTACCTGGAGGCTAGCCCTCTCCCTAGGAGAACAATAGGGATTTGAATGGAGACAAAGCCTCCAAAAGGTCAAAATCAGAATTGATGAGATTTGGCCAGCACTGCCAATTGTTAGAACAGTGTGCAGATGAGGAGCGCTTAGCTATTGTATAGATGGATGCGCTAATCCCATCGAGCAAGCAGTTCGGGGCTGAGAGCCCTTGCATTTGCCTAACGGTTGGCTGTGTCTGGAGGGCACTACCGGCTGTGCGACAGATAGCTGTTTACTGGCTTAGACCTATCTTGCATAATTGAGGCCATGCCTGCTTACACAGGCTCTCTGTGACCCATAGAGACACGTGGAGTTCATCTTTATGGAGTGCCACGTGGAAATATTAACCATAACCAATATGAAATTGTAGACCTCGGGCTTGGGCCAGATAACCGTGGTAACAGTTCCTACCACTCCTCAGTGGTTTAAGCTTCAACTAACTCAGTCTTTTTTGTTTTTCCCTGAAGTCTGTTCATCTAGTGAGTTCCAGTGCAGCAACAAGACGTGTATAGCCACTATCTTTGTCTGCGATGGTGATGATGACTGTGGTGATGGAAGCGATGAGAGGAAATGCCCTCCTCTCACATGCAACCCCAACGAGTTTCAGTGCAATAACAGCCAGTGCATCCCACAGATCTGGGTCTGTGACAACCAGCCTGATTGTGAGGACCACTCAGATGAGCTGTTGGAGAAGTGTGGCCACAAAGTCAAACCACCAATCATGAGCACGTGTGCAGCTCATGAGTTCCGGTGTGGAAATGGTGAATGCATCCATCTGAACTGGAAGTGTGATGGAGATGAGGACTGTAAAGACAAGTCAGATGAGCAAGATTGTCGTGAGTATCCATAGAACATGAAATGGTGTTTGGGAAACTGTGAGCAGTCATTCATCCTAGAAGAGATAGACTTAGCAGCCAGATCTTGAGCATATTTACTTGAATGTAGCTTCTCCTACGTTCAGTGGATACATATGGTCCTAGCTCTAAACTCATTTTATTTGGCTTGTTTATGTCTTGCTGAAGTGAATCGGAGATTATGCCACCAGTTTCTGAGGATTATTACTGGGGAGTTAGGTTCTTCTTACCTCGCAACCTGTAAATTACCCAGGATTATTAGAAAAATTAATGTAGCTGAAATGCCTTGAAATTCAATTGTACTTGTCTCAAGATAATACTTCTGAAAAACAGCCCTGTGGTAGCTAACAGTTGGTGGTACAAATGGGACACATACAAGAGCATTTCCAAACTTAGAAAAACTAATTTTTAGACTCAGCTTCCAAAATCTCCCAGCCAACATGGCCATTACTCTGTAAGAATGATAGTTCCAGTTAAAGCCTTTGCTAGCTGTTTTGTGTACAATAGGATAATTAGTAATATGTTCACTTGACTGGCTAGATAATTTTCTTGAGGCTGTCCATAAAAGCACATTCAATATACTTTTCGACCTACCCTACCAAAGAATGCTTTGCCTGGAGCTGAAAAAGTTTTCTGTGCTTTTTTTTTTTAATTGAAGCTCTGCTTGTGTAAGTAGTCAATTCGTTAAAGGCCCCAAGTTACTGAATAATGGATTTCCCTTCAGCCTGCTTTGTGCTCTTTCACACATAGCTGCAGTATTTGAGGATGTTTCATCCATTTTTCAGATGCTAAGTAGCATAAGCTGGTCATTCACCCAAGGACTGAGAAAGGGAGAAGGAAATGGAGAAAATGTTTCACTGAAATATTCATCATCAGAACATGGAAATGAAATGAAATATTAATGCAACAAGTACATGTAGCCAGGATGGCTGAAAAACCGCCATAAGCAGCAGGTGGACAGCTTTTGCATGTGAGGGTTGAATCTTTTTAAATCCTGCTAGGAAGCTTCCTGCAATTAGTATACCAAATGATGAGAAATAATTAAATAACCTATGAATTCATCAGATACATAAGCTATTAAACTTAGATGCACATCTCGGTGTTTATACGCTGGAGATGAATTGCTCTTTTGTATGTGTCTGCCAACTTTTGGCAACTGCATCAATTTCTTAAAGTTTGCTTAGGCAAGGAATACTCAAAGGTAGTTTGCCATTGCCGTCCTCTGAAATATAGCCTCCAGCCCCTGGTATCCCTTAGCAGTCCTCCATCCAAGTACTTAACTAGGCTGGAACCTGCCTAGCTTCCAAGATCACACAGGATTTCATCTCTTCAAAGTATTTATTGCTCATACCAGGAACAAAATTTAACTCTGGATTGAAGTCACCTCTTCATACAATACTTCAGGTTCTTCACACTGCTTCTTTGGCTGCTGTAACACTGTACTTGCATATAGTGGCATAGGATCTAGTGTGAAACAGCTCAGGATTTTCTTCTCTGTTCTATAATTTTTTCTATTTTAAATAGGGTGTTCAGAAGAAACTGCAGGTATGCCAAGTGATAGCTTATCCATCATATGGCATTTTAATGGGCAGGAGGCAAATATGTTTAAAGTTAATTTTAATGTAGGCCTGGAAAACAGATGTATGCTTGCACAATCTTGCTTCCTCTCTTCTCCCCTCCTCTTGCATGCCTTAATTTGGTTTATCCTGATTTGTTAAGCCACAGTTTTATTTGACCTAGCTGGGAAGCTTTGGTTTGAGCACTCCCTACAAAAGAGGGTATCAAAACACATTTTGTTTGATGTCCAGGTTCATAGAGCATGTTCAGATCAGAGAATATACAGAACTGATTCAGTAAACCAGGAAGTATAACGTTAAGGCACTTGAAATGAGGAAAGAGAAAGAACCTAGATGCACACAACTAGTGCATGAATGGCAGCTGATGGCTCCCATTTCAATGAGTTGATGAATCTACTGTATGTTTTAGTGTGAGCATAAAAGGAGCTATCCAAGATATTAAACATATTTGGAAGGTAGTACTTTGGATAACTCTTCTAAAGTTCATATTAAAACCCAAAGGAGATTCACTAACATGAAAGCTACTACCTGCCATTGGCAAGTAGCAGACATATTGTCTTTTTTTGGTAGAGAACACAAGATACTAACATTTCAAAGTCCACTTTTGTCACAAGTGTATGTGTGTCTCACATAAGAGAAAGACACCAGCAATTTAAAACAAATCTGTACCAAGGCCAACATCTATCACTTGTTGTCATATTCATTTTAAAAAAAATGAAAGCTGCTTTCAGGCTGAACATTAATGGTGACAATGAGTGAAAATCTTTTGGCAGACAAAAAATGAAAAAGAAAGAAAAGATTTGGTTAAGAAAATTCATTCTCACCAGTTGATTTTTCTTGATATTGATATAGTTATGGATATACAGATAATACATTTTAGATAAAAAAAAATTGGTAGAGAAAATGTTTTGCACATAGGTAATCAGCATTTATGTCCATTCCTGACATCTCATCTTAAAGAACCAAAAGTGAAGAGATAACAGTTTGCTTGGGATACCACCAAATGACTGTTAATCAAAACAGCCAGCACTGTGCTAGAAATATTCAGGATAAGACAAATCTTTCTTACTTTCAGAAATACTTTATAAAAGCAGGGATGGAAATCATGCAGCCTTCCAATTCTTGTTGGATTGCAATTCTCAGTATCCTTAGCCATCATAACCAATTGTGAGGGATTAAGGAATTTGCAGTCCAACGACATCTTGAGTGCTGCATGGTTCTCATCTCTGCTTGAATGACATGAAGCACTTATAGATCTGTTGAAATCCAACATACAGGGAAGGAAGGGAGGGAGGGAGATCAGATTGATTAGTATAAGTATTTGGAAGCATTCCTATACAATTGCACACTTAACAGTTCTCGTTTGTGCTACAAGCTCCCAAGTGTGACTTTGGATTAATTGCTCCAAATGCGTCCATATGGTGCCGTATACTAGTTGGCAAGTGTAGTTGTAAGCAGTTTGGTGGGTGGGTTTCTGTATATGACAGAACATGAGGACTAACTAATTGCTGAATCCTAGTTTCCACATTCCTTGTTGATATTAGTATAGAATGTCGCTGCGGTGTTCCATCCTCCCACGAGCACAACTGTTTACTGTATTCATCTGCTTGCTGTATTGTGTATCCACATTTCTCTCTTGCATTCCCATGATACAGTGTCAGTGAATCAAATGATACTGTAGCTCTTCTGTTTCCATGTGCATGTGCTAAGCAGAGGTTTATCCTCTCATGTCCAGTCCATGGCAACAGCTTCATGTGAACAAATTAAGTAGTTTCATAATATTAATAGGCTTTCATAGAAAGATAAGAACAGGTTTGGTTTCATGGCCACTTGGATTCCCAGGCAGCAGTATTCAAAATATTTGAACTGCTGATATGTCATTAAATTAGTTTAGTGCCATTAACTTTAATAGATTACAGTGGCTTAAGCTGAAGTGGGCTGTGGGTTAACAGTTGGTTTCCTGAAACAAGGGATAAAATAGCAATTCCCCAACTTACCATATGTTGAAAGGTAAACATGTAAAACATGATTGTGCAAGGAAAACATGAGGGACATTCAGAAACTTTTCATGTTGAATCATGAGCATCTGAAAACAGTTCCCCATATGAGATATGCAGAGGGATCTTCTAAACAGAAATTGGAAATATTACTTGTTTGGAGTATTACTCTCAGGGACACCTCATGCTGACTCAGGCCTCTGAGAGCTATAGTCCAAAAAGTAATGTTTCCAAATTCTGCTTTTTTGATTCTATCAAGATGAAAGCCTTGTTTCACTCATATAGCTGCCTTTAAATAAATGCTGTAATTTGCAAATATACATTTGTGCATACACTATCGTTTGAGGGCTTTTATGAATATTAGGAACAAACTGCAAAAGATATATGAAGCATTCTGCAAACATTCTGTTTACTGAAGCATGGCTCACCGTGGAGATCTGGGGTCCCTGTAGTGTGTTTGTCCTGCATGGTGGATTACATTAGTGCCATATTATGTTGTGCCACCTGATACTTGGTGTGTTCTTGCTTCTTGCCTCCTTGCTGTTTCTAGGGTGTGTTGAAGAGCCGTAATTTCTGATCTTGAGGACAGTTTGTGAAATTGCCAGGGAGACTCTGCTGTGAGGTTCTTGGATCACATGAATTAGCATCTGTGTCATATTACTCTACCTAGTCAATGGCAGTGATTTTCTGTCATTTAGAATAGGGATGCAGTTCCCTAAGGGGCGGGGTGTGAGGGAGGGAACAATCAGATCAATGTTTTCAGATAAATTTATTCAGGGAGGCTGCAAATAATTGTATGGTTTGAAATTCTGCTTTTAATTTGCTATTTTCCACTCTCTGAAATCTTCAGATTGTTTTACTGACAGGCTTAAAATTACATTTGGGATGGGTTCTTGGTAAGCAGATGGGCCCAGAATAAAAAGAATGTGAGGCAACTAGGACAGAAGAGAATATCCAAATGGTAAGGGGGAACTGTTGTCAGCAGGGCCTGTCACAGCAAACAGCAAGCTGGTATAGTGGAAGCTGAATTTGGCTGAGTGAGACCTGGATTTATATCAGAGCTCACTGAGTAACACCCTGAGATCAGTGGTCATCATTGTTCAATCTAACCTACCCAATAGGATGGTTGCTGGGATAAAAAATAAAACAGGCACCATCAACCTTCCCAGAGGTGTCAAAAGCAACACTGGTGATTATTTAACCTCCAAGGGGATTACAAATATGCAGCAGCTCACAGAGCTTCTTTCTATTCCTTTGTTTTCCAGCCCTGGTGACCTGCAGCCCAGATGAATTCCAATGTGGTGATGGGACCTGTATCCATGGAGCCAAACAGTGCAACAAAGTGCATGACTGTCCAGACAACAGTGATGAAGCTGGCTGTGTTAATGGTATGCATGGCCATACCTGCATCCTGAGTATGGAGTATAGCAGAAATCATTGCTCAAAGAAAGTTGGGTGTTAGGGATAGCATCCATTCAATTTTCCAAAGCCAGTGTTTGATTGCTCCTTGTAGTGAAACTGTAGAACACCCCATCAGTGAGGTTTCTGCAGGAAATCCTCCCCTACAGCTTTAGCAAGCATCTCTCTTTTCGTATGTTGCAACTAAATATCCCATTGCTTAACTCCCATCTCATTTCTTCTGAATTACACCGTCCTGTGTCTTGATGTCTTGTCTTCATTTTCATGTGCCTAATCTAACTTCAGCTGCTTTCCCTCCCTTGCCTGACACAACAGAAGCGGCATGCGAGAGTCCCAACAAATTTCAATGTAAGAGTGGAGAGTGCATAGAGGAAGTCAAGGTGTGCGATTCACACAAGGACTGCAGGGACTGGTCTGATGAGCCTCTAAAAGCATGTGGTACAGTACATTCCTCTTCTTATTTCTACCCCCTTCTTTAACAATCACTCCCATTCAGTGTAAGCTTAGGATATTAGGAAACAGGAAGACCTGATTGTTAGCACCACCTGTTACCATGTCTCTGGCTGTCAAAAGAAGTGGAATCTCATTCGTTGAACTGGAGATCTAAGAGATCTTGTTATACATGGAAATCACAGGATCAGGAATTCCTAAGTCATCTGGCCTGCTGCTGATGCTAAGTATTGGTGGCTGTGAAGTGTAAAGACAGTTTGCATGCTGTGTTACAAGGTTCTGACATTTCTGTTAGAATTACTTATAAAACACACATTGTGGAATCAGTGGGCCCACTTCAGGCATTTACTGCGGTGCCAATAGTGTTTGTACATAGTAGAAGTGGGCATATCCTCCTTTCTGTCCATACCATAGACAGTGTCACACACAGTGCAGGAACACACAGTGCCAGGAATCTCATGTACACATGAATTCACACATTCAACTTCTCTAAGAATCAAAAACTCAGTAGGACACCAACATGATTATCCACAAAACATGCAACACAGTCAGTGACAGGAGAGTCACCCATTCTCTGACTGTATGGGAATGTTGTTGCTTGGGTAAGTACCTGAATGAGGCCATGCAAAATTTATTAGTTAAATATGCCACTACTGTATTTCAGTTTCACTCAGCAGGGTGTGTTTATGAGAAAAAAATTATCCATGGAAGACCTGTGGATAATTCCCGTTAAAAAGTGTTATGTTAGCTGATGTGTCATAATAATAAACCTCTATAACACAGAGAAATAGACATTGATTAATTATGCATGACCTGGAAGTTTATTCTCAAATAGGAGAATCCTGTTTATTACAGCAGCCAAGATATATTGATTGAATGATATCCACAAACGTACTCTTCTTTTTTTGCATGTTCTTTCACCAGTCTGTGGTCTTGACTTGAGTATGGTACATTCTTTCAAACACAAAGTGTATAAAAACTCCATGACCTGAGTGGGTGTATGAGCCATTTCCAGGAAGATCAAACAAAGCCATTTTCATTGATGTGAACATGACTGAAGTGTTACATTGTTGAATGTGCTCTTGGGCGTCAACAGAATTTGAGTCTGTTACTTTGAATATATTTTTTTTAAAAAGGTAGAACAGATTTAAGAAGGCATATTTCATTCAGTTTCTGCCTAAGTACCCTGAAGCCACCAGATCCTGTCTGATCTTGAAAACTAAGCAAGCTCAGCCTGGCTAGTACTTGGATGGGAGACTGCCAACAAAAGCCAGGTGCTGTAGGCGATATTTCAGAGGAAGGAACTGGTAAAACCACTTCTGAGTATTCTCTGCCTAAGAAAAGCCTATGAAATTCATGGGGTAGCCAAAAGTTGACAGTTAACAGTTGTGCACATATACAAACATATTTCATTCATTTGGACTTTACCACCACATCTGGCTGGAACTGTACAGCCAGTGTTTCTATGCTGTTTTAGGATTTCTTACTATTTCTTTAGCAAACTGTGAGGATTACACTGGATTAAAAAGGAGTGGTGCCTGCCCCCTCCAAAACTACTTTCCTCTGTAACTTGGTGATGTTTTTCTCCTCTTCCATCCATCCATTTTTTTTTTTTTTTGCAAGTTTGCCTTACCAGGTTACTGACAAGACCATATGAGAGCAGGTATAAGGAACATGTGGTCCTCCAGTGTCATAGGTCTGAAGTTTCCACCTTTCCTGATTGTTGGCCCTGCTAGATGGAGCTGATAGGACATGTGCAACATTTAGAAGACCCATGTTCCCCACTGATGACTTAGTCAATTCCATGAACTGATAGAGCATTGTTGGACCAGATAATGAGAAACAAACACACGAGACAGATGTTGGTGGTAGATAGTCTGTTTGATTACAAATTGAAAGTATTACCTTAATTGAACCATACCTTTAAGGACTAAATACACATTTGGAGAGAATTTGATCTGGGCCTTGATCCTAGATGCTCAAGTCACAGCAAAACCCCAGAATACCTTTTCTTGGGTTTAGTTGCAGCCTCTTCTGGGGGACAAGGAACTTGCTGCTCTCAAATATGCTTAGGACTGTGGTTATCTGTTATACTTTGGACTATCCTTGATAATAGTTCAAAAACTTCATTCAGTCCAGAATGCAGCATCATGTTTCTTATGCTGGTGCTGTTTCTCTCTGGGAATCTCTCATGCCAATGTTAAAGGTGCTCCCCTAGCTGCAGTTTCCTTTCTGGATTCTGTTCAAGTTGTTGGTTTTGAAGTTTTAAGGCCTCAAATGATCTAGGTCTAGGTTGTCTTCAGCAGGATGGGCAAAATATGAAGATCTATTGATAGACCTTTGGAAAACATGAAGTAGTTCAGCTGTGGTTTGTGGTATAAACAGGCATTATTTCCACCTTCACAAATAAGGTAAGAAAGCTGTAGGAAACACAAGATGAGCTTTTCCATTGAAGGATTTATGTGCAGAGCCAAGTTCTGGTGCTGAATAAAAATCCCTCAGCTGAACATGTGCTCAGAAGAGACATCCTTTTCTGCAAATATGTGATTATCTGCTTGAACTACTAATTTGCACTTATCTTAGGTTGTTACAGTTCCAGTGAAAACTAGAGGTCCAATGAAAGCTGTGCTACATAAACTTTGTTGAACATGCTCTTAATTGCTGTGGGAGGGTTGTGGACCGTGGCATACTGTTTTGCAAAGCCCCAGTGAAAACAAGAATAACCATGAACATGGAAAACCATCCTTTCAGTTTCAACAGCTTTCAGTGGTCTTTTGAGTATGCATATGGGCCTAATTGGCTCACAGCCAGTGTCAGGAAGAGTCACTGGCAAGAGTAATCCACATAATAAGCAGCAGCCAGTAAACACTACTATAATATGGGCAGCTATTCTGGTCTTTGTGTTTGTGCTGTTACTACCATGTTGAAATTTCTGCTTGGAATTGGTGAGCATCCTGCACTAAGCTATTACGAAAACCTTTCCAGTGACTGGAGGATCGTGGGACTTGTAGTCATGTTACCCTGTGAACTGGGGGTCCCGGGAGGGGTGCCTAAATGACCAAACAAACCAAACAAAGATGGGGAAATTAGTTGGAGCACTCTCTTAAGCTAGCGAGAGGCAGGGTAACTTAGCGGGAATCTTTTAGCCTATGTATACAGGTTCAGGTCAGTGAGCAGTCAGACAGTTAAAGTAGCAACAATGATATTTATTAACAAGCAGACAAATTATTACAAAAACACAACCACACAGCTAACTAAGAAATAGGAAATGAGAGTTTTGGGGGGAAATGGGTGATACGACACCTTTCTTGTAGTCCTGAAGAGGTCCAATTGAAGAGAGGAAACTCAGCACAGTGCCCGAGGGGAGCTCTCAGAACAAAGCGATGGCAAGGCTAGATGGCACTCCGGAGCAGTCCGAGGAATTCTTGGAACTGGGGGGTTTTATTAGGGAAGGAATGACCATGGGCTAGTCTGGTCTTAGGCAAAAACAATGAGGTTTAGGCTGGAGACAATGTCTCCGAAAGGTCAGAATTTACATGATTGAGTTAAGGACCGAATTGACAATAGGATAGCCAATATGCAGATGCAGCTAGCTTGGCAGTTGAGCTCTCAGCTCGCCAGGGTACCTGCCCGGGGCAGGGGTCTCTTTGTTTTGACGTGTATCTGTAATGAAGGTGTTTGTTTCGGGAGGTCTCCTAAAGCAAATCTGGCAGTTTCTGGCTTGCCTTGGTGTAAACCAGTGGTTCTCAACCTGTGGGTCCCCAGATGTTCGTGGACTTCAGCTCCCAGAAGCCCTGAGCATTGACCATAGTGGCTGTAGCTTCTGGGAGCTGAAGTCCATGAACATCTGGGGACCCACAGGTTGAGAACCACTGGTGTAAACAAATGTGAGTCAGCATATAATAGCCATGCCTAGCTTGGTGCTTGTTCGGAGGCCTTACAAACATGTGGCTGAGGGTGGCAGAACAGGGCCGAATTGTGATATCAAAAATGATATCTAAAGTTTACCAAAGGCCAGGCCAGTTCACGGTGGTAACAGTCAAAAATTCCAGTTGATTTTCCATTTGTTAAATTGTTGGATTTTCATCCAGAGTTTCTTACTTACCTGCTAGATAGAAGTATACACAGGAAATAAAGTGAGGTGATCTCATCAGCTTTTTTTTTGCGTTACAAGATGCAGGCTGGCCCCAAATCTCTTCTCTATATTTAACCATATAGCACATCTCACACCAGAAGGGAAACATTGTTCCTCACTTTGTGTAGGTTAATTGAAATGGCAAGCGAAATGTTGTTTCAGGCATGGAAATGACCTCCTTCAACCTCATCAGCACTTTAGAGTTTCCAGGATAAAATTATACTGGATTTTCAATTTCAAGTTCTGTCAGTGGGGGAACAAATGATCCAGACATTGTTCATACAAATTGTCAGGGCTAGAAAGACTTATTAGTGGATGGCTGTGCAGAACTGCGTATCTCTTCCTTCCTCTGCTACATTCTTCAACTGGAATGAATGATACAGATTTGCTTAATCAGTAGATGTTCTGGTTGCAAAGGTTTGGGATATTTGGTGACTGTATTTTGCAGCAAGAGATGGGTATATTCCATGGTTTTGTTTTCGCTGGGGGGAGGCTGTTTTATATTTCAAAATAGCACTTTTCATATATTAAACAATACAGTTTTTTTCAAAGGTGGAGGAAAGGGATAGGTATTGAATCCCCAAACAGTAGTCATAAGCCATACACTTAAGACAACACACTTTTACTTTGTAAGTATATGTGCTCATTAAAGCTGGTCAAATGGTGTGTACGTTACCGTACGTTGTTTATAGGAAGTTGTCAGTTTAGTGTGGCAGGAGGGTAGCTCCTGAGTTCATTGGTATCGCAGTGGAAAGGAATAACCCAGGCTAGTTTTGTAGAACACGTTGTTTGATCACATATACACACATGTCTGGAGCATCCATCACTGAGGTCTAAGTGACAAGTCTGAAACAGCTGAAATGTTAGCCATTATTATATGTGTTTATCCCTTACCTGGGTAGGTCAGCAAAGACCTTGTAAAGGATCCTAGGGCTCTTAGATGATGGTGATGAGCATCAGCAGACATAGACAAGAAACCCTCACCATCCATGTTCAGAGCCATATGATTAACTATCTCCTGAAATAGGACTGAAGAAAGACTCTGAACAACTGGCAACATAGAGACTCCTTGCGAAACCCAGGACAGAGACTAGAAGCTACTCCCACTCCACCCATGAGCAATGAAAAACATCACACCACCTTTATTTCCTAGGGCCGAGGAATTGCCGACCCTTTATATATTTTAGAGGTAGGAACTTGCATCCCATGGGCCACGTGCAGGCCTTGAAAGTATTCTATATAGGCCCTAGGCAATCTCCTGTTTTTTTAAAAAGTGTGAAAAATAATTGACATCTCCAAAGCCTTCCAGGGGGTATAATTCACCCTTTATTATTTGGGAGAGGCATATCCTTTAAAGGCCAAACATAGCATTTTTAGAAAACTAGTCACTTCCAGTTTTGAAGAACAGCCAGGTAGAGCCAAACTGGAAAATCGGACAGAGGCAGCCTCTCTAGCCATTTGCAGCTGCTCATTCTGATCTACTTTATTACCTACCTTACCAGAAAAAGTGGGTGGGATCCCTTCAGCTTCACAATCATCCAGAGAGTGGTGAAGGGCTACACGTGGCTGCAGATTGTGCACCCCTGAATCAAAAGGCCTTGCCTCCAGAGCTGGTTTCACTTGTTTGGCTCTTCAGAGTTTGAACAAAGTCCTGGAAACAGAATGCTTGTGGCATGTATTTAGTTAACTCCTTATTATAAAAAACTTCCATCCTGTTGTTGAGTAGAAATGAACCTTTAAAAAGTCAGCAGTAAAAGTGATGCGGCACAAGAAACCAGAGATGTGAGTTAAATTGATATTTTATTAGTAGGTCTTCTTAAGAAAATTCAAATTGCTGCTTGCAAGAAAAGAGGTGTAAATGTAAATGTGGTGGCTGTTTCAGATGAGATACCATTATACTTTTTACTGATATCCGGAAACCACTGACTTTTTAAAAACAACTTGGGGTTTTAGGACTGAATGGTCATCTAGAGTAAACAATCCATCTCTCTCTTCTAGGTGTGAATGAATGTGCTCTCAATAATGGCGGTTGCTCCCATATATGCAGAGACCTGAAGATTGGCTACACGTGTGAATGTCCTCCTGGATACAAGCTTTTGGACAAGAAAACATGTGGAGGTAATTTGCATGGAAATAGCAACCCTTTTGTGTTTCACCACAGAGGCAAATAATTATGGTTGCTCCAGGCTGATTCTTTGTCCTCTTGATGGACTGATGTCAAGCTACTGATGATGTTTCAATTTTCCTCCTCAGATATAGATGAGTGTGAGAATCCTGATGCTTGTAGCCAGATTTGCATTAACTACAAGGGAGATTATAAATGTGAATGCTATGAGGGTTACGAGATGGATACCTTGTCCAAAAACTGCAAAGCTGTAGGTAAGGAAATGCTCAATTCTATTGTATAGAATCTTTAGAAAACAGTATCTTTAGGAGGTTGTTGAGCTTGAGCATCAGGAAAAGAAATTAAAGAGAAAGGCAATCATTTCCAGGTTGATGGAGCTTCAGCAGTGATAACATGTTCATGCACAAGCAACATTATCCTAATTATACAACCAACATGATGTTTACATTTAGCTCTCTACTATTCGAAAGGGATCAAAAAGGCTGTCTTTTGACAGGTGTTAGTAGAAGCAGTTCACTTGGGGAAAACATAGCAAGAACAATTAATCTATTAAAATCACATCGTATAGTTTAGGGAATAGAACTTCAAGCCCTTGGGCAAATCTATCCATCCTGGCCTCCTAATCCAGCCCCCTGGGTTTCTCTAGATATCTAGGCCACCTTCCCTCTACACTGTTACTTTGTTGTTATATCTTTTTCTCATTCTAAGAGGTTGAAGAGACTTTATTAAGTCTTAGGTACCAGCAGTTTCACCAACCACTGGAATGTGCCCCCCCCCAATAACTTCTCTGAAATTGAATTCAGCCTCAGGATAAATTAGGTTCCCCACCTTTGTTACAGCTGATTTAGTTTTCCTCATCCTCCTGGTTTCAAAGAGATAGGCATGTACTGCTTCTAGAGAGGTTGCAAGCAGTTTTATTTGGACTAATTCCTAAGTTACCGTTTTTTTAGCTGCCCTTACATGTACAAAGCATGGAAAACATTGTATGTGTGTGCACGTGCATACACACATGCTTGCATATGCATGTCTATATGCCTTCAAGTTGCCTGTTGACTTATGGTGGGACCATGAATTTCACAGGGTTTTCTTAGGCAAGGAATACTCAGAGGTGGTTTTACCTGTTCCTTCATCTGAAATATAGCCTACAGCACCTGGTATTTGTGAGCAAACTGTTACCATGTGAATCGTACTTGCAGATATGTCAAACTCAGAATTTGTGATGGGTGTTTGTAAGATTTTATTTTCTTTAGCGTAGTGTTTAGCTTTTTTCATGCCATCATTTGGGTCGCCCTATGATACCTCCTGTAGCTGAATCTTTACTCTTTACTTTATGGTTTGATTCTATCTTGCATTCACCCTCTGGACCTGCATTTAATTTGTGATTTGCTTTGTGTATTCAAGATATTTCTGATTTATGGCTACCCTGAGGCAAATCTGTTGGGTGGGGGTTCTTGGCAAGATTTGTTCAGAGAGGCTTTGCCTTCTGGGGGTGAAGAGAGTTTATTTTCTCCAATACTTTCCTGCTTAAAAGAGCACACCCATCACAGTTCTGATCTACATGGAAATCTTTACTTGATTTCTTTAACAGCTGGGTGAAATAAGGATTGTTTGACATAATTTCTTCCTATGTTTTTCATGACCATAAGAAATTTGTAAATTTCAAAGCAAGGGGTCTTTTTCGTAAGTCATGTACCTGGAATTTAGTAAATGGATGTAACTACAGAGGAGATTCTGAATGATGGATTTCCGTCTGGCAGCCTGCATCTTCAGTATGCAGTTGAGCAAGTGATTTCTCATTCTGCCAAGTTACAGTGAAGTAATGGGTGAATTGTCACTTGTTTATAGCAAATATGGCTTTGATGTGCTGGTAACTAAGCAGCTGCTGTAGGACTTTCCTGTTCTGATACGAAGTTTGAAAGAATTGCAAAGCTGCTGTTTTCCTTCAAGCTCAGAGTTGTCTTTCTGATGAAACAGTAAGAAATGAAATCTAACTCTGGACCAGAGAGCCATGCTATTCCATAAGCTGCTTAAAAATGAAAGTGACTTGCTGCTTCTCTCTCATGACAGGAAAGAGCCCATATCTGATTTTCACAAACCGTCATGAAGTGCGCAAGATTGACTTGGTAAAAAGGGACTACTCCCGCATCATCCCCATGCTGAAGAACGTGGTTGCTTTGGATGTGGAGGTGGCAACAAACAGAATCTATTGGTGTGATTTATTCTACAGGAAGATATACAGGTGGGGCAATATGTAACTTATTGGGTTTTTGTTTTGGCAGTTAAGTTTGACTTTGGCTGTTGTACTCATGGTTGATTTTGAGGGCCAGATTGTCAGCTGGCAAATGAAATTGTCATTTGGAAAATGGGTTGGCCAATGTTACCAGAAAGCCACACTAGCCACTGCTACATATTAGGGCAACTTACCTGCAGGTGTGTCAAACCCAGTGCCATTGGAAATGAGTCTGTTGAACACATGCATCTTTGGGGCAAGGTGTCCTGATGCATATGCCAAGATTGATCTAATTATGCAAAGTAAATTATGCATTTACTTTGTGTGGCAAGGTTGGCTATCCCTCTTTTGCTCTTAGATCTGAATTACTGTTGTCCCCTGCCGCTGCATCATTCCCAGATTCACTGTCTCCTAACAGTTAGAGGTAGGTTTCCTTTGAGTTACAGACTAGCAAGGGTGCCTTTCATTGATAAGCTGTCCCCAACTAAAGGAAGTGTTTCTAAACTGTGACCAGTTAATTATACTTAAGCAACCATCGGGGAGGTGGGGAGTGAAAGGAGATTTTGGGACTTTACCAAAAATGAAAACAAATCAGAGAGCTGGGGGCCAGGTGGCTTACCTATCAGCTGTGTGCCTTGAAAAATGTATAAAAATCTGTCTATTAATACCTGAGAATAATTTAATGTGCCACTTCTCCTAAAGCCTATTGGCAGCAAATATCTTTCAAGCTTAAGAGCTGAACATCTGTTAGTGTTCAGAGTTTATTTTCTCCATCACTGCCAACTGTGACAATCTTGCCTTAAGCCTTAGAGCTATACTATCGGGTTGGTGTTTTGTTTATTTTTTTTTTATCATGGAACTGCAGCTTGAGAGGCATAGAGGAGAGACTGCAGTTTCTACCAGTGGGAAGTTATGCCAACTGCTTTTGCCCTCATTCTGCTTGGGAAAGATTATTGGGCATTCAGTGGAAAGTGAGGGTCTCTCATCTCTTTGCCTATTTTACTTACAGGTGTTTGCTTTGGAGCATGAGTAAGGCTGTGTTTGGAATTCAGGGTTTTTTTTTATATATTGTGAGGTCATTACTTTAAATTTGTCAGTTGTATTTTATTGCGTTGCTTAAATGTCATATTTATAATTTTTTTATGAACCATCTTTGGAGAGCCAGTATTTTTCAATGCACAGGCAGCAAAGAATTGAACCACAATAATATAGCATAAAACTTAACACCAATATCAATTAGAAACCTGTGGCATGAACATCTAATTAGTCTTGTTTTCTCTACAAGCACTTTGGCCTTTGTGTACATCCAGCATGGGAAGGGTTTGGTCCATGGGCTATATGTTAGCCCCACTTTTATGGCCCCACATTCTCCCAGATACTAACAGCTAAAAGCTGCGGTCAAATGTTCCACTTTCAGTCACTCAGTCCTAGAAGCCCCCAACACCCTTAAAATACCAAAAACAACAAAAAATTTCAACTAAAATCAGCTGAAGATTAAGCAGAATGGCAATCAGAAGAAACATGACATGTTTGATGCACCGAGGAAGTAGGGGTTTGCTCTGTGGGTGAGGGAAAAATTGGCACGTGCTTTACTCCATTTTTAGGTGAAAAGTTACCAGGCTGAGTTTAGCACTGATTGGAAAGCGTGTGCCTGTGAGACACTTCAGTGAAGTATACTGCGGAAGCATGTGTGTAAATAACTAAATATATGTCCTATAAGCAATTCAAAGCAACCTACTTCATCACTTAATAGAAGCAGATTATCCTGCAGTGCAGCTCAATAGCAATTTCTCTGTAACACATGTTTTGTGTCATGTCTCATGCTTTAGCGTTACTTTTGCTATTACAGATTTCTGATCATGATCTGGAAAGAAAGTAATTGAGAAATGTCAAGAGACGCACATTTTTGTGATTTCAAATTAGTCTGATATCAGTATGAAAGATGCAGCTGTCAAAAGATCAGGGTTCTTATGCACTCACTTACCCTTGCGGCTTTTGTTCACCTGTGATAATTCCAGAAAAGATACAGTTCCCTATCTTCCTATCGAAAAATGTGTCAGGAACCACTGTATTGGAAGCAGAGCCCAGTGGAAGATCACACAAGTATGGCTAGTGTAGAATACCAGTGATAGTAATCTGTATGTGTTGGCATTTCTGTGTATATGCTGACCTTGCCGCACTACAGAGCCCCTGACAATCTCAGGGCCCAATGATTGCATTAAAATAGTATTTCTATAGTCTTTTAGAGTGTTTGGGACATTTCACAAACACAAATACACACAAAATCTTGATAATCCTTTCAACACCCTCACAGCCTAGGCAGTCTTGTTCTCTCCATCTTGCAGATGAAACTCTGAGGGAATCATTTCTTTGTAGACAACTAATGAGGAGCTTGTAACTAAAATCAAAGCCAAAGCAGGGAGCTGTTTGCACAAACTGGCCTGTTTCTTGGAATGAATGTTGTGCCTGCACTCCTTCCTTCCTCCCTTCACACACAAATGTTAACCAGTGGTTTAACACGTTTTGGTTTGGCCTTACTAGCCAGACCCATTCCCTCTGACATCAGCTGCCCACTTTCTCTCCTACCAAGTCCCTTGGCATGTGAGAACTACTTGAAGAACAGAAAGATGCTTGCCTTTTTGCAGTACCTGCTGCCACTTCCTACAAATGTTTCAGGAAGAGAGAGAAACTCTGCCTTTCTTTCATGGCATATAGTGGGAAAAGAAAATTACCTTTCATCACACAAGTTCTGTTTTTGAGAAAGCAAGGTTGGGGAGAGAGCTCAGCCAGAAGAAAGAGAAGTCATGATTCTCCACCCCCACATCTCTCCATGGAGAAATGAAAAGGCTGTTTAGCCTTCGAGATTCTGCACTGGGCCCATTGGGATTCTGCAGAAAACAGGCAGAGCAAGGCACCACTGGCGTAAATAATGAATTTTAAAATAAAGTATTTTTGGAGTAGTAAAACTTCCATGATAGTGGCCACCTCTTCTTTCTTCCCTGAAAAAAATGGCTTCGTTCCTGCCATGAGCATAGCTTTCACAAAAACTGCTCAGTCATGCCTTCCTGCCCTCCTGTAATTAGCAAACAAACAACAGGAGTGGAAATAAACTACTAGAAGGAGAGGTGGCTTTTATCTCTCCCTGCTTGGTATTTTAAAGGAGCACAGCTGGTGCTTTCTGAAAAGAAAAAAGAAAAACCAACTCAAAGCAAAACCATCTTTCCTTTTTTAGCTTTGTCTGAGGTGGGTAAAGGGAAGTGGTCCTTCCCACCCCACAAGCTGGACTTTTAAATAAAGAACAAATGGTAGCACCTCCTTGCTGCCTCCTGCAAAAACTGAACAAGAAAAGCACTAACCCTTTTTTCCTCCACAGAGAAGTATGTTTGTTCTCCATTTCCCTTGGGTATTTCCAGAAAGCAGCTGCAAGGATCTGGTAGCATGCTTGTTTGCTTGCTTTTTGTTTTGGTTGTTTATTTTTACATAAGCTGCGCTTGCAGAATGGAAAAGAGAACTGGTTTCCCACAAGCAGGCTCTTGGTGAAATCCACAGGTGCTCACCAGATAGAAGATGGGCAGTAACTTACTGGAGTGGGTTTGTTAAACCCTAGCCGTAATGCAAGGCTTGCAATGTTTGTTAAACTGATTTTTAAACCAGGAAAGTAGTTTAATCTCTGGTTATAAACCAGAGCTTGCAGGATTGCGGCTAGAGTTTTAATCACCATTTCCCTTTTAAGGCATAACCAGAAACCATCATTTAACGAATCCCAAAACCGTCACATTAAAGTGTACAAGGCAAAAAAGAAGAAACCACACAGATAAAATGCTCATTCTTATTTAGTAAAGCATTTGAGCTGAGGTACTCTTAGGAAGGAACTGGCAAGACCACCTCTGAGTACTCCTTGCCTAAGAAAATCCTCTGAAATTTATGGTATTGCCATAAGTTGGCAGGTGACTTGAAGAGTCATACACACATATGCTCCTTGTTGCTGTTCTGTAACAGTTCTAACATAGTCCTCGCGACTTCTAGGTAAAAAAGAGCTCCCTCTACTGCACTTCTTAGGCAGTTAGAGGGTATAATCAACAGAATCCATGAAAGGCCTGGGACAAATCAAAGTAGCAAAGGATACAGGCTACATTAACTTTTCTGTCATGCTGAATGTTATTTTTTGGATGCATCCTAAGCATATTTACCCAGGAATAAAGGCAGGACTTACTTCAGCATAAGTGTTTATTTATTTGTTTATTTATTTAAGGCATTTGTTATTGCCTCTCAACTCACTGGGAACTCCAAGGCAATTCTCAATGGATTAAAAAAAAAAATCAAAGACATGACTGAAACCAGTAAAAATACTCCCAAAGCCCTCTTTAATAATAGTTCTAAAACCAGACAATATTAAAAACAGTTTTAAAAACAGCCAGAGCAGACATCCCTATTTTTAAGAGTCAAAGGCCGAGTGAAATAGCATATTCTTTATTGCCTGCTGGAAAATCAGGAGGGAGGGTAGAAGGGAGTTCCATGCTTGGAATGCTGTTACATGGAAAAACCATGTCACACATATGCCCCAGCTTTCCACCCACCATCATTTAAAGGATTGCAGTATTAGGTACTGGTCCATAAGCCAAAACTGCTTTCTGCACAGATCAGTGGAGAGAACAGAAGCCTGTCCAACCCAAGAGAAAAATGAGATGAACCAAGCCTGGTGAGACCACTACATTTAGCACTTAAACTTGGCATTAAAACTCTGTGTTATTCTTGTGAAAACTTAAGGAAGCTGCCTTTCATTTGTCACCATCAGTAACAACTTGGGTATCCCCTCCTCAGTGCCTACATAGACAAAGCCAGCAACACAGCAGAGCAGATGGTTTTAGTAGATACCCAGCTGAACTCTCCTGAAGGCTTGGCGATGGACTGGGTTCACAAGAACATCTACTGGACAGATTCAGGAAACAAGACCATTTCTGTGGCCACCACTGATGGGAGTAAGAGAAGGACACTTTTCAGCACTAATTTAAGTGAGCCTAGAGCCATTGCTGTTGATCCAACACGGGGGTAAGTGAGAAAGAACATTCTGTTCATATTGTCAAACACAGTCCTTGCTCTGCCTTGGTCTTTCTAGCTCCTATACTGTAGTGTGCAACATAATCAGAGTTTTCTCTCTAGGCCACTTGGCTAAGACAATCATAGCATTATGACATACAGGAACAATGATTGCCAGATACTGAGTACCACTAAGATATGATACAGATTGCTCCATGATTAATCAAGGGATTGGAGTTCATGGATTGTTAGAAATGTTAACATATGGGGGAATCCTCTCTCAGAGCAAGGAATTAGAACAGATGTCCTTTTGTAACCTTTGCACTCTTCTTATCTCTAGCCTTATTTTCTTTTGAGCTTTCTACTGGCCCATTCCAATGAGATTTTGTTTGTTCCTCAGTGTAATTCATATCCACTCAGTCTTAACCGGGGTGGGGAATCTGTGGCCTGCAGGTCTGGCTTCTTTTTAATTTTTTTGTCTCCCTATCACTATTGTCACAGCTGAATTTGCACTCAAAATTGGGTGGTGCAGAAAGGAGTGTTGTTCCACTTTAGCTCTAAACAAAGCAAGCATTTTCTGTAAAATTGCCAGAATGGATCCAGGAGGCAGGTTCTGTGACTTTGGGAGGAGGCAGGCATGGAAGAGCACCTTGCTCTGTTCTTGTCATGAGCTCCTCCTCCTCCATGCCCTGTACCCCTTCTTCCACCAGCGAGGCAATAGCCGTACTGAGAGGGGATGGATGTGGCTGAAAGTTTGAAGATACTTTTCTACCTGTGATACCTTCTCCTGCACCAAGATCTGTTAAAGTTACAGGAGCCCCATGCCAGGCCCAGTCTGGCAACCCTAGCTTCCCAGCCATCTTGTTCATGAGTTCATTCGTACTTCCTGATAAGAAAGCATGAATCAACTAATAAGCAAGGTGCACAAAGAGTGTGTACCTTGTTTAAAGAAAAGAACAGGACTTTTAAAGGGACAGTGAAGCTTTTCATGTTGCCTCACTGCTGAATTCCAGCAGCAAAATGAATGGCAGTAGCAGCAAGGTGTGGTTCATCTGCCTTCTAGCAGAGAAATATTCCCCTGGACTCATTGAAGTTACTTACTCCTGGCCAAGAAATTTTCCAGAATTATAGGACAGATTTTTGGTAGTCTGTAGCACTGGACCCTTAAATTTAAAAATGTACTTGAAAGGGCACTTGGTAATATCACAGCATCTGCTTTCTGTCTTCTCTGTCACAGGTTTATGTATTGGTCTGACTGGGGGGACATAGCAAAAATTGAGAAAGCTGGCTTGAATGGTGTGGATCGGCAAGTGCTTGTGACAGACAACATTGAATGGCCCAATGGGATCACACTGGGTAAGTTGTAAAACCAGGTCATTACGAAAGTTCATGGGAAGAGAAAGTTCTCTTATATTGAATCAGATCCTCAGCCCAAAATTCAATATTTTCCATGTTGTCTGACAGCTGCTCTCCAGGATTTCAGGCAATAATCTCCAAAGTTTCAGCTGTGGAGATCTATGTGGAGATGTCAGGAATCGTATCTGGGACAATTTGAATGCAAAGTCTGTCCTCTGCTGCTGAACAATGGCCTTTTCCAAGGAGTTTGTAATGCTAACTAAGCAAGGGGGGCAAAAACAATTATGCAAGTCTCAGATGGGTTTTTCACCCCTTACATATATGGCCAGCCAGTTCAGCCTAATACAAATGTTTGCTGAGGCAGCTTATCCTGAGTTTCTCCTGCTGTTTCAGCAATTTGTGTTCTATGAAAGTCTCCTTCAAAATCTTTCCGTGAGGCCAAACTAGATGGTACATGTGGGATAGGTGATCGATCTACACACATTCCCCACCCTGACCTTTCTTCGTTTAACTCAGAAATTCTGCAGCTGAGAGCAGAAAAGGCTGGATTGAAGAAAGAGGCTGGATAACAATTTTCCCACTCCCCACAGCTGCTTTTTCACACATAGGGGAAATGATAGAGGCCCTCTTCCCTCTTATGAAAGGAGAAAAGCAATTTGAGAAAAGGTGATTTGGAACATATGAGGAAATGGGTGGTGGTGGCAGCCCCTCCCACTTCTTTAGCTGAAATTAGCAGCCTCCCACAGCTGATGTTCCTTTGAAATAAAGTCAACAGACTGTTCATCCCCTCTTCCCTGTTATCTAGTCTGGCCTTCATCTGAACTGCATGAAACAAAAAGAGCACAAAAAATGATAAGCCAGGTGCAACACACATTGTGTCCTTGCAAATTAACCATGTAGGTAGGTGGCACCATAGGCCGTTTTCCACACTAGACTAGACTGCCTCAAGGTCCCTCCCTAAACTACAAACCCCAAGATTGACGGGAGATGATTTATAGCACCAGCACAAAATCCTCTCTGGAACTGCTGCTCTCTGGGCAAAGAGCGTCCCAGAGGCAAGCATAAATGTAGCAGAGTTTCAAAACAGCAACAAGTGTTTGCAGCAGAGTACAACTACAGCATCAGCTCTGACCCCTCTACCTACTGTTTAGTAAACTCACGGATACAGAGTTTGTCATCCAAAATACCTGGAAGCTTTAATCTTCCCAGTTACAGTATATGCATCTATACACAGGATACGCAGATCCACAGGCAGAGATTCAGCAAGCAGAGTTTCATGATCAGAGATACGAGATGCAGAGTCAGAGATATGGGATGCAGAGAGTCAGAGTCAGGATCAGAGTGATGGGATGCATTGAGAGAGCAAGTGTTCATGCCCCTCTTTTATACGCACTTGCCTCTACGTCACCACTCAGGGCCATTTGCATGATGCAATCTCTTGCCATGATTTCACTATCATGACTCAGCCCTTTACTCCATGTCCCCTAGGGAATGAATCATAACTTGCCAAGTCATTCCTGAGGTACACTACATGCTCATTAAATATATTTTTAACTGGGGCAAATGTCACCACATTTTTAATCCAATAAAGATTCCATAGGATGTTGAATGTGGAATAATAGCACTGTAACAGTCTAGTGTGGAAATGGCCATAATTATGACTATAAGTTAGGAGTGATGTTAAAACCTGGCAGCTGCTTATGTTAAGATTAATGCAGCTAAAGAGGGTTCCACCAATAAGACTCTGAACGCAGCTTCTTGCACATCCTTTATGTATGTCTTCTTAGAATCTGCCTGATGGTCCTGGCTTGGTACTGAACAAAGCTTGTCAAGTTACTTTTCTGGACCACAGCTCTCAGAATCTTCCAGCTACTTTGGACTTTGGAAGTCTGGGAGCTGTTGACCAAAAAAGGTAACTTACAAGCTCTGTTGTGGAAGCGCTAAACTCACATTTGCCAAGAGCAGTCTCCCTAGAAAATTGATGACTATATGGCATCTGAAAACCTTAATCTAGCATTGCACCTGTAGTAGTTTGGATAACAGTTGGGCCTCCATATCTGCAGATTCTGTATCTGTGTATTCAGCCAACCACAGCTTGAAATTATTTTTTAAAAATCCAAAAGGAAACTTGGATTTTGCCATTTTATATAAGGGACGCCATTTTACTACACCATTGTACATAATGGGACTTGAGCATCCACAAATTTTGGTATCCATGAGGGGTCCTAGAACCAATCCTTAGCAGATACTGAGGGCCCACTGTAGACAGACTCTGCAGACCTGATCTGTTCCTGAATACAGCACAGATGGGCATAGGTCTGAAGACTGAGACCATGTTGCTTGACACTGAAAAAATTACTAAAGGAGAAAACCTCACTTTTCACAGTTGAGCTCATGTTCAGGTACAGCCCTCCATGAGTTGTTTACAAAAATGATTTAGAGTTCCTCAAGATGCCAAAGCAGCACAACAACTAAAGTAATACACAGAATTGACTAAAAGTCAAAGGTATTTGGATATAATTCTGCCTTGATGTGTTTGATCTTCAGATTTGTTGAATCAGCGTCTCTACTGGGTAGATTCCAAGCTGCACTTGCTTTCAAGTGTAGATTTCAATGGCAGCAACAGAAAAGTTCTCATATCTTCTGTGGATGACCTGAGCCACCCATTTGGAATAGCAGTGTTTGAGGTATGAGAGCAGCATCTGGGACCATGTGTAAACAGAAAATGAAGTAAGGCAAGGCTATAATGAGCGGGAGAACCAACAAGTACCAATACGGGATCACAAGAGTAATGATCAGATTGTGGATGTTGTGGTGATGAATAGGGTTGCCGAAATAAAAACTGAGAGACAAGTTCTGTACCTTTAATAGTTGGATAGAAGAGGGAATTCCAGCAGATTGCTTGTTACTTGTTGTACAACCAGATGACGATCAGCACCTCCTGAAATTCCCTCTTCTAAGCAACCATTAAAGGTCCAGGAGCACTCTTCAGTTTTTACTCTGGCAGTCCTAGTGATAGGACTTGTCTGTGTCTAGCCTGTAATCCTTATTCAAGAAATACAGTGGTGGGATATCATGGGACTAGTTGCCTATGGTCAAGGTATGTGCCCAAACAGGAACTCAGGAGCCCACCTCAGATGGGAAAAGATCTGAATAATTTTGAAACAGTGTGAAGAGGAATGATGTGAATGAAGATGTGTGCGGCACAGTTAAGCCTAACAAATTCATTACAGCATGAGGTTTTGATGAACACATAGCCTACTTACTCAAATACAGGGAGTCCATTCTTGGAGTGGTTTGGGTGTGGGATGCAGATAGTGAGGCGAGAGCAATTTCATAGGTAAAATTATTGGCGATGACATTGACAGAACTATCCTGATACTCGGTAATGTGACACAAACTTTTGATGAGAGGCAGGAATTTCCTGGTGAAAAGCAGTCTTTCACGTATACCTGTTGTTCCAAGACTGCACTCCATGTATCAGAAAAAGTGAACTGTGTGTCCATTGGAGCTAGAAAGAATATTCTCAAATTTCAATGTATTTCTTAATATATTGAGATGTTCCATTTTTAAAGAAAAGGAACTGCAGCAGGATTATCTGCATAATGGATTTTTTTATAAAAAGGTTGTGACGTTTTTGCATTTAAAAAAACTATGTTGTATACATTGCAGTGCTTTTCTGTAACCTACTCATTCTTCCAAACGTTCCAATATGCCAAAAAGAAAAAAAACCCTTTCAAAAACACTCACAAAAATTCTTGTAATCTTGCCCAATAGGGTGAAAACTTCTAATATTTTTTGGTCTTGTATGACAGCAAAATAGATAACAATTTAAATCCCAGTCTGAAAGATGCCACAATATCTGTTATTTTGCTGGAATAGATGAACACACTAACCCTTTGAAAAAAAGATTGAAATTGGTTATTCGGAAGTCCTCTAGCAGGATAACTCAGTTCAAATGAGCTTAATAAAAAAAATTCTCCTTTACATTTGGAGATCTCCTTCCTTACTTTCCCCCAAATTTAGTGTTGTATTGCTTTTTCTATTTTGCATTAGTCCAAAGTTATGGTGACAGATTTATCAGTCAAAATTCTTTTTTTTATTGGTAGGAATGTTGTCAATTGCAAATGAGAAAAACAGATGTATTTAGTCACTAAAGTATAAAACTTGCTTCTTTAAATTGTATAACTTCTTATTTCAGCAATAGGCTATTTCTTTGTTTTCTAAAATTTGTTGGTCAGAATGTTTAAATATCTGAACTAGACCTAAATATACTTCTTCAAATATATCACCAGCCAGAAAGCAAAAGGATTTAATGGCATAAGTATTGTGCCAGTATCAGCTGTTACCTTTAGAAAACAAGATAACCTCTAAATCAATAACCTTTAAAACGTTGTTTTTCACTTCTCCAGTCAGTGTTATAAAAGATTTTGCCACTTCACTTTTGTCTTTTGTTGTTATTAATGGCCATCTATTCCACTTTGCCTTGTGACCTCCAAGTCACCCTATCATCAGCCACCCAGCTCAGGTCTTGCAAATTCAGGAAAGTGTCTTCCTTGATTGAGTCTATACATCTCTAATATGGTTTTCCTCTTTTCCTACTGCCTTACCAAGCATTATTGTCTTTTTTTTATCTTTCTGCAAAGAAAGTTAAACCTTTGTAGTTGAAGATAACCTTTCAAACCTACTTTGTCTTTTTACCTCATCTCCTAATTGATAGGAGTTGTCACTAAATGTACCTCACTTTGAATCACAAGGAAAGATATATTTGCTTGCCCTTGGATTACCCTTCTCCACTGTTTATCCTGAATCACAGAGTTCACCTCTGTGAAACTTACAGGGACTTGCTGTGCGAACAAACTAGCTTAATACAGGTCACACCTTTGGAGGGAGAAGGAAGATTAGCCTGGAATGCCATTTTCACTGGATGCCAAGGGATCACTCCATTTCTTAATAAATCCCCTCAAATCCTCTTCAGGAGCCATCATGACCACAAAAGTCAGAAACTTGGCTGCGAGCACAAGGTGGCCTCTTGATAATGAGACCAGGCATGTCCGCCTTTCAGCTACAGCAAGCTCACAAGTAGCATGTTCTGCCCCCGCCCCCGTGATATTTTTGATAGACATCACATCTTTTGTTTTGATACAGAATATAGTATAGGGCAGAAAGTGCAGCTCAGAGCCAGATAAAGGGTGGTCTAGAGCTGGGGGTGGGCTAGCAGTTGAAAAAACAGCCTTCCGGGGCTACTGTCTGCCCACTGATGATGAAGAGGAACTTAGACTAGACCTGAGTGCTTCTACACATGGAAGCTTGATTGCATCCATACTTGATTACATGTGGAGAGCCCTTTCTGACTGCCATCCAGATGTGGAGGTGATGAGGAAATGTTTTTGTTGTGATGATAATGACTGGTGCCTTGGCCATGACAGGAGCAAGGCTGCCATCCAGTGTCAGCTATTGTTTCCTATTTTAATGGAGCAGTGAATTCATTTCCAGTCTAATCCAGGCTCTAACGGCTCCAGGGTGCTGAACCCTACTGCTAAATAAGTCCAGCACTCTGGGTAGCTCTTTCTACCCAAAGATATCAAAAAACTGGAATGGATTCATAGCGTGACTGACATGGGAGCCACCACTGCCACCACTTTCACATGTGCTCTCATTCTCTGTGGGTATTGGGAAGGGGAGAGGATTTGTGTGGGCCTTCCCTGCTGTGATGAAGCATTACCTTGTAAAACTCAGGTGATAAAGTCAGGGTGGCCTGGCCACAGAGCTAGATGAAGTAAACTTCTTAAAGTGGCAGGAAACAGTGTTTAAATGGTGCAGGAATATTTGTATAAGTCTTAGCTCTAGAGGGGAGGTAGGGGGCAGCAAGATGCCCCTTGGGCTCTGATTGAGGTAGCAAAATGACTTCAACATATTGTACACAGTCATTCATTCACTGACAGTTCTTTCCGGTCTTCAGGAAATACCTAGCAGAGGTTAATTGTATGCTCACTGGTCTTCTTCGTATCTGGAAAAAACAGAGAAATCACTTGGTCACTAAAAACTCTTAAAGAGATTGATTTTTAGGAAATACATAGTGCTTAAAAGACTTTAGTTTGTACATGATATGGTATCTGTTGTATCTGTTCTTTCAGGACAGGGTGTTCTGGACGGACTTAGAGAATGAGGCCATCTTCAGCGCCAATAGGTTGAATGGGTTAGATATCTCCATTTTAGCTGAGAACCTCAATAACCCACATGATATTGTAGTCTTTCATGAGCTGAAGCAACCTAAAGGTAAGTCATATTTCCAGTACAACAAAACTAACAAAGAAAGTCTACTTCCACTATTTAGCATGATAATGTTGGCAAAACACTCTCTTAATGAGAAAAGCTTTGTTTTCTTAATGATACTGGTTGCAATCCCTTATGTTGTTATGGTTGCCAGCTAGTAAGGCAGGCGAACTGTAGTGGCAGAAAGCAAGAAAGCAAGATCACTGGAAGGTGCCTTGGCTTTCATGGGTATGTAACTATTTCCAAGCTCCCCAGTGTGTTGCCACAGCTGCACTAGGTAGAGACGATTAACAAATCAAATCATTTAAACCACTGCTGGATGACAGTGTGGGCAGTCACATTCTGAAAATTGTAATAGTCCAAATGCAGATCATTAAGTCCAGAAAAAATCTGCAGAACTTTTTGATCTCCAACAAAGAAGTCTATATGGGACATTTTAAAAAAGGAGTATATAAAACCTAACCCCTTTAAGCTTTTCTACACTGTATTAGTGCCCTCTGCTGCTTGTCTAGTTTCTTTAAAAGATATCAACACTGTTCCACTGAAAGTAAATCATATGGAATTGTTTGAATTTTCATAACATATCTGAACAGAGCAATAGATGCACTCATTTCTCCTCTAGGCTAGGATACATGTAGTTTGCTACATGGGAGTGATTGCCTGTGCAAGGAAGTTTGTGGGAAATGTTTTAAGTCCAGGATGTCCAACACAAACCGCACAGGTTTCCCATTATTTCATACATACATACAAAAAAAAACCCTCTGGGCAAAAAAACAAAAAAGGTGGATTACTGCTCCTGGAAGCCTCAGTTCTCACCTGAAGCAAGGCACGCAACTTCTCTTTAGTAAAGTGTAGCATTTGTAGATGCGTTTTTTCAAAATCAGAAACCACAATTTTTGATCACTTCTAGGGTTTTTTGAAAGCAGTCTTTTAGGGAAAAAAGTGGAGGAATGTTAGCCAACATTTGGTTGCAGGGCCTACCTGAGTTGCCTTCCTCTCTTTTAAGTAGACTATTTCAGCTGGAGATAGACTGACTTCTAATGGTAGATATGCCTCATTACAATATGACTTGCACTGTGAGAAACAAAAACATCCCTTTAATTATTTTTATATTTCAGTACCGCTTTGGAATATTTTATGAAGAACTGTACAGAAATACTTAAAAATGAAACATTAAAAATATTTCCACCACTTTATTTATGTAATATTCATTGTTGAAAATGCCTCCAGATTATAAGACCCAAAGGCTGTGAATGAAACCACAGTGGCAAAGATTTCATGGTGCTGAACTTATCATGAATTACTGACAAGAAGAACATCCAACTTAAATCTCTGTTATTTTCTCTTCCTGCTGATAGCTCCAAATGTTTGTGAGCTTAGTTCCCTGCCAAACGGAGGCTGTGAATACCTTTGTCTTCCTGCACCCCAGATATCTCCACATTCCCCAAAGTATACGTGTGCTTGCCCTGACAGCATGTGGTTGGGGCCTGACATGAAAAACTGCTACCAAGGTAAGAAGAGCTGCCTTCACTGTATGAACCTTTTCTGTATGAACTGGGACGTGGCTGCTCATGTTGTCAAGGAAAACTCCACTACATGTGGCCCTTGCAATTCTGGGTTTAAACCATTTTTATTTACTGTCTTTTCTGCCTCTCTTCTCAATCATTTCGCTTCTAAACTTCAACCATACTCAAACCTAAGTTCATAAGATGTCTTTTTTTATTTTTATTTTTGCAGATGAGGTTGTAGCTGATTTTTTTTTCTGTATCTTCTCCAACTCTAATGTATCCTTAAAGACATAGTATCTATAATATGCCAATGATTGGGGAGGAGGAGATGGGAAAGAATAGGGATGAGAGAGGTACTGTCCTGTATAGCTAGCTGTATAATAGGGAAGAAAAAGGTCACTTCCTGTGTCTTAAACATTCTGTTATCGTTTCTTTCAGTCATTATTTAAGTAAATAAATTAGCTATGTTGGCCAGTATTTCACACAGTCTTCTAAATGTGGAGAATTTCCCTTTTCCTAGACTTTCTGTAATCTTGTGTGGGTTTAGATAACCCCCATTATTTGGAATAAATTAAGAAGAACTTGTTCCCGATAGCAGGTGTTGACAATATGTTTGTTTTCAGAGCTTCCAACTACCTCAACTAATGTGCCTACTACTACTACAACTTACTTGCCCAATTTTACTGATGTTAGTACTGCTCTTATAACAACAACTACCACCATTGTTACAACTAATAACACCAGCAACGTTAGTACAGAAGGCCAAGAAACCACATCACATGTCTTCCTTGGCACTACAAGCCTTCATTCCCGCACAACCCCATCCAGCTTAGCAGAATCCAAGATAACAACAACAGGAAACAGCAATCTCTCTCAGCACTGTAAGTCAATATGGTCATTTTGTTCCTTCCTTTTGGAACTTGGATAACTAGTCTGGTAATAGTGCACTGTGTTTGAGTTGGCGGTATGCATCACTATGAGGAGCTAACACAAGAGTCTTCAGTCTGTTCCCCTCTTATTCTTATCTCATGTACATAAACTCTTATCTCCCTTGTGGAGGATCTGGTTACATAAGCTTCTTCAATCATCTTTTTTTAATGGTACCATAGCCTGTTTTTGGGTAGTGGGAAGAAGTACTCCTGAGGCTGATCCAAGAGTCACAGATTAGTAGCTTAACCCAGAATATTCCAACATAATTTTAATGTCACTCTTTCTTAATTATTCTTAAGTGTCATTCCAAAAGCTCTATACTCTAAACCAGTTGCTCTTAACTTTTTTAGGTTCATGAACCTTTTGACAATGATGATAACTATGGGGACCCTCCACATAGAAGGAAGAAAATCAAAGAAAAAATTGTTTTTCTCCCTGATGCCTATATATGAACTGACTAGGGTTAGCACACCAGCTTTAACTGTGGGAGATGTGTTCTAGGGCTCAGTGATTTCTCAGTTTTCTGAGGACAGCTTTCAATGAATACAGAAACCAGTTCTTGAAAGAAAGCTTACAGCAAAAGCCAATTTTGAATGAAATGAACAAATAGCAAGTATGTTCGCATTTCTCTGTCCAGCAGAACCATGAGAACATCACTACATAATGCTGGATCCTTGAATCGAAAGACTTTACTTGTGTAAGAAGCAAGTATTTAACAAATAATAACAGGTCCTCATGTTTTCATTTTTGGGATAGGCCGTCTATTTGCTTATCTCATGATATTCTCAAAGCTTAGTTCACATACAGGGCTAGCTTCAGTTTTTCAGCTGCATTCATCATTATGTATGAAATTCTGTGCCTGAAAAAGTTGTGATGGCCAGAATCCACTAACCACTAAAGGATTGTGGGTACCATAATCCAAAAATAATATTTCGCACCTTGGATCAAAATACACAAGTGTCACCATGTGATTTCCATACACAGATAACTAGGGCAAGCAAACAGTTTTTATTATTTTCTCATATATGATGATACAGAAGATGTACAAGTTACTTTTCAATATAGAATTTGTTTTACTAATGCACACTATGTAGGCCATTGCTTGTTCAGAGAGCTTTGCTGATAACGATCAGACCTACAGACTCTGTTGGGATTTACAATCCCTTCCCCATTTCAGTGGAATCCAGTTGGAGTAGTTTCAAAAATCTGATACCCAAATTATATCCATATATTTGTCCTCATATTTTGTTCCTTTAGCTTTGAGACTTCCTAGGTTAAACAAATGATGTTGGCCAGGGTGTTAATTTTTCCAATTTTTTTTTAAAAAATCATAATTTTATTGCTAGAGAACCCGAGTCCTATATATGCTTGTTCTTGCTCTGAGCCTGATCTTCTGTGGTTGCAGATGCTAATGATGGGCAAGGTTTTGGATCAACTGTGATGGCAGCCATTGTTGGAATTGTTGTTCCTGTTGGTAAGCATGTTTTCGCCACATTTAGTGGGTGAACTTTCCTACATATTTCAGTACTTTTGGGGTGATCTGGCATATAGAATTCAGAACACATATTTACAGAGAACTATGGTTTCCTAAGACAACTAGAGTATTTCTTTTCTTTCTGCCTCTTTTTCCCCTCTAGTGGTAATTGGTCTGTTATGTATGGGAGGGTACCTAATCTGGAGAAACTGGAAACGGAAAAACACGAAAAGCATGAACTTTGATAATCCTGTGTACAGGAAAACTACAGAAGAGGAGGATGAAGATGAAATCCATATTGGGAGAACAACACAGATTGGACATGTATATCCAGCGGTAAGTTTCTGGTGTTGCTTTTCTGATGTATCTTTTAAGAATCAGCTTATATGAACAGAAATCAAGCATAAATAGCCCCTTTATACCAATTAATTGTGTATCACAATTATTAACAAATTTAGTCTCAAACATGGAGGTAGGAGATAGTGTCGGAAGACAGCACAGCTGATGTCCATTCTGTGGTCACCCCTACTAGCTGTATGGACAAATAGGAAGAGGACACTAAAACCCAGACACATATAAACTACAGTGGTCAGATGTGTGCAAGGTCATCATATCTGTTCCCTGAAGTAAGCACTATACAGTTCTGCCTTTAGATTACAATTCTATTCTAAGCATGATTATTTGGAGGACTATGTTATTTTTGAAATGGAATACATCAAATATGATTATATTTGGATGCGTCATAAGTGAACAAGAGTAGGTTTCCTTTACTTATCACAGACTGAGGCTAGGAGTTACCTGTTCCCCATTAAGCAGACTCTAGCCTGTGTTTAGTTTTTAAAGTACAGTCAGCCCTCTATATTTGTGGGTTTCACTTTTGTGGATTTGATTATTCACGGATTATTTGCTGTCACTTCTGCTGCCTCCCTATGCCATTTTTAAAAGGGACTGCAAGCCTCCTGAGACTGAGAAACTGCAAATGAGGCTTGTAAGTCCCTCTTAAAAATGGTGTGGGGTAGCAGTGGAGGTGGCAGTAAGCCCCACCAGCCACTCATTTCTGCCTCGTGAAGGAACCCTGATGCCTCAAAGGAATCCACAGTTGGTTGAATATGATGGATCATACTTTTTGTGTGTGTTAAATATGGTTTGGGAGGGCCTTGAGTTATTCATGTTTTTTTCATTATCATGGGGGTCCTATGCCCCTAACCCTAGTGAATGTGGAGGGAGGACTGTACTCATCAGTTTTTTGTACTGAACTCATCCCACTGAAAAAAGGGTCATGTGACTTCTCTGAGGATGGATAGCATTGGCAGATATGAGGATTTGATTTAGGACATTAAAACTAACTACTTAAACCATTTTAGCTACACTGATCTCAGCAGAGTTATGTATTTATTGAGAATCTAAGCCAGTGATGGGCAACCTGATGATTTTCCTGCTGCTTTGGACCACAATTCCCATAGTCAGTGCCCATGGGCCTTACTGTCTGGCCTTATGGAAATTGTAATTAAAAATATCTGGAGGGCACCAGGTTGTTTATTTCCAGATCTAATTTAAGACCATATGCAATATAGTGTCAGAAGGCCAACAATTCATTGGTATCAAAATACAAGCTAATAAAAGAAATGGATATTAAACCAATTATCTCAATTAACCAATCATTTCTGGGGCGGCTGTGGGTCAAGAGGCAATGAATACAAGCCATGAAGAAGCAAATATGGAACCATCTTCAGAGGTCTGTGCGTCTGTCATTAGTTTATGTTTATGTAACTTCTGATCAGCATACTCAATATTCTGAAGTGCCATTCTGCCAACATTCCCACTCCCATGATGCAGTTCCTTTAGCCATCTCCTACTCTATTATTGTTAAGATGGTTGTTAGCAGCATTATTACATTAATACCCACTCAAGACTCATATATCTGGCCTGATGCTTACATACATCTGGCCTGATGCTTACACACATCTGAACTTCGCAGACTAACCAATTTCTCTCTTCTTTTTTCACAGCGTGTAGCACTAAGTCTAGAAGATGATGGGTTGCCCTGAGAGAACCACATCTGCTCCAACCTTACAGCTGGCAAACTGATAGATATGCACTGAACACAACTGCTGTGGATCTTGGAATCCACCTTCTTTTATCCTCTTTCCCCCTGCCCCTTTAAATATTATTTATGTTGCAAAAGGGTAACCACAAAGTTGTAATGAACTGCAAACATCCAAAGGATGTGAGAGTTTTGTATGTATAATCTTTTATACACCTTTTTAACTTCTTGCACTATCCATCTATAATAGTGAGGAGGCTGCTCTACTGCTGAGCTATTAACTCGGTGTATACAACCAGCCAGGCCCAGGGGTCAGTAGCTTACATGTCATTTTTAAAAACTATATTTATAGAAGTTTTGTAAATATATCAAACATACTTTGTGGCTATCCATCAACATAAAAAAAGAGGTCTATACAAGCTGTTTAGGTTATTTATTAACAAACTCTGGATATAAGATTTATTCTGTAAATATACTTAGAGGATAAGAGTATTTATTTTTTGTATGTTTGACTCGCTGTGCATAGATTATCTGTGTATACGCCTATCAAAGCTTGATAGGTATGTAGACATTTCCATATATAAATATATATATATATATATAAAATAAAATATATATATATAAATATAAATAAATAAATGAATATATTTTAGAAAGACTAACCCAGCAGTATGGGAAGTAGGGTAACAGAATTCTTATGGGACATTTTGTGGGAAATTTGCTTTGACGTTTAAAGCCTCTGAGTAAGACTTACAGCTGTTAGACTATGATAGAGGATGACTGTCAAAAGAACAAAGTGCTTCTGTGATGAACAAACCAAATTTTGTCCAGACCAATGAACCAGTTTAGATTGTTGTGCAGAACTGCCTCGCTCCAGAAAAAAACTTGCAGACATAGGTCATCTTCATGAATCACACTGAAGCTCTTGCAAAAGATCTCCTGTTTACATGAAGGCAGAGCTTGAAAAGGTGACATTGTTTGGACATAACTTTTTGGCTGGGGGGATTCTGAGTTGTAATTCAGGAAAGTACCTTTTTAAAGTACTTCAGAAAGAGATATGTAGATGGACATGTTGTCTCTGCTGAAGTACCCACTGGATCACGTGCAATGCCTACAGTCCACAACCATTAACCTGGCACATTTATAGATAGATTTGCATGCTTATATGCAGTTCTTAGCAAATTTATAATATGTTCATCCCATAAAGCTCAGTGAGACATGCATCAAAGTAAGCATTTTTGGGATTGGATTGTTAGCCTTGCTGGTACTTTTCATCTTAAGAATCTGTGACTAGGACTGCTCTTTTTTGCTCAAAAAAGAAGTGTTTACAAATGGCAGCTTGTTTTCTCCAAGAGCTTTTCAATAAGTAAGGACTGTTCTTGCACTGATAGTAGCTTTACAAAACAATCCTAATTGTCCAGGTTCAGTGAAACATATTCCCAATGTAAATTGGGTTGTAGAAACAGTAATTGTAGAGTGCAGGATGTTGGCAGCGATCTTGATTCAAATACAGTCATCCCTCCACATTTGCTAGGGCTAGAGGCACAGGACCCCTGTGAAAGTAGGAAAACCGTGAATAACTCCAGGCCCTCCCAAACCATATTTAACACAAAAAGAGTATGCTCACCATATTCAACCCACCATGGATTCCTTTGAGGCATCAGGGTTCCTTCACAAGGTGAAAGTGAGTGGCTGGTGGGTTTACTGCTCCCTCCACTGCTGCCCCAGAGCATTTTAATAGAGACGTGCAAGTCTTGTTCATAGTTTCTCAGTCCCACAAGGCTTGCAGTCCCTATTAAAAATGACATAGGGAGGCAGCAGAGGTGACAGCAAATAATCTGTGAATAATCAAATCTGCAAAAGTGAAACCTGAAAATGTGGAGGGCTGACTGTATATATATTGTTCTTTATCCATTCATAAATCAAGTCAGATATGTATACATGTCACACCTAATCTCATCTTTCTGTTACTCATAGAAAAGCCACTGTTCTGCTAATGTTGTGGCTGATTCAAGTACAGTAATCTGAAATTGATTTTACACTAGTCCTAGAGATGGACAACTTTCAAGGGCTGCAAGTCCATACTCCCCACCCCAGAACTTTCAAGAGCTCTCTGCTCACCATTTATCTAATTTAGCTTCAAGGAGGACTTTTTTTAAAGCCACGCCAGCCTGAAAATGGCCTAAAGTGGTCAATTTTCCACCTAGAATCTTCTGAAGATGCAATTTTAAATCCCTCAACACTGGAAGAGGGCTAGAACTGTATCTGATCCAAGGGTTCCACTTTATTGCACCTCACCCCCGCACAAACTATCTCGTATTTATTCATTAATGCTAATGACATTTGATCACTATACATCACTACAATATTCTGGATTGGCCTCCCATGCATTTTAAATATAACTTAATGTGGGGTTTTAAAAATTTTTTGTTATTAAAACACAGTTGGAGCACCAGCCTCTGCTGAGCATGGAAAGTAAAAGCAATACTGAAGCTTTTCTCAGTGCCTGTGCTTTCAGTTAAGTGTTTCCTGTTTGTAAGTCCTACCTTTTTATTAGTTCCTGTTGATTACAGCTGAATTATTGTTTCTTGAATAGCTTCTCTTAATCACCCCAAGTGTCAGATGCTCTTCCATGGCACAACTTTAAATATAGTCTTCCAATTTTTTAAAAAAGTTTGCATAATAAAATAACATTTCACTGTTGCAAGCAAATCTGTAATTCAATAAATAGAAAAGCAAAATCTGACAGAGGAAAACCAAAATTGTTTGAGGGGCATTTCATCACTATTTCCCAATTAAGATCTACAGGAAGCAATAGAACCAGAAGAACCTCAAATAGGAAACACTGAAAAAAATCTTCGCCAAACACAGTTGATGCGAATAAATATTATAAAAGAATATTGGTCATGGGGGAAGGGCTTTGATGGATAATACATTACTATATTAATGCTGAGCTGTCACTAATCAGGGCTAAAGGACCTCTAATCCAAACTAAATCATCAGCTTTATCATGCCCAAACTGACTGACAATTGACATTGGCTGACAAATGACTGTGTTGGCCAGTGTGTCTCACTCCCTTGATTGGATTTTACTGATGATGTCTGTTGTGCTTTGGTTACAACAGAAAATAGTACAAAGGTATCTAGAGTGACTGTTCTGTAACCTATTTCTTTAACTTCAGGATGTTAAAACAGATGAAATTGAAGACTATTGTACTCCAGAGAGTATATGTACTTCAGTATAACTTGTCACATTTTTTTAAATTACATTTGATTTGGTTTGTGTTATTTGATCTGTTATGGTTGATATGCTTCCCTACATTTCCTAGGAGACGTATTCTAGGGGACTTGGATATTAGGAAAGCACCTCAGTCTCCTCTCCATACCCACAGCTTGGCATGAAGGCAGGAGGAACCCTGTGCCTATTGTTTTACTCAGGAATAAGTTTCACTAAGTTCAATGTATTTTATAATGGTTACTTGCATTTAAAATTGCAATCTAAGATACATTTGTGAGATTCTTAAGTAGTTTAAGTTCTTCAAGAGAAGAAATGACCTTTTCTGTTTCTGAAGGGGAGAAACAAACAAAAAAAACCTACTGAGATCTCTATTGCAACCATTTTTTATGAAAAATATTTTAAAAATGAGAAGATAGGCTTTGACCCCAGCCTGGATGATGATATTTGTACAAATTTCATTGTGCCTTTTTAGCAAGGTACTAATTTCTGTGTGAAAAGCCACTGAAACAGAATGTTACCAAGGAAGAATTAGTGTCAGGATCCAAGCTAACATAAAGACGGCAGTTTCTCATGCTATTTTCAATGTTAGAATGCATAAAAATGTGCAAGGTCAGATATGATCTCATTTATGTACATTCCAAGCCTTGATGAAAACTTGATTCATATCCTCCATTTGTATGTCAGGGCTGAACAGATTTCTATTATAACATGTTGCAGTTATTATATGATTGCTTATTTATATGAAAGTGTAGGTATTTGTAGGGCTTAGGAATACTACTTTTGGAGGGCTATAACTCTAAGAATCCCATATCTAACCTAGCTAGTAGTGCTGGATGAAGTGCTGGTCGTAGTGCTGGATAAAGGTTTCTAGGAGTAACAGTCACTTGAAGGCTACTAACTTCTCCAAGCTTCAAATATTTGTTCGATCATCTTGTTCAGTAGCTTTCAATTGTGTTCCAGCAACTCCTGGGGTGCTTAGTAAGAGCTCTTCAGTGAAAAGGTCAGTGAAGACAAGCCTTCCTTCACCACCATTCCTTCTCTTCTACTGCAGTCTTTGGCTGTTGGGAAGCTTGAGAGTGTTTGACGGTGAACTTTTCAGTTGATGAGGGACAATGGGGAAGATCAAGAGGACCCAGGCAGTCTGAACATGATCTAAAATACATTCTCAGTATTCCCTGTAATACACAGAATTTCTTAGCAGACAAGTAGCTATGAAAGGTTCCTTGAAGCCAGAAAGTTAGAAAATTATTGAACAGATATGTGAGGACATATCCTCTGAGGTTCAGGAAACTCTGGCTGTGATTCAGCATAAGTTAAGCACACGTACCTCCCTTTGATTTAAGTGGAAGATTTAAATAACTTCTCTCCTTTGAATATCTATTATCATTATCAACTCTTTCTCCAAGAGGCTCAGGGCAGCACACATGACCTCCTCACTCTATCCCCTCAACAACCTTGTGAGGCAGGTTAAACTCAGAGAGTAATGGGGACTAGATTACCCAGCAACCATCACAGCCGAGAAAGAATCTGAATCTTTTAAGGTCTCAAAACTGTTTAGCTTTGACTAGGTCATGCTATGTCTAGCCATCTGCATGTACTAGGTCACTGAATGTCACTGAACGTTTAATGGTGACTTTGCCTGAGGTTACTCTCCTGCAACTCACACAAATAGCACAGCATTCAGTTCTGTGCAGTCTTGTTTAACAAATCCATGAGTGCAAGACTCCCAGTGAATTTGCTGCTGTACCTGTACTGGCCTTGTGTGCTGGCTAGTAGATCTAGAGCTGCAAAACCTGTTAGTAACTAGAAGGCCTTGACTGTCCTGCATTTTGAAAGAAATGCTTATTATTGTGTTAATTTGGGCCTTGGTTTTGAACTTGAATGGTTATAAAGAAAAGCTTGCTGCTTTTGTACTTGAGCTGAAGGAGCCTCTTGCAAAACTGGGCTTTCTTAACAATATCAGATTGCACAGTTTAATATGTGATCACACATTTTAATGTCTTAATGGGTGTCAAATATTGCGAAAGAGAAGAATAAGAATGCTTCCAGAGGGCCCCTAGCACTAATGACTGAAGGATATTCTGCAGCCATTCCATCTTTTTTTCTGCAACAGATTGTTTTTTGGTAAGAAAAAGGAAGTAGAAGAGAAGGCTACCAATTGAAGAAAGCTGTGATCTGAATCCTCTATTAAATGTCATGAATGAATCAGTGTAATTGCATAATTTTAAAAAAAAAACTCATTGGTAAGTACCCTAAGCAACCCTGCAGACAAAATGCCTTGTACATTGAACTGCAGGTTTCAAGTGACGTCCTACATGCACAATGAATCCAAATACATGCACTTAACATTGATTTTATCAACACATATTTTTGAAGCTTCCCAAGAAACTAAGCTTGTATTCTTTGTCTCCAGCAGGAGCTAGTCTCTCATGATTTCAAAAATTGCTTTTGACATACATGACATCTCACACCCAGATTTGATAGTTCCCTTTCTTCATCGTAAACTATTGGAATTTCCTTCCGTGTTTTAAAAGCAATTTATTAAATAGACTACTAAAAGAAGAGAGAGAGGACCTGCATCCAATGAACGTATTGGATGCCTTATTGCCCACGTAACACTCACTGCCCAACTTCTTTATCACAGTCAAGCAGCAGGTTCTCTTTGATTAATGTGATGACTCTCTGGTTGGCTCCCTTAACTGTCTCCACCCTAAAATATGACTTGCTATGGAAGCTGTGTTCATGATGATGAATCTGTAACAATTCATTCACTTCACGAAGTCACCTCTTGATAACAAATGACTGATAAGCCCATATATTTGGACCAGTTCCACATGTCTTGGTTGAAGTTAAAATGATGTGGTATGATTTGCACTTTGGAAATGATATATCTCTGTCTGTTTGTATTTAATGCACAGTGAAGATGGCTAAGTTATTACTGTTAAATTTAAGAAAAGAAGTCAATGAGTATATGCATACTCCTGAAGAAAGCTGGAAGTAATAGTGGGAATACAGTTTTCAGCTGCTCTGCTCAGATACTGCAAGGTCATGCACTATGTGTATGAAGAAAAGAATGGAGAGAAAATCTTTTGTTTGTAATAACTGTAACTAACCTCAATCTGTAAATAGATTTGAAGAATCTACAGTTTTGATACTTTTTTAAAAGCAAATCCTTGTACAAATACCATGTGTAAAAAAAACTGGGATTTTCCCCCCAGACTATGATGTAAAATACTATGATGTGATGTTTTCCTGCTTTCCAGTTTCACAGATTTGTAATGTTAAGTCAGTGACCAAATTTTCCTTTAAAAAAAAAAGAAAGAGAAAATGGATTATTTTAAGTACATAATTGGGAACATTAGAATCTTGTTTAACATTGTAACCATTTCTGACCTCTGTCTTGTCATATTGAAGTTCCATTAGGATGCATTCTTGCTTGGTGCCTTTTGTGTTTCTGTTTTTATTCTGGACAAAAGGTCTAGGGATATGGGATGGGGGAGGGCTGTGATAACATTTGCTGTACTTACATCAGTAGGGGGTACTGAAAACCAAATGAATACATTTGTAAGGCAGTGCACTGTTTCTATAGAGAGATTAAATTTTTTTATTGTTAATTTGCAAAGTATTATCTTATTTAACAGTTCCTGAGTACTGAAGAGAATATGAAAATGCTTATAGCTAAATGCATAAAAATCACAATACACATGGTTTCAGTAGCTAATTACTCCCCCCCCCAAAAAAAACATATCAGTTATACATACTATGATACATCTGTAGCCTCAGTGGGGGATAGGGAAGAAAACACTACCTCTTTAAAGTTTGCAAAAACATCCTTCCCTTGACTTTAATTCTCACTTCTCACAGGCAAGTGTCTGTGTCCTCTTCACAGTTGTTTTAAGGGACTCACGGACTTGCTACTTTAGTCTTTGTCTCACAAAATCAATGAGGTCTCAACATAGGCCCTTCACAAATGAGGAGCAGTCCACATGATGCACTCACATGATGCACTGCTCTAGGCAGGGTTTGGCAGGCGCCGCATGCACACTTTTTCATTTTCGGCTTTGAGCCAAAAATGATGCGCGATCGTGCATTGCTCCAGGGCCCCACGTGCACTTGCCGTGTGCGCGGAGCTCCGGAGCTGCGGCGCTTGCACTTCCTGCCCCAGGCTGCACTGCGGAAGGAAGAGGTGGGGCTTTCGCACGAGTGGGCAGCAGCTGCAGAGCTGAAGGAACCAGGACGCGAGAATCTCTCGCTGGAGGCTGCTCGTGCGATCCCCGCACCCCAGCTCCTTGAAAAGGTGCGTTGCGGAAAGGGCCATAGCCTGCTATGTTTAAAATCTTCCTATTGGACGTCAATTTACACTGTGGTGTTTCCTGCATCCCAGAAAACAATGTTTTGTTTCACGTCATGTATTATTCACTTGGATTACTATCCTTTGATGACAGTTCATAAGCTTTGAAAGTATCCAGTGCAAATTTGACTGACTATCCAGCCATTTATTTCTCACCAGTAGAGGTGAGCATAGCAACAAAGAGTTAACAACTTTTATTTGTATTTAAGAATGTTTATCCTCCCTTGTTTTCAAAAAAGGAACTCAATACAGCATACACTATATAAATATTTAAAGCCTATCACTGATATTTTACATCAGCTACTTAGTTACGTCTGTGTGATTAAGTACCATTTCCCCAATCTACACCTGCCTTAACAGCCAGCAGCCATATTAGGTGAAGGAGGTCTGGCTTCTGAATGGGATGAAAGAGGAGGATGCAACCAGGCATGATGAAGAATGGTGACAAGATAATGCCTCTGATTGTCACAGCCTTGCTTGCTGGTGGGAGGGGGCAGGAAATGTCATTCTCCCTGTACCCCAATCAGCAGCTGAACGAGCTCTGTGTGATGCAGCTGCTGGCTGTTAAGGTGGACTGGAGGGGCATATACGTAGCCGTACAGTAAAACTATGTAGTATTATTGAATATAGAGCAGTTAACTCTAGGTTACAACTCTGTAATGTAATGCCAACCAGTAACACCTCAGGGTTGCCTGAATATTTTATTTTTGTTGCATGCCTTCAAATCATTTTTGACTTATGACCACCCTAAGGTGAACCTATCATGGGGTTTTCTTGGCAGTTTGTTCAGTGGGGGTTTTCCCCTTCAAAAAGTCTTGGCAAGATATGTTTGCAAAAACCTGCCAATTTGTTTGACTAAAAAATAAAATGGAATCTTTCAAACTGCTTTCATTAAACCAGGCAATATTTTAAATACACAGACACAAGCAAATCTGTCTTCCTTACCACAGACAGGAGAGGGCACATACACATGGATTAAAGAAGATTTGATCTGCCATATTCTCTGGCTAGCCAGATTTTACCCAGACTCTAGCTGTACCATCCAATGTTCCAGCTGTATCAGATTCCCATTTTTCATTTAAAAAGTCTCTAGCCCAACAGTGCTGAAAGATCCAGGAGGACAAAGAGACTCACTCCTCCCGTCCATAAGTTGACACGCAGCTTGAAGGCACATACGTACACCTGCACACTATTTTGCCCAAATGTTTTGCAAGAAAAGAGCCTGCTGCAGTCGTTCAGGGTGTTGTTATTGTCATTATCATCATCATAATCTTTATTTATACCCTCCTCTCTCTCAGCCAGAGATTAATATTACAATATAATTAAAACGATTGATTGATCGATTGATTGATTGATTGTATTTCTGTAGCACCTCCCAGCCCACAAGAGCTCCCAAGGTGATAAACAAAACCAATCAAAACAATACAAAGATAAAAACATTCTTAAAAATTCATGAAAGTGGTTTAAAAACAATCCTAGAATCCAGTTTTGAAATGGTTAGAATAGCAATTTTAAACATTCTGGAACAGCACTGATTGGGTTACCCACTGGAAGCTTGAAGGAAATAGGGCCAGTCTAACTTATTTGGATACTGAGTTCCATGGTTGAGGCACTGCTACAGAGAAAGCCCTATCATGTGTACTCACCACCTAACTCCATGAGGTGTTGGGGCACACAACAGGGCTTCCTCTGAAGATTTCAAATTTCTGGCAGGCTCATATGGAAGGAGGCGGTCTTTCAGATATCTTGGCCCCAAGTCATTTAAGGCCTTTTGTCAGTCAACACCAGCTCCTTCAATTGAGCTCAGAAACAAACTGGAAGCCAGTATAGTTCTCAATGGACTCGTGTTACGTGATTACAGGGTTAGACATAGATACTGCAATTTATCAGCAACTAATTCTATGCTCTATATTATGCAATATTCATATTAATTATGAATTATTCATGAATTATTCATGATTATGAATATTATCGATATTATCACATTATCACTATGCTCTTGTTTTTTTTCTCCTTTTAACTATTAACTATGATTTAATTAATGGAAAGAAGCTCCTTCTAATGTCCAATTGAAAACCACTCTCCTGTAACTTAAAACCATTAGACCTGGTCCTATCCTCTGGGGTGTCAGAACAGGCTTACTCTCTCCTCTCTGTGAGGTCAATCATGTCCCCCTTGTTTTCATCGCACCAAGCTGAACATGACCAGTTCCTTCAACTTCCCTGATATGATTTGTCCTCCATACTTCTTACCATCCTTGTTGCGCTTCTCTGAACTGGCTCCAACCTGTCTTTGTCCTCCTTAAAATGAGGTGCTGACAACTGAACACAATATTCCAAATGGGGCCTGACCGATGCAGAATATAGAGAGCTGGTATGCTATTTGGTAAGGTACTGTCACATATAGACATCTGTGTCAAAACACCTGTGGGCTAATTTGTGAAGGAAAATACAATTACATAATCCGTGTAAGAGACCATTAAACGTATGTAGGAAACCATTCTGCCTTGTTTAGAATCTCCTTGTATTCAACAGGTTTTTGGGAAGCCAGCGTGATGTAGTGGTTTGAGCACTGAACTACAACCCTGGAGATCAGGGCTGAATTCCACACTCAGCCATGGAAATCCACTGGGTAACTTGGGGCACATCACACACTCTCGGCCTTCAGAAAACCCTGTGATAGGGTGTCATGAGTCAGAAAAAGCTTGAAGGCACACAACAACAGTTACCTCCCTAGACTTGGAAACCAGAGTCTTTCTGCACTACGCTGTTATAGTGCTGTTGTTCCGCTTTCAGCATCCTGTGGAATTCTGGGGCTTGTAATTTACTGAGGCCCAAGAGCTCTCTGGCTGAGAATTCCAAATACCCCTCCCTAAACTGCAAACCCCAAGATTCCACTGGATGTTGAAAGTGGAATAATAGTACTAGAACAATGTGATGCAGAAAGGCCCTATGCTTCTATTAATGCAGGCTAAAAGCGCATTCACTTTCTTTGCCACAGCACCACGCTGCTGGGTCATGTTCAACTTATGATCAACAGTAAAAAGCCTGACCATACTGGCATTTTTGGGAGGGGATTTTAACTGAAACATCAAACCAGCTCCCGAAACACTGGTTGTCTCAAACCACACACTCTCAGCCTCAGCTACAAGGAACGCAAGTCTTGAGCACCCGTGCTAAGAAAAGGAAAGTTGCTGCTGCAACACAATCACAGCTACAACTGATTTCCCCGCCCCATTGTTTCCTCCGGGGAGAGCTGATTTCCAGTCTGAAAGAGGGAAAAATCGCTTAATAAAAACGGCAAGGCTCGGCTGCCCGAATGATAAGGCAGAATCCTACGGCTCCAGCCCTCGTCACGTCTATCGGGAAAGCCCTATAAACTTAGGAAATGGAAGACTCATGCAAAAGGTTTACTTCTAAAGCAGGAAGTGTGGTTTCTTCCTCCCCTCTCTCAATCCAGTTGGAGAGTTATTCCGTGAAACCTATCTCTAGGAGCTCTTTTTCCGCGGGCGCGGGCGAAAAATAGAGCCGCAGAGAAAACCAATCAGCGCAAGTAGAAAACGCTCTTCTGACGTATATTACACGCGACGCGCAGACGGAACGACTGCCGCGCGCGGTGCAGGCTGGGTTCTCGGCGGGCGCTCCGGAGCCATGGCGAGTGATTTTTATCTCCGCTATTACGTTGGACACAAGGGCAAGTTCGGCCACGAGTTTCTCGAGTTCGAGTTCCGACCCGACGGTGAGTCCTGACGGTCGCTTGGCGGGCGAAGGCCACCGGGGACACGAGGCTTGACGGAGCGCAGGCTGAGAGGGTGGTTGCGTGCGGAAGAGGTCTTGCTCTCCGGAGCATGGGAAGCCCGCTTGGCTGGCAAACCAGACCCGGTGCGGGGTAGGCAGGAAAGCGAGAGCACAGCGTCTTTTAAGGACATGAGGCAGGCCGTTCCTCCGGGCTAGAGGAGGAGAAAATGAGTGGTCTAGGAATCGGTAAGTGGGGGGGTTTAGTTGTGAATAGGAGGAGCTGGGATGCGAAGGGCTGGCCTTTGAAGCTTCCAGTGTGGTTAAGTAAGGCCATTTGCGCACTAGCTTGTTATAGCGCTATTATTCCACTTTCAACATTCTGTGGCCTCGAGGCCCCTTCCTAAACTGCAAACCCCAGGATTCCATAGGATGTTGAAAGCGGAATAATAGCGCTATAACAGGCTAGTGCGGAAATGGCCTAAGTCACTGAGTCTGATAGAAGCGGGGATGACGTTAGTAGGCCAGCTAGTCTGTCCATCAGCTCACAGGAGCTGCTCATAAGGTAGCTGAATTAAAGCAGGGGTGTTAGAATAAGGTCTTTTTAGGAGCAGAGGGAGACACCCAAATGCAGGACCACGATAAGGACAAGAATAAGAAGGTGGACGACGGAACAGAGCTGGGGAGCTGAGAGGGAAGCAGTAACGTCCTGTGGGGGGCAGCTAGTATCCAGTCTTCCACCTCTTGATTGAAGGAAGAAGGAAGTCACTTCTAAAGCTGTTCAGAGCAATTATCTTGAACTGGAGTGATCCTGACTTGTGATCTTAACAACAAGAAAGAGGAGCCAGCGATTGAGTATTATAAGTAGTATCACTTATAAAAAGAAGGAAACGAAGCAGGAGTTAAGAACCAAACAACTTAAAGGAATTTTGTAATTATAATGTGCTTCTGCCCTGGCCTGAGCTTTATCCAATTTACTTAGTTGCTGCTTTCTTGGTTCATCGGGGAGAAAGAAAGAAAAGCCAAAGGCTGCTTGACACCAGGTTAAATAATTTGAGATAGAGGAGAGAGGCTACCAGAACCAAGAGGGGGAAAAAGAATCCTGTAGCATAAGCTTTGTGGACTACAGCCTTCTTCATTATATGTAACTGATTATCAGGTGCATCTGATGAAGTAGGCTGCAGTCCACTATATATATGTGCCAAATCAAACTTGTTTGTATTTAATATGTAACAAAAACTTTATTTCATTTTAAAGAAATAGATGAAAAGAAGTCCAAAAAGGTATACTACCTTATTACTTTAAGTAATTTTTAATTTAAACTTTTCAACAGGTAAACTCAGATATGCAAACAACAGCAATTATAAAAATGATGTCATGATCAGAAAAGAGGTGAGTTGTGATTTTTTAAAAAAGTTTGCTGCTCAAACTTTTGCCCGATGTAAGCTCCCTCCATTGTCCTGAATTATTCCCATGGATAGTGAATATCATTGGGAAGGAAGAGAAGGTATGCCATTATCTCCCACCTCATCTATTTTATTTGTGCTAGTTTGTTTTTAAATATATTACCCTGTTTCAGGCCTATGTGCACAAGAGTGTGATGGAAGAACTGAAGAGGATAATTGATGACAGTGAAATTACAAAAGAAGATGACGCCTTATGGCCTCCACCTGACAGAGTTGGTCGGCAGGTTAGCAATTTCAATACAATGTTTTAAGTTTACTGGCCATCAGCTTCTGTGTCTTTGTCTATACCTACAGTACTTAATTTGTAAGAGGCAACCCTAAGTGATCTTGGGAGGAAGTGGGCTTTCCTACATGTGGATTTCAGCTTTTTTAAAACTCTCCCTGCCTCCAATTATGAGAGGGGGATTTGCTATACTAGCGCTAGTGTGTGAAGCTAGTAGCTTGCATCCTTCCACTGAAAAAGCCTATTTCCAGGTTTTCCTTAGTTACCACTGGTTGAACACACTGTGAAAGTATTTTTCCGTGTCATCTTTTCTCACCCCACCGTGGTTGAGGGCAATCAACACCTAATTGTAACTTTCTACAGGAAGTTGGATTTATGCATTGTGAATACTCTATTGTATATTTTTTTAAACTGTATATTTGCTATAATTTCTGTAAACAGCTGGATTGCTGTCTTGGATCCAGGTTTGAAGGCAAGAATGTATTATTCTAGGTATGGAGAAATGTTGAGGGACACTTGGAACAGGTATAGCCAGAAGTGAACTGGATTCGTAACACATGTGAAATTGTCATAATCTTATTGATTGTCACACCAGTAATATGTATTATCTAAAAATTTTGTTTTGTTTTTCAGGAACTGGAAATTGTAATTGGTGATGAACACATTTCTTTTACTACTTCAAAAATTGGTTCTCTTATTGATGTAAATCAGTCAAAGTAAGTGTTCTATGAAGGGTTTTTTTTATGCTTTTATTGACTGGCCAGCATGGGCAGTACATGTCTTTTTGAGAAATGTTTTTGTTTGTATTTACTATACAAGAGGTGTTGAGAAATGTTTATATTTTGGGGAGATACCAAGTCCTCACATAAAAACTGGTCATACTGAATATATATTTACAGCCCTAGCACTGCCTGAAAGTCAGAAGAATGTATTTGAAGTGAATGTCCTTATGATGTTTTTGATATTGTGCTTGTCTCAGAGGAGCCCTGAGTGAGACTCTAATAATAGCGAGGACTAAGCCTTGTATATTAATCATTAATATGAATAATATTACCCTATGGAAAAGGCAACAAAAGGAAACAGTATTAGGGATTTGAGAGGCAGGTGGGATAAGCAGTATGGTTCTGTCTTGGCTGCCTTACTTAAGAAGCCTCTGGAAATTTCTCTAGCTGAAAACAAGTTTGTGATACCACATTGTTTTGTTAATAAGAATTTAATTAAATCTGGAGATGAGCAGATTGAGGTTGTCTCAGCTGCAATATTTTATTCCATAATGTACCAGTCGTCTTACCCAGTAGGCAAACAGAACCTTATATAGAACAGCATCCTTATAAAGCAGAGATGAACTTGAAATTTCCTGCAGCCAAATTTTTCACTTCTAAGGCTTGCTATGGGCCACAATAGGCACATAAATGTATTTTAAAAAGTGTGGGACAGGGGAGGCCTGGAAGTTGTTTCTGGTTTTGGGTTGTTGGCTTGTCCCCTATTCTAGGTGAAAACTATTGGTCCTTGAGGTGTTCTGAAGTGGGAAAATTCTTTTGGGGAGGTTTTTTTTTCCTGACGAGAAGAGGATAGGCATTGCAGGCTGCAAAAACAGTTTCATGATTGCATGTAGACCATGAGCTGTGGAATGCTTCCAACTGTCTTAAAGCAATTCCGTAGTGTTGTCCTTCTGTACAAAAAGACAAGTTAGATAAGCCTTGCAGTGCTTCCAAAGTATGCTTGAAGTTTTGCTAAGTAGCTAGAAGATTCTCATGGCACTTTTCTCATACAGATAATGACTTTGGTCACACAGGCTTTTCTCAAGATTCTGACTTTAACTTTTTCTGCTTTTTCCTTTTATATTTTAGAGATCCAGAAGGTCTAAGAGTGTTTTACTACCTTGTCCAGGACCTCAAATGTCTAGTCTTCAGTCTCATTGGATTACACTTTAAGATTAAGCCAATTTAAATTGTATAGATTTGAGTTTCTGCTGTAAAGTTTCTTTGGGTGGGGTCACTTTCATTCCTTCTCTCTTTAAACAACTTTTATGTATGTCAGTTTTTTTACAAAGTCAATCTAATAAATGCTGTAAAACTTTCTTCTTTTATTTAGAAAGTGTTCGTATTCAAGACTGATCTTTCTGGGGGTGGGACATGCAGATTTTATTTTTCAGTTAAGACTGTCTTAATTTTTGCTGGTCAGTAATCACAGTATGCACCACAACAGCTTGGATGCTTATATTAGTATAAGCCTCTACACTGGTTGGGTTGAGAAATAAAATTGCTTTTTTAAAAGTAAATTTAATCAGAGTTAGATTGTCAATTTTGGATTGCAACTATGGGGCATCACCATCAATTATTTGTAGAAGAGCTGATTAGTGCATTTTAGTGAATTGTCTGCATATGAGTGCTTCTTTGCCCACTTTGAAATACTGTATTCAAGAGCAGAGATACTAGTGTATTTGCCTTGTGCTGTTCTGAGGGGGAGGCCCTTACAATGTGATGGCTGGTATTAATTGTGTGGGCAGCTAATCTTGCTTATTCCAGGATTAGCTCTTATCTGTTCTGAGGCAGTCCAGTAACAGCACACTGTACTACTGCTCTACTGTCCATGCTAACACTGTTGTTTCCTAGACACAACTCATTGCATTTATCATTAGTCCCTCGACAACAAACTTTTTGACACTTTCTTTTGTGGATGCTGTTTCATAATCATAACTCATTCTCCATATTGTGGTTGTCAGGATACTAACCAAAGCAAAAGAAATGAAAGAGGCAGCTGTGAAATTTTCTTTCTGCCCAATCTGTTGAATCCAGTGAGTGGTTAGAACTGGATAAAACAACTGACTATCCATAAGACTAAGGCCATTTCCACACGGGTATATTGCCCACGCTAGGGCGACCTCTCTTGGAGGTCTTCTTCACCGTGGGGTGCGCTAGCGCAGTTAAAAAAAGTGAGGCTCTAGACCTCAAACTGCTCTAGCGCAGCCGCAGGGGTGGCGCTGCGAGTTTTATAAAAGCCACCTTTGCAAGTGGTTTTTACAAAACTCACCTGCGCTGCCCCATGGCAGCCCCCGGTGAAGAACTGCAGAGACGCGGTAGCACGTCCCTGCAGATCTGCCCGGGGCGGGCTTCCGGCTGGCGCGCTGTCCTGATTGGCGGAGCGCCACCGGAAGCTGCCGCCCGCCATTTTGGGCACCACCAAATACCGCCGAGCGCCGCCAAAATTCGGCGGGGTTTAGAACGGCGGATCCGTGCTCTCCGCAGGGACAGAGCAACCCACTTGCTGGTAAGCTCTGCCCCTGTGTGCGCGGCCCCGTTTCGGCCCCCCCTTGAGGAAAGGGCCTACCTCTAGCTTTGTTATTATTTGCCCTTCTGCAAATAGAAGGGTATTTTTAAATATAGGTTAAAATTATGGCCAGATTATTTAAGAATTTAGTATGGTAGTACTGCATAAATGAATGTATATGGTGAGATTGTTATGTAAAATTTTCAGGGAGAGACCAGTGGAGTTGGCCATACATAGATGTTTTAAGAAGGGACCATAGTGCTGTGCCTGTAGCATACTGCTGAAAATGAAATATTTTCTATGGTGTTCTATAAAAATTATATAAATGTCCCTGAAATGGTAAGGTGTTGCAGTGGGATGAGGAACACCTCACTCATGGCTTCTGAAATTTAAAATCTCATTTCCTCTACATGTGGATGTGCCTTCAAGTTGCCTGTCAACTTAACAGCAAGCCCATGCATGTCAGAGTTTTCTCAGGCAAGGAGTACTCAGAGGTGGTTTTGACATACCTATTCAGAAAATACACCTTAATTTCTTTTTGGCAGGGGTCAGAATTCAGTTCTTTGTATATAGAAGACCTCAGCTTTCATTTCTAATATCAGCTAAAGCAAGAGTTGGCATGCTTCAAAGTCTGGAAGGCTACATTGCCTTTTTTTTTTTTTTAACTGCTCCAGAGTTTTGGAACCCAGAGCACACCATCATGGTTGTCATTCTGGCCAAATAAACATTGCATCAGTTGCCTTTTGGGCCTTTCTGGAGTGGGTACATCTCAGCATGAATAAAACATCATTTTTAGCACTTAAAATATTTGCTTCCCACCTGATTCCTTGCAGTTACTAGCTAGATTTGCGTGTGTGTCCTTTTAGAGGGTTGTCTTCAGTTTGAAGTGCTGCCAAAAGATAATCCTGTCTGAAGGTATACACTATTTAAAGAGCTCTCCAGTCTACATCTAATCATAGCATAGACATAAGGTATGACCAGCACATGGATAGCAGATCCAGCAGGTACATGTGCCACCTGGCCACTGTCTTTCCCACAAAGATGAGATGTGTTGTAATTCTGTTTTATACAGATGAACATTTAGACATTATTTTTACAAAAGAATGGGCAGTTTTATATAAGTTGTTCTCTTTTATGTCTTTATTTCTGGTGCAGACCCTCTTTTCTGGCAATGTTTAAGTTGCCACTGAGATTTTCCGTGTATCCCCCACCTCTGCCACTAACTGAGAGCACCTCGTGTCCCGCTGCTGTGGCATCAAATGTGGAGACCTTTTAGATGCCCTCTTGTGCAAGAGTTTATTCATCTTATCCCCCAGCGGACACCACCACTCTGTACTAACTGATGCTACCACAGACACTGTGTCTGAACTCACGCTCTCCAATATGTAGCATTCTTCAATGCTCAAGTGTATAAAGACAAAAATAATGAATTATTAAACAAATTGGACATAAAGTCACAGATTACTTATTTAGTACTGCCATTTCAGAAGACCCAAAATGTGTTGCTTGAAGCAGTTCCCTTATTCTACACAACAGGAGAGAGTTGGCCTTTCTTCCAAGGCCATTTCCGCACTGGCCTGTTATAGCGCTATGATTCCACTTTCAACATCCTATGGAATCCTGGCGTTTGCAGCTTCGGGAGGGGCCGGCCTGCAAACCCCAGGTTTCCACAGGACGTTGAAAGTGCAATCATAGCGCTATAACAGGCTAGTGCGGAAATGGCCCAAGAGCGTCTTGTTTTAGAACTACAGCGCTTGTAGTCCATTCCCATTCTCAGTGAGGCCCAGATCATCTGCATGGCTAAAAGTTCCCTCGCCCGCCTGCTCTAAGATCATTTCCGCACTAGCCTGTTATAGCGCGATGATTCCACGTTCAACATCCTCTGGAATCCTGGGGTTTGCAGTTTCGGGAGGGGCCGAGCGGCCCCTCCCGAAACTGCAAACCCCAGGATTCCAGAGGATGTTGAACGTGGAATCATCGCGCTATAACAGGCTAGTGCGGAAGTGGCCTAAGATTGCCCAAGAAATTTCGCTTAGAAAATTGGAGGCCATCTTGAAGAAGGGCAACTCCCGGCTGCTTTACTGCTTCACAGATACGGGCAGCTTAGAAAGCACCGTCCGGGAAGACGACACGTCCCAAGTCTCGCGACATTTGAGTAACAGCTGTCCACCTCTCGCCGCGGTTACTCTTTTCGGTGCCAGTTCGTCGTTGCCAAGCGGCGGGGTTGCCACGCCTTTTCCTTGCTAATATTGTGCATAAGAAACTATTTGCCCGCCCTGCGCAACGGGCCAGGCGGGCCCTCCTTGGAGGCTTTTCGCTCTTCGTCTTCCCTTTGAAAAATGGGGGTAAGAGAAGAGTCTCCCGCTGCAAGGGTGACTTGAGGGCGGAGTGGGGTGGGGTTGCCTCCCTCGCGCGGATCCGACCTGACGACGTCTCTCTTTTTGCAGAAGATTGGGTTGCAATTCAAAGCCACTTTGGAAAACATCACAAACCTCAGGCCTGTGGGGGAGGATTTCCGATGGTACCTAAAGGTATGGTCTGCAGAGGGAGGTTGTTTCCAGTGTATTCACACATGCACTATATATTTATTTTGCAATAGCAGTGCTTCTTAATCAAGTTAATCTGCGCTGCTGCACTGTCACAATTCGAGGGATTCCCCCACCCCGGGTTATTTAAAGTTTGTCGTCCAAACCTCAAAGGTAACTTAAGAAAGTCGTAGGTTTTTCAGATCTCAGACTAAAAAGACTATGGTAGAGCTTAGCCTTGAAAAGTATAAGCCCGTGTACACTACTTTTCTTAACTGCAAGCAATGCTGCGTGTTTATTGAGTTAAAATCGTGTTCCCAAACAGTATTCACAGATTGCCTGAAACCCAGAGTCTAATGCTTCTGATCACTACCAGAGACTCTTTGTACAATCACAAGTCAAGTCATCTTACAGCATAATAAAATATCAACTCGTGCATTCATTTAGCCGGTTTTAAACCCAGTCTTCAAGTGCTAATGCTCTTCAGGAAAGAACATTTTTAACAAAATTATTGTCAGGTGCCCATTCTCTCATTCAGAGGTTCATGAATGGGCATTTATCTGCTGCATCCATTTGATATATTTAGATTGTGTTGAAAGTTCTAAAAAGCAGGGGAGATTCATAGAGAGTTGCAAGTATATTTACATACATCAGTATCTTAGCCATTTTTATTATCCTGCTCACCAAAAGAAAATACTTAGATCTCAGAAAGAAGAAAAATTCCTAGCAGGTTAGAAGAAATGGTCAGAAAACACAACTGATCTGGGATCACAAAATAGACATGTTTGGGATTCTGTTTCTTTGTTTGCAATAACTTAAAGAAAACATTGAAATAAGGAAGCTGATTAAATTGTAAATGACTATCTGTCTCTGCTGGGTGTCCAAAAGCCAGGACTGGGTGTCCATTTGGACACACAACTGTTTCTTTAAAAATGGCTTTATCTAAGGGCAGGGCCACCTTAAAGTTTTCATAGGTCCTAGGCACTCTTGTATTTGACTCCCTCTCCACCTACTACTAGGAATGTTTTTGTAGGTCCTAAAATCTTGTTTTCATAGGCCCTAAAATTTTCATAGGTCCAAGGCATGGTGCCTAATAGTGCTTAATGGATAAGGTGGCCCTCTCTGAGAGTAAGTAACTAATCCAAAGGTTATCTCATGAGCCCTTTTATTCTTTTTCAAATATTTTATTTAAAAAAACCACACAATGCAGACAACAAAATAACATTTAAGACAAAAAGGGAAAAGCTGGATATAGCACATATAAGTCGCTAATCTATAAACGTACAAGACTTGATTTGTAACATAAGCTCTTTTATTCCTACAAAAGCCCTGAAGGGCATAAGTTGTGGTGAGAGACTGGCGTCTCCTTAAAAGTTTGTCCACTCCACTAATGGTTGATGTGTGACCCTACAGATGTTGTTAGATGGTTACCTGTCATGGCTGTGATGATTAAGACTGATGGAAGTTGCAGTCTAAGGACATCTTGGAGGGCTACAAGTTTGTTATCTCTGCTCTAAACACTATACTATACAGGTGGAAAAATCTTCTTTGCCATCTTTCTTTATGTTGTCAGCATTTTTAAGCAAACAAAACTCATTATTGCTGCCATATCATAGGTGACTTTATTTTACCATGCTTTTAACTGAATTATTATGTGCAAAAATCTCTTGTGCTCATTTGTCCGACTTTCATGGGCCAGCATGATACTTAACTAAACTCAAGAGTAAACTCTGTTGAGCTTAGGAATACTTCCTTCTGAGGAAACATAAGTATGATTGTATTGTCTGTTAAATAAATATTATGTGCTTGGTTATGCTGAAAGTGTATGATAACAAGACTGGCCTAGAGAAGACTGTGGTTTGAACGCCTGCAGTTGTCTTTCTCATAAACTGTAGTAGAAAAGGAAAATTCCTGTCCTTGTATACTGTAGTAACAGATTTACCTTTGCTAATTACCTTTTGGAAAAGCTCTGAACTGGGTAAATGGTGTTTTGAAACTGCAGCCACAGTCTTTGCTAGTGTGTTGTCTCTAATACTGTTCCCCAGCTATAAATTCAGGATTTGCATAGTTACGGGCTTTTTCATGCAAAATATGTTAGATCTGCCTCGCTGTGTAATTCACATTTGTATACTGAATGCTTTTGGATGTTTAGATCTGAGCGTTAGTACTTTGCCACAGGGCTGTTTTGCGGTTGAAGTCCAGTTGTTTGTGTAGTGTCTGTAGCCTGCATCTGATTTTGTTTTATTTTTCAGCTGAAGTGTGGGAACTGCAGTGAGGTTTCAGAAAAATGGCAATACTTACGATTGATGGTAAGTCTCAAAATGAGAATACGGGGCTAAATCTATTTATGGTATGTGTGAAATGCACAGATATAGAATAGGCTCAAATTATATTGGATGTTAGAAGCTGGATGATAGCACCTTGTGGAAAATTGACTATAGATAAGTATTAATGGAACAGCTGTGCTTGAGTTGGAATATGCATGCGCACACACACATACACCATCAAGCAGCATTATTTATAGCTTAAATGGTTGCTGCACATTTGGATGGACCCTTACATTTATTTTTCAGGCAAAAGTTATACACTTGTACTGTTCATAAATTGTGCAAAGATAAACCAATAAAATTAAAATCCAGAGCTAGAGAAGCTTTTTGGGTTGCAATTCTGAGATCTCTCAGCCAAACTGGCCAATGATCCTATGATCCAAGCAGAGTTGCTGCTGTGGACAGAAGCATGCTGCTGCTTGGACAATGGGCTGCTGGTGGGTACAATGCTGTATATATCTGTTTGCTTTGAAACCACTGTGCCTAGCAGAATTTATGGATTGCAGCCTTATACATGATTCCATTGTCGTTTTTAGAGATTGACTTTGTGGTGCCCTTAGATATTTTAGTCTGCAGCTTCCTCAGCATGGCTGGGGTCAGGGAGGATGGAAGTTGTAGTACAAAACACCTGAAGAGGCCCAGGCTGATAATTTTGGTGATGTTTGCTACATACATGTTTGGGCACTATATCCAAACTTGGTATCATTTTGTCCTCTTGTCTGTTGAGCTTTGGAGTTTTACATGAAGCAATGTAAAACGTGTCCAGTGTATCACACGTGCACCTTTCCAGCATGTGTGACACACTGGACATGTCTTACCACCTTGCTATGTAGCCCTAAACAAAAATTTCAACATTTTGAAGTCTACTTTATTAGCATAGATGGCAATTAAAAATAGTAGTTTGTTTCAGGGACTTTACAGTTGCATAGACACTGGCATATGAAATATTCTAGCAGATGGAATGGAAGGTATTTGGCCATTTGTTGTTTTGAGTTTTTTTCGTGCAAAAGTTCACTCAGAGCAGTTTCCTCTACTCATACTTGGAGCAGCAAGGCCCCATAGCACAGAGTTGCTATGCGCTGTTCTTCAGTGGACCGACTTATTAAGAGAAGGATTATTGGATGTGAATGTGAACATCTGCTGCTTTGCTTTCATACCGGTGATTTAGCTCTGCCTTCTTTTTCAGTTTTATCTCCAGCCACCACCCATCAAATCTGTGGGTTTACACATACTTTCTTGGTTTCCAGGGTGGGCCCTTGGTTTCTGCTAGGATTTGGTTTCAGGACTCCTTGTGGATATCAAAATTTGTGAATGCTCAAGACTCATTATGTGCAATGGTGTAGTAAAATGGCATCCCATAGCAAAATGGCAAAATCAGAGTTTGCTTTTTGGATTTTTTTATTCTGACTACTTTCAAGCAGTGGTTGGTTGGATCTGTGGATACAGAATCCACGCATACGGAGAGCCAACTGTATTCAGTCATTCAGTTATCTTTAGATTGGCCTGCTATGAATGAGATATTAATATAGAACAGAAGTCTTTTTGAGAGAAGAAACTGATTATCTATTGTAAGGACAAATTTTATCTGCCTTAAGGCAGATTTTCTCTGTTGTTATCAGTGTGCTCTTGTTTGAGAAATAATTCATTTATATTTGGGTAACGTTTCAATCTTAAATAAAATGCAGTTGCCATTACAGCATTAGGGTTAGCTATTGTTCTGGGGGGGAGTAACCTTCCCTTTGAATTTTTCTGTAGGACAGCCACCCTCTCAAAGGAGGCAGGGGCAGTGCCACAATGGTGCAGAAATGCAAGCTGTGCTCCGAGAAAACTCCATAGGTAGGCTATTCTCTGTTCTTGCATCTACAAGACATAAAGAAATGAGGTGTTACCTTTTGTCAACTGATTCTTTTTAGCCTAGGGCTGACGTTAATGTTTTATAAGTGTTTTCATTAAAAAGGGCTACAGTATGGACTTCTCAATGGCTGTGCTGAAATTATAGAATGCAAGTGGTCCTCTGAGTTACTTTTTGCCAGTTAAAGACCATTTTATTCCACAGGTTTTTGTTGGCTGTGGAAGATAATCTTAACATTTTGATTTTCATCGCTTAGCCTATATAATTCCATCATGTTCTTTTTATGAAATTTTAATATTTAAATTGCTGCATTTGCCTGAGAAGGCGGTTAAGAACAGAAACGTTTTTATAACAAGGTATTATACGTACAAGGTATTATAGATAAATGAGGAGATGATTATGGGAAAATGTACTTGGGGGCTATAATCAGGAATACTTTCTGAGAGCTGGTGACTATAATTTCCATCTTTCTGGGTTTAATTTTTGGCACAGCTTAACATAGACTGTCAGTGTCACCTTTCCTCTCAGCACTGTTGATTCCCACTGCTTTATACTGCATTTGAGCCACCTTGTCTACTCCTTTCCTGCTCCCTTTTGTATAATATACCTTCCTTGACCCCATGTGTCTATATACATTGAATTTTGAGTGTCCAATGCAAAGGTTGGACTAGCTTGTCTATTATTTGGGCTGCTGCTATCATCATCACCTAATTTCTTATAGTCGCTGACTACAGTAATATTAACTTTAGCAACATATTATAAATCCAATTGTACAACAAGCAATGTGGAGGAATAAAGTAGAGTAAGGAGCACTGGCTCATGCATCTGATAAAGTGGACTATAGTTCATAAAAGGTCATGTTTTAATATACTTTTAGTCTTTAAAATGCCACAGTACTCTTGGGTAACATTTCTGCCCCATTTGGAGATTTTCACATAAGATTCAGCTGTCCTTTGTAGTTGCAATCATTCTTAGCTCATGATGTTTCCATCCACATTCCTTTTAGTAATGTGATAAGCTGAAGATCCATGAAGTTGGTTCATTTCTAACATGTAGCCAGTTTGCTGGAGCCATCTATGCCAATAGTGATGCCAAAGTGTTTATGGTACAAACAGTAAACAGTTGATTATATGCTGAAAAAGTGTGTAATTGGATCTGACAGTAAACAGCTAATGAATACGAGGTCCAGAGTGCCAAATAGCTAGCCAAAAATTACTGCTTCAGGCAGATGCACTGAGCATTAGTTTAAAGGAATGTCTTAATTTCATTGTATTTTTACATTCTCCTTTTAAATAGGACATACTATTGCTACGCAGCAGAACATTTTTTTAAAAATCGTATATATGAGGCTTTATATCAGCTAAGCCTGTGTCTTCCCACATACCTGGTTTTGTTTCCCACTTCAACTGAACTTTACAAATATTGTGCTGTTTTCTTTGTTCCAGAGCTTAGAAACACAATGATATTGACATTTTAAGGCCCCCACAGCATATAAATTCTTTTGACTTGTTCTAGGGTAGAAAATAGTATTAGTAATAATTCATAGTAATACTAAGTATTAGTAATTAGTAATTATATATTAGTAATTAGTAATTATATGTATATATATATATATATATGTAGTAGTTAAGTAATTAGTGTTACTTGTTCTGGGGAGGAGATTAGTGCAACTTCCTGCAAATGGCTTCCAGGTCAAGTTATTCTTTTTTTAAATGAGGACATGGTACCACAGAGCAATGCAGGACTCTGTAGTGTCCTCCTCACTGGTACTGATTCATAACTGTAAAGTACCACTTCACTAACAAGTAACTTAATGTACTATTTTCTTATAACTCTCAATGTGAAATGTGAATAGAGGGTGGCTGGAAGAGGAATGGGATGCAGTTCCAAACTGTGCTTTTTTCTCTCAAGAGAGAATCCTTGGAAAGAGAGATGGTATTTATTTATTTTTTCTTGTAACATGCTTCAGTGCTTTACTTGTCTGTTATCTGTATTTTTTTTCTGTTCTTCATTAAAAAGTGAGACACCCAGGTTGATAAACCTGTCATAGTAGTATTTTACATTTTAATTGAACTGATGTAATTTCAAATCTAAGTATTATCACTGAACTGATTTGTGAATTACAATGATATTTTTTAAATACTAATTACAGGTATTCTTTATTATTGTCTTTCCCCTTTTTTCTTTCAGATATTTTGAGCCACACAATGAAGCCTTACAATGTAAGTTAACAAGATGACAAGTTTCAGTAATTTTTAAATACACAAGTGTTCAAAAGCCAGAATCCACTTAGATCCTGCACTGACAGAAGAAACCTGTCAGCCAGCCTTGGAGGAAGTAGATTCTTTTTCCCCAGAAAACCTTCCATATCCCTCCAAAGCAGACCTCCAAGTGATGTGGAGAGCTGCCAGAGGGAGAAGGAGCATTATGTTGCAAGTGGTTTGGTTCTGTGTGGCCAGGAAGGAAATCACACCTTCTGATATCTCCTGACATACTTCTGCCATCACTTCAAGGAGCCAGTTGGATTCTAGGCTTTGTCTGCCATGAGAACCACATATAGTCATATACATATGTGTTTAGATGTGGATATTCTTCATCCTTGCGTTAAGATACCACATTCTAAGCCTCCCAGACCACTTCACTACAGCGTGGCATGTACAGAATATAAATTAGAGAAGGATTGGTTATTGCGCAGTGTTAGCAACCTTGTATACATTTATCTACGTAGGGAAAACATGTTATCCACAACTGAGCGATGTAGGGTGGTACTCTGAGATCCATCATGTTTCAGATTAGACATACATAGTACTGTGCTGTTTATGAGAAAGACCTTCCCAAACATGCATACTTTGGAAATCCTAAGGGAATTTGTGGACCTGTGCCTCAAAGCATTATTTAGGAGTGATGCATTTTGAGACTATTTTTAATCAACAACATATGGGGAACAAGTAATTTCTTTAAAAATCATTTTTTCTACCCAATGTATATACCATTCAGATAGTGGCTTAAATAGGTGCCGATGATTAAGACAGAAGTATACCTCAGTTAACAAAGTAGATGTGTTCCTGGACATTACTTCATCAACAGAAAAATTGGTAACAGAGGCAGAAAGAACACAAAAAGAAAAGGGGATAGGTTCCTGTACATAAAAAAGAGCTGTTTAGCAAACTTTTTATTGAAAACTAACAATACACACATGTGAAATGAAACAACCAGGTCAGATAAACCTCATATATGTAAAGGAGAGGATTTGGAACCTACTAGAGACCACTTGAAGGCTTCTTTAAAAATATATACAGGGATGACTTTTTCTTTCACCTGTCTCGATTCCTTATGATTTAACATTTTGGTTGCCCCACACACTGAAATATTTGGTGATGCAGGCCATCTTCTCTCCCCACTACTGTCTGATTCCCTGCATGCTCAGTAAGGAATTCTGGAGGCAGCTGCTATTTACCAGAAAGGCACACACAGCTACAGTGGGATTGGTAACAGCAGAATCCCATTATTTTCTAGCTCAGGCTTTATTGTGTTGTTTACCCCACCCACACTACAGCAGCCTGACACTAAAAGTCTGTATTTCTTCAGCCTTCTGCCACCATTGTCCCAGCACCAATGCTACCCAAAAAACCTTCCAGCTAGACAGAAGAGAGGGAGGAAAATCAAGGGGCTGGATGGGCATAAAAAGACTTTCCGAAAAGGAGCTTTGTTGTCAGAGGTTTTGTTAACTGAGTTATGCATGCAATATGTATTTTCTTGTACCTTTTAAAATTTAGAATTGAACATTTTGTGGCTTTTACCATGTGATGGAACTATCCTTGCGGAGTTAGAAATGTTCTTTGTAATTACTAGTGTTAGAATAGTTTAGTGTATTATGTCTTTATGGGATCTGATAATCCAGGAAATAAATTTTGTGTATTCCCACCAGTCCGTATTCTTCTGATATGGAAGCTAACTACTCTTTTGGTTTAATCCTAGGCTGAAGACAATGAGACGTTTAAGACAATAGTGGAGTTTGAGTGCCGTGGCCTTGAACCTGTAGACTTTCAACCACAGGCAAGTATTTACGAATAGTTTTCAGGGCATCTTTCTGAAAGCCCGAATTATTATATAACTTGCTGTTTGCACTGACTTCTGAGTGAATTCATAAAATGATGAGGTATAAGAATTGCCAGATACTGAGGGGTGAAATGGAGATGAGCCCATCCAGTTCTGCCAAGTCCCCATCACTGGCCAAATCCCATAAATAACAGCTGTTTCGAGGATTGTTACCTACCTGGAGGAGCCCCTAAGAGATGGAAGTCGTACATTAGTGCCACAAACATGGTGGAATCAACAGCCCTTCATATCCAGACATTTAAGAGGCAAGTATTTCAAGCCCTCTGTCTGGATTAGAAAGTTTGTCAGTTTTACTTTCTCCAGTATTTTGATATTTTTGTTCTCAAGTTTTTTCTGTTCGACTGAAGAAATTTGCAGTAAGGGGCATCTCTGTTCCTGTACACTTCCTGTGTAATTTAGAAACCTGAAATAGCAGGATTTTAAGCTGCATAAGTGGGCTGCTGACATTTAGCCCCTCATGTACGGAAAGCTGCAGAACTGGTGAAGAGGACATATGGAAGGGGCCAAAGGGCTTATTCCCACTCTGTGATGGCAATATTGAGTAGGGAAAACAACTCAAGAGGGTTATGGTACTCTTATGAAACAGGTAAATTCAGAAGTTATCAAACCACATACCCATAGGTGTACATGGTTGGAATTTTGACTGGAACCTTGCAATTATGCAGCACCCCAAATGTTACATATTTTCTGCTTCCAAGGGGGATGGAGAATATGAATTTTGCTCGGGCCCTTTCCACACGGGGTAAAAAAAACGGCTTAGGGCGACCTCATCCGGAGGTCGTCCACACCGTGGAGCGCGCTAGAGCGGTTTGAATAGTGGAGGTTCCACACCTCAAACCGCGCTAGCGCGGCCGCAAGGGGTGGCGTGGCGCGTTTTTTAAAAACCACATTTTATGTGGTTTTTACGAAACGCGAGCGCGCTAACCCATTGCAGCGCCCTGTGTGAAGCTGCAGGGACGCGCTAGCGCGTCCCTACAGAGCTACCCGGGGGCGGGCTTCCGGCTGGCGCGCTGCCCTGATTGGCGGAGCGCCGCCGGAAGTCGCCGGCCACCATTTTGGGCGCCGCTGAACGCCGCCGAAACTCGCCAGTGTGTGGAGCGGCGAACGCGCACTCCCCGCAGGTACGGAGCAACCCATTTTCAGGTAAGATCCGTCCCTGCGTGCGCTGCCCCATTCCCCCGTCCCCCGTGTGGAAAGGGCCTCAGACTGGGTTATATTAGAAGGAGAACAGGGGAATTCACATGCTGTTGTTGATAGTGATTCAACTTAATCTTAGCTCAGGCCACATATTTGGGGAGGTCAGTTCCCGTAGTTCTCTTCCATTCTCCTTTGGTTTGTATCTTATACTAGTCTGCTTTCACAAATGGATGTCATATTATATGTATGCAGAGATAGGCTAGGTAGTCATGATGAGTCTTTCCTGATAGATACTATCAAGAATTAAAGCTGGAATTGACAATTATACATAGGCAGTAGTGGGAATTGTGTGGTCTTCTAGATACTGAACTACAACTCCCAGGATACCTCACCGTTGGCTTTGCTGTCTAAGGTTGTTGGGAATTGATATCCAGCAATATCTGGAGGGCCACAGTTTTCGCACCCTGGTGTACAAGGTCAGACATTGCTGTTTCCTTCTGCAGCGTTTTTGAATGCTGCTTGTTAATTTTAACAGCCAGCAGAGGGCAGCCCACCCCTTCAAGACTTCCTTCAGCAGAAATTAAAGCTATCTCAGCTAAAACATGTTTTGATACCTTAAAGGAGGGATGGACAAAATGCAGTGTTCTAGATATTGTTCACCTGCAGCCCCCATGAACCCTAGCTGACAGTGCCAAAGAGCATTGAAGTCTGACAATATTAGGAAGATTGACCTTTAGCCACACTACCTTAAAGAATACTGTACTCAGTTTTTAGCATGAGTGTTCCTTATACTAGAGTACATCAGTATTAGAAACGTGATTGTTTTGGACTACAGATTGCAGAACCTACCACCAGTCTAGCCAGTAACTGGGGAATTCTGAGTGTTGCACTCCAAAGAGGTAACTTTGCAAAGCTCTGATAAAGTGCCATAGTACTCTGCTACATCAGACTGACAGAGCAGTGGCTCTGGAAAAGCATCTCAGGTGTTTCCAAGCTACAATCTATAGTTCTTTGTCCAACAGGAGACTTTTGCTGCTTTTTTTCTATCTGTATGATTATAGATATGACTGTATACCTAAGAGGAGCTTTCTAAATGTTTATAGGCTGGTTTTGCTGCAGATGGTGCAGAGTCTGGCACACCTTTCAGTGACATCAACTTGTTGGAGAAGGTACAGTCTCTGATCATATTTATCAGAATAACTTCATTATCCAGTGAAGGCTGGGTCCTGAAATAGACTAGCAACTTTGAAAACTAGGGCCTTGTCCTTCCACATAAGCTGAAGTCTTAGGCCAAAAGGGACGCTACTTCCTCATCAGTATTTTCCAGGAAGGTTATGACATAGCTGCGGAAATAACTTTAGACCAAGCTGCTCATCCAAAAAGGATCACGAGTTTGTGGGTCTTAATCTTTGTATTACCCTTTTCGGGACCAAACCAGAGAAAGCTATTACATTTTTTTTTCTTGTTGTGTAAGTAGCAGCTGCTAGGGAGGCCAATTAGCCTTTGAACCACCATGTGCTTCTCAATATATGTCAGCTGAAGTTTTTTTTTCCCCCTTGTTGTATTTCAGTAAAAAAAAAAAAGGCCTCCCAGAGCTATTCAAGGAAAGCTCCCATGCAATTGAAAGCTCACAATGCAATTGAAGCTGAGTGATTTTCATCTACTGAGGAAAAGGTTAAACTCCCCATTCCTGGCTTTTGAAATACTGATAATGATCATATACCCGCCATCATTATCATCAGTGTTTTCATTCAGGTGACTTTCAGACTCTAACATGTTAAGCAGTTTTCCAGTCCTTTCCTTTCCACAGCAGCAGCCTGTTATTAGCAGTCCTACCATATATTTATCCCAGCTTTCCTCCAGGGAGTTCAGCATTAGCTATTTTCCTCCTCCAGTTTTTCCTTGCAGCAATCCTGTAAGTTAGCATGACTGAGTTAAACATCTTGATGAGATTCATGACTGAATGCGAATTTGAAACTTGGTCTCCCTAGTCTGATACTTCAGCCGTTAGACTTAACTGGGTTGATTTTTGCTTCCTTACATTTATGCCTGAGTCAAGTAGCAACCAGGGTACAGCTAGATGACTTTTAATACCAACAATCCCTTGCCACAGACTACACATTCCACATCCATGTTACAGGGCAGCTTGCACCAACATAGCTGTGCTGTCTGGGGATGATGGGATTAGCAGTCCAGCACATCTACAGAGCATCATAGTGGGGAAAGCTGTTTGTTAGTCTAAAAAGAACAGGAAGACTCTCTAATATAGGAGGTAAATATTAGTTATGGATGAGGAAATTGGAATATACGACCGAATCAGCCTGGGTGGTTTTTCACAACTGGATTGTAACAAGGAAGGTGACTCTCTAATACTACAGCACTGATCTCAAAGCATATATTCTCAGCTAGATGAATTCTTGTAGTAGAGACTGAGATGCGAGTTTGATTTTCTCAGTGGTGGGAGGGCAATACCAGTTATGGCTATTGCAAACCGTTTCCACCTTTTTAAGGAAGAACACCGAATACGATGTAGCTTAAAGAATTTTGAACTTCAGACTTTTTGAGACTGTTAAGAAGTGTAAGGCTAATAAATTATAACTTGAGCTTTTCCTGTTCTTATACCAAATACAAGGGAATGGTTTGCCTGAAATGCAGGCTAGATTCCAAGCACAGAATGCTAAACAGTAAAACTTGAAGCTTCCATATTGTAGTTTCATCCTACTATATATAACAAGCTAACATTGCATATTTAATTCCATAGGATTGGACTGACTATGATGAAAAAGTAAAGGAATCCGTTGGCATCTATGAGGTTACCCATAGGTTCGTCAAATGTTGAAACTTTTGTTTTGTAAGAGATCATTTTCTACCTACCCATGTTTTTTGTGCAATCTAGAATAAAGTCCTATACTTTCTACTTCACAGCAAAGCTTTGCGAGCATACAAAGTATCTCTACATTTGGATTAATGTACAATGAGGGAGTTCCTTCTTAAAGCATTGTATTCATGTTGATTAAAGCACAAGAGTGATGGCAGTATGGTTGGGGGAGAAGATGCTCACTTCTTCTACAAGCTGTTTCATTAACATGAAATAATTGTATCACTTATTGACATCTTTCACAATTGCCACAGAAGTACTTATACCTATAAGTATTTGCAGTGTATTTTCAAATCTTAAGTGTGTGGTTTCACCCTCCTAAAATTAAAGATTTTTAAAAGTGTTACAGAGAAACTTACAGCTGTGTAAATATCCAGAGTAATAGCATTTAGTAAACTTCTAAAGTATCTGACAGCCAACAGTCTGTTTTTACTAATGTAAAAATCTTGCTGTCCCACAATGCCTGAAAAATACCTTTACCCTTCATTGAGGAATGGGAGACCTCTATGCTTTCAGTACACCTCACAGCCATGTAAAAACAAAACAAAACTTTGGATTCTTTAGGTAGCTGATGATGACTGTAAGCAGAATCCAGAGGTTGAGTTTCAGCAGCGAAATGGGACTTTTTCCACCTCCTTGTTCCTGCTGCCTTGGACTCTACTCCTCCTCACAACGATCACTGGAGGAATTTCATAAATTATATGGGATATGACATAGGGTGCTCTAGAAGAAACAAAAAATAAAAGGTACCCACAGCCAACAGAAGTTTCTTTTGTTAACATAAAAGGCTCTTTATTGTACGCATTGTTACACATTAGAGACTGTGTCTTAGATCATAAGAAAAATAATGGAAGTTCATAGAAGGAAAAATTTTCCTTTCTCTTGTTCTTCCACTGCCAATTCAGGAAAGCTCTTCAACCATCCAATTGTTCACGGGTCAAAAGTAGCTGGGTGCTGGTAGAAAATGTTAAGATATAAATAAATGAGCAAACCTTCACACTCAAGCTAGTATGTTTTGTAGCTGTAATTTATCATCACAGAAATACTGAGTACAAGATTTCTGGTGGTTCACATTTGAGTTTCATTTGAATCCTCAGTGAGGCAGAATAATTTCCAACAGAGAGACATGTTTAGATTGACATTCTGCTAAATATTTCAAGAAAAATAAGGCAGCTGTTCTAAGTGCATGTCATTCACAGTGCAACTTGCGCATTTAGATTCTTCAGTGAAAACTTATTTTGTCCTTCTTGAGATGCTAGTTTTAGCAGCTCCCGTGTTAAAAACACACTTTAGAGAAGAACTACAGTACATTGTGAATTAAGATGTTGGTAAGGCAGGAATGCAAATTTATTCATAAACTATTCTGCAAAGCATTTAGATTTTTTATTATAAGCCTGTGAGATGACTTTAGATCAGACTCAAACCAGCCAAGTCTGAAGTCTCTAGCTTAGCCTGTTGGACAAGTTACAGGATGCTAAAAAGTAGCTTTTCCTAACAGCCATCTGCATAATTAAAGCTTGCTTTGGCTAGAAGTCTTGCCAGTTGAAGAGTGATTTTAGCTGCTTTGATCCACCTAAAAGTTTCCTGTAAGTCACACACCAGCACAAAGTAGCTCTTTGGAAAGAGGATATGAAAACTCTGCTATCTTACTAAGGGTTTCAGCTGAGTAACTGAATCTTGCTCAAAAATGCTCCATTTCTGGGATGTATTCTGACAAAAAGGGATGTTAATTAGGCATGTGAACAGTGACAGAACATTGTCTTTATACATTAATATAGGTAGGTAGCATCTCTGTTCGTATAGATTATATATGAAAATGATCAAACTATTTGTATGTACATTAGGAAGGAGACAGCTCTATACAGTACGCCAAGCAGCCTGAGTATTATGATTCTAATCCTGTTGGTTAGTCCCAAACAGAGTAGGCGCACTGAACTGTTGAGTCAATACATAAATCAATTCAACCAATTCAGTGATTCTAGTTGCGACTAAGAATAGGATTTAAGCCTTAGACTGCACTGAAATGTCCTTGGCAGACACTTGCACAATAGAAAATTATTTTACAATCAATAATGTTAGAATTAATGTCTGTATGAGGCTGGAACTGGTTTAGTTTACTAGACTAAACATGATTATGTCAAGATGCAACCCAAAGAATTAGACTCATTATTTTAACTCTGGCATTTTTTTTTCAAAGGTAGATGCTAATCTGTGATTGCCTCCAGAATGTTAAAAATATTTTTCTAGCTGAAGATCGCTCTATATTGTAAGAAAGCCAGTCCTGCTGTGGCTCAATTATTTAACCTGTTCACCTTCCAAAACATTAAAAATATCATCCAGTGACTTGTGCACACACTGGACAAATTCTTGTACATTCCTTGCTGGATAGCCAGAAACATTACACCCAATCCAGTTATCGTGCACTCCATATGCTACACCAAAACCATCAGGCACCACTGGCCCAAATCCACCCATGGAGACAGCAGAGCTGCTCAGAGTACTTGTGGAGATAATGTTGTGATTAATCTGTGCATATGCTTGGTCCTGATAAAAATCTGGCAAAGGAGTTCCTCTGGCTTCTGCCAGACACCGCAAGCCAAACAAGTGCCGATCAAAGCCCTGACCTGCGAAGACAAAATGCAGAAGTGAATAGTATTGTAGAAACAACCAAAGTGTGGGTAAGTTATTTTAAATTAGAGTAAGTTGTTAGTTTAATACAGACATTAAAATTCTTTTCCACTAACTTAGGCTGCATATGCAGAAGAAACTGGGTAATTCTTGAAAGTGTTAATTTTTATTCCCTACTGTTTATACATCTTTTTTACTCCACAAGAAGGATCAGACTCATAGATAAGAAGGACCCATTATAAGGTTCTCTCCTAAAGTCCCTGGAAGCCCTCAATGTTCATAACAGTGTACACTGACATACAAACTGCCAAATTTCCAAAAGCTGAAGTAGGAAAGAGGTAAGGGATAGAAAGCCCTACTTTTTCAATTTTCTCACAAAATCTGAGCACTACTATTCCAGCTTCCCAATTTACTTTCTCTTCTGTGATGGAAGAAGGAAAAGGCACTGTATATAAAGGGCCTTGTGGGAAATGCCCTACTCCAGTGTGACTACTGATTCCTCTGAAGTGTGAAAGGTGTTTTATGTTTTCACAGCAGTCTTTTTCAAACATTCAGGAAGCTGAAGAGAAACTTAACAGGTTTTTACAACACTACAGAGATGCAGGGAAATCTTTTAATTCTGGTCAAGCAGTGACCATGTGAATCAATTCAATGTCTACTAAGAAGCTCAGCAAATTATGTTGTCCTAAAAAAAGTTAAGATGGCTGAGCAGCCTGGATGACCTCATTCTACTTGCAGAGATAGAGTTGCCTTGTGTTACCATGCGAATTGCAGGAGAAAATACCCTACAGCTTCACATTTCCACTTACCCATAGCAGCTTCTTTGGTGAGCTGGTTGTGATACTTGGAGCACTCTGAAATCATCTGTCGCAGCTCTGCTGCACTGTGCTTGGATGACTTCCTGACTATAGCCTCTGAACATGCCTTTGTATAAACTGAGGCAGGACGGATGGTTTCAGTGCGACCATGTTTGAAAGCTGCTGTGCTGCAAGATTCATAGGTGGCAACAGTTTGGCCGTATTGTTGCAAAAAAGCCATCTGGAAGGCAAGCTGAACAATAGCATCAGGACTGACTTTATGCTTCTTTAACAGCTCCTTGCCTCCTCTTTCAAACTGTCTGGCCTCCATAGTCAGCGTTCTCACAGTAGCATCAAATGTTTGTTTGGCTTTGGTAATTCCTTCTTTTAAGGCATCATTGAGTTTAAAGTTCAATTTCTGTACAGATGAGGCAGAATCAACAGCAGCAGGCTGAGCCTGAGGTGGAATAGCAGGTGATTGGGTGCTGTCCTTAAATACTTCGTTTTGGAACCTAAGCACAGCTACACCATCTCCCCAAGAGTGTTCAAAGTTAATTGCTGCAGTGCCATCTTTGGCTAAAATCAGGTTGAATGACTTGTCATACCACCTATTGATGCCATCACCATGCAACATGGTATGGGACAAGTGGCTGAAGCCTTCAATTGGAAAGTCATCAAGGCACAGACACAATATTGCTGAATCCACTTTTCTTAAGGCTTCCTTGTTCCCATTATCAAGTAGCTCTTGTCTCAGCCTTGCCCATGTGTCCCGGTTTTCAGTAGTCAGACAAGCAATAGGGAATGCTGGAACTGGGCTGTTGTCAGAAAGGATGAATTTTAGGTGTGCTTGAATTTCTGAAGGCTTTATTATATTCCCATCTCTATCTACCACATCAAATACATAGAAGTTGCCATTTCTAATCACTAATAAGTGCCTCCCATTTTCATCTGTAAACAGTTCATCCTTATTCAGCTTAGGCAGGCGAGTGGAATTGAAAAGCCTGAAGTACTGCGACATGTCTAGTGGATAGGCATTCACCATGTAGGCGCCATACCACGACAGAGAAGAAGGCACAAAACGAATAAACTTTTTAAAAGCCTGAGTGTCACTTTTGGCTGGGTTGAGGTGAAAAACCTCTGGTTCTAAAACATTAGCCCTGAGAGTCTTCAAGAATCGCAAAGCAGAAACAGTCATATTAGTTGCCCTGATGAGCTGATTGTTATAATCCACTTTGGAGTCAGCATTGAAAACCATGAAAGGATTGAAGTTCAGAACAACAGATTCACGTGCCCGTAGGTACATGTCGAACCAGGGACCTAAAATTGAGAGGTGGCAGAACAATAAAGACAAAGACTAAAGGGAGAATATGTGTTATTAATACGGGATGCTCATGAAAGGGGCTTGTGTTTATTGTAGTCTATGAGATGCCAAACAAGGTAGATTTGCAAGGGTGGAAACCAATTAAGTCTTCCTGCTGACAGAAGTGCTTCCACCAGAGAAAGCTGGAGGAGGTAGTCCCACTTACAGCCCCCTCAATCATATTGTCAAAATTTGGAGGGCTGAGGGATCTCCTAGAGACAGTTTTGGGGGCAAGAGGGGCAAATCTTATCCCAACAATCTGCCTTCTGAATTCCATCTCACATTCCTATAAAAAAATGGATCTCACACTTATTTATTCTTTGTGGAATGAACATATGACCTTCACAGAAATTGGTTTAGGGTACAATTTTACATTCAGTGCCCATTCACAATTCACTCTCGTTTGCAACCTACAACTTTGTTGTTTTTGAAAGGAAAAAATACAGCTGGTTTACCTTCCTGCCTGTCTGTCTGTTTCTCTTCTGTTTTTTCCTTGTTATCTTCCTTTATCTTTGCTGTCCTTTCCTCTCCATCTTTCCTACAAGAAGTCTCATTTCCTCAGCCAAGATTTCACTTCTAATCCCTGTCTTCATTCTATGCACTAATGTAACTGAGTTTAGACTTGACTTAAGAATTGTGGATTTTGAGGGCTGCAAAGTAAATGTTAATGGAAGATGAAAGGTAACAATCTACATAGTGCGAATAGTAAGAAAATATTGGAAGAATTCTAGCTTATGTTCTGATCATTCTTCATCTTTCCAGCTTAGTAACACATAAAGGCTACAATGCTGCACTCTACAAAAGTCAAGATGACAGCAAAAATGCTTAGGGATGTATAAAACTAAATAGTGCCTCCTACTTTAGGAAGTCCTGTTGCCTTTATGAAGTATTTTAGAGAAAGCAGAATTTAAGCAGAGAAAACAAAGAAAATGGGTTGTTTTAAAGTCATTCAGAGATATCAACAAAAAGAATAAGATGTGTGTCCTGCTTCATATATACATGTGTACAACTGGAATATAAGACATGATAGAAGACTGATAATTAGGAAACTTCCCTCTTGTGAACACTTGTTTCTCATGCTCCTATCTGAAAATACTTCCCCATATCACAATCTGCCAGGTTAATTTGCCTGTTCTTGCTTGCCTATCATCCTTCCAATCTTCCTTTGAACAAAATATTTTGCAACACTTGTGCTGCGAGGCCCTTGTTTTCCTATCATCCTCCAAATCTCAATGTAGACAAAATAAAAGTTTTGCAACACTTGTGCTACTTTTCATGGAATAACAAATAAAAAAAGGGGAGAGGACAAGAGCAGAGCCATGTCCCTTCTGTATGTCATCACTTCTCCTTCACACATTTAGTTCTTCAATATACTGAAAGGTATATTCTCATCCTCAGCATGGAATCACTCTTTCTAAGCTGAGTATCAAGCAAATACTATGGGACATAAAGTATTTTAATTCTAAATTCAATACAAAGTTATACTGCAGTGCAGAGGGAGCTGGTTGTGATTCACTGCCATCTCACATCAATTAGTGGACTAGTTTGATAATATTCTCAGCAAGGAGGAGTTACTGGGGGGAAATGAAATTTACAGCAATATAGCTATATGCATAAGTACTTCTATACTCAAATGTTTATAAGCACGAGCAGGATACAGGTAAGGGGGAACTCTCTTGAAGACTAAAATAATATTTAAAACTGATTAAGCTAAATGCTATAAACCTTTTTTTTGCTCTCTTTTCTCCTCTCTGTTTCCTTTCTCTTATTTGATTTGCTGTCTACCTTCCTTTATGCTGTGGTCTTCTGCTGTTTGCGCATTTCATGTTCTTGCTCTTTGATAAAATAAAAGCTGTTCTTTTTTTGAAGGCTGAAGCATGCCTCTTTTTCTCTCTCTCATTCTGCCTGCCTTTCAGAGGCAATTTTACTGCTGGGGCTAAGTTGGATTCTCTGAAGACTGGTGCTTGCTTGAACGTTCTGTAATAGATTTACATTTGTTTTGAATCAGTCACTGGTTGCAACAGGCATTATTTTCCTTTATTACATGATTTCCTTTGTGCAATTTTACAATCTTTTACTGTAGCAATAAACTTTCCTTCCCCCTAATATTACTATACTACTTTACCTTCCAAAGGAAGAAGTAGGCTATTACAGGATGCCACACTGCAAAACGGACCACTAGCCCATCTAGTACAGTACTGTCGCTCCAAAGCTGTGGAAACCTGCTTTGGTCTGAACTCTGGGAATTCTGGGTAAGCACACTGACACCACATGCCAACACTGGGCAGTGTCACCCTTCTGTGGCCCTCACGATTGACCATAACCCTTTCACTCTTTTCCACACTCATATATTCTCTCTCTCTCATGCACGCACACACACAAACACACACAACCACGCAGAGCATCCTCTACAATCAGGCTTTTAGGAACCAGTCGTTGGCATCAATAAATGGTTTTTAAAAGCTCAATAAAGTATAGGAGGGGCATTTTTCTGAGAGGGGAATGTTGAGGAAGGTAAGTCCACCAGCAATCCTTCTATAAAAAACAAGCCCACATTAAAAAAAAAAATCCCGGTTTTAAAAACCTCCACTGCCACCAGTGAGGGATTTTTAAAGCCAGACTAGCATGGGATGGAGGAGGAGAAATCCTGTATCTCCAGTCACTGACTGGAGATCAAACCAGAAAGAAGTTGGTAGACTGGACAAAGACTTCCTGCAGGCTGCCTTATGTTTCTGGAGGCTGAAACTTCCTCACATTGTCAACACCCCAGGTGAAGATTGTTCCCACTGAGTACCTGAAGTCCTTTAATAGGAGATGCCAGGAATCGAACTTGAATTTTCTGCATGTAAAGTGTGTGTTTGCTGAACAATCAGCTACAGCCTTTTCTCTGAGGTATCAAGTTCTTAGGCCATTTATACAACCCTAGGTGTCTATTTATGCAAACACACCACACACATTCCCTCCTTCTCTTTAGAACAAACAAGAAACCTAGGCCACCACAGCAGTTGACAGCAGACTTGGGTAAATTGGTTTACAATATACTACAGCAGCAAATATCACCATAATGAATTACACTGTTCTGCGTTCAACAATTCTAGTTGTTGATTCTGGTCCTCTGTATTTTAAGTACACTTCATTAATGCACTGTGGCTCAAAACTGCCTGCCAGAATGCTTTCAAGACAGAGCATCCAATAAAATGAACTCTGTTCATATGAAGCCAGGAACTGATTCACACATGCACATTAATTAATTAGTGACTACAGCATTAAATAATGACTTGCAGCTGTGAATGGACCATCATAACACTCAACTTTCATGTCACCCAACATTTCATTAAAACATAGCGGGCTGGATCCAGATTTAATCAAGCTTAGAACAGCTCCACTGAAAACAATGATATAAGTTCAATAAGTCTTAGTTCAGATCCAAGCCAATCCTTTTTTTTTAATAATGTCAGTTCATACAGGATGTCTAAGAGTGAATGAATCAGCCCACATTCCTCTGCCCTCAATAAGATCACGCTCTGTCCTTGTACCAGTTCACAGTGATTCTTAGCTAAACAATTCAGAAAACAGATACCAAGAATAAAATTTTCACAATCGCTTTCCTACCTGAAATATAACTAGTGTGTTTGTTTTGTTTATCCTGTGAAATCAGCTGCTCATGTAATTCTCCACCAATTCCTTTCCCAAAATTGGTCGCAAGTTCTTCAGTTTTCCTTTATATTAAAAAAAGAGAGAAATTTGGTAAAGCTGCTATGCTTCTTTTAGAAATGTAAAATATCTGGGTCAATGCTGCAAGACAACTTTGGTCCAATCTATAGAAGTCCTGTGTGACTGTCCCTTCCCCATCCTAGACTTTGCAAAAGCTCCCAGCTGAAAATGAAGAAGTAATATTTGTAATCTCATGGTAGCAATATTTTGGATTCTGGTTCTGTGCTGTACTAGAGGGCTTAGCTGCTTATGCTGGTTCACAGAAAGGAGAAGCTGCTGTCAGCATTGTGCAAAATGTGTGAGGATTAAATCCTTGGTTTCTCCTCTGTCCTTACCTGAATTGGTCATCATCTAGAAGAGGCCTTTGTGCATTCAAGTATCTTTTAATTGTGTCTTCAAGTTTTGGAACTGGCAAACTAATAAGGTAGGGAGAGAAAATTAAAATAATATAAAACAATGTTAAACATTCTACTAAGCATTCAGACTACTGCGCAATTTGCAACTTAAATCCAGGCTTGCAAAGAGTATTTCTGACTAATTATATACTAACTAGTTATTCTATATTTGTGCATAATCTTACAAACCACCCTTCTTAAGCCTTCAGCTATAAATGTAATTAAATAAATAAAATGTGGGACCCATTTGTCTGAAATGAAGAAGCTACATTAAGAAATCTAGCAGGGCAATCCTATGTGCGGGTGCAGAACACTCTGGGATAGCACATCTTTTCTCATCTCTTTTTGGACCATATGTTGTTGTTAATGTTTATGTTTTTATCAGTTGTGCACTGGCTTTGGACTGCCAATAATGGCTACAAAGCCTTCTTTCTCTTAGGTTCTAAGTTCTGGCAAGTTCTGTCATATTTCAGAGCCTCCTCTCCAGAGCTCATCTCCTCTTGATACCTATGTCATTCACCTCATTGAAAAAAACAGCTTGGTATTATTCATGTGTTTCGTCATCCAGAGTAAGTCTGAGACTGTATCCCCTGCAGATATGGGGAACCTAATGTACGTTCTATTTATTTCACTGGTAATTAGGCACACCTAAAGCAAGAATCTGGTGCAGGTAGTCAAGGCAGGAGATAAAAGCCACAGGCACAGTGACGAAGAAAGCAGGAAGGCACTGAACAACAGGTTATTTGGAATCGGCAGATTTTGCCTGCCTTCTCTTGTCACTGTTGTGTGACTCTGAAAAAAGTGTAATCATCAGCATAGTGAACAAACAGAATTCTGGCCTCCGAATGTAACTATGATCTTTACAGTATGATCCTAAGTGTATTTATTAAGAATTAAGCAAATTAACAACACGCAAAGCAAAGAACCTGAAATAATTTTACTTCCTGTAATATTATGTTTTGTTTGGTACTCATCACCAAGCAAGTAAAAGGGCACAAGGAAGGTGTTTTATTAGTATAAATATATATGTGGATAGCAATCATCACCTCTTCCTTTTAGCACTAACCTTTCACCTACATACTGTACAAGGCTTCCCATTACCAGCTGCAACTCAGATTGTTCTGTCATTCTCATATTAAACTCCTGCCCCTTCTCTTAGGATGATTTTATTTGGAAAGTGGCATTTCTTTTTTTCACTGTACCTGGTCTAGAAATCAATGCATCCATTATCTCCCAAAGCACTGTATATCTGGGGCTAAATTAGGAGATCTCACTGCAAACAGTGGGACTCTTCCACTCTACTAAGTCCAGTGAACACAGCAGTGTAAACCACAAGCTGTGGCCAACCAACAAAACTGGCTTTAGCATCCACATATGAACATATACAAAGTGAAAGATCATTTTTTTTCCCAGTGACTTCTAGCGATGCAGAGAATCTCAGGGCAATAGAGGCTCTCAAGTGGCATATGCTAGAACAGTGGTTCTCAACCTGTGGGTCCACAGATGTTTGTGGACTTCAGCTCCCAGAAGCCCCAGCCACTATGGTCAATGCTCAGGGCTTCTGGGAGCTGAAGTCCAAAAACATCTGGGGACCCACAGGTTGAGAACCACTGTGCTAGAATAAAGTGGGGAAATAAACAGAACAAAGGGTATCAAGGTATTTTCAGAACCCTGAAAACAGTGTCTTGAGGAACCGAGATTCAAATGCCAAAAAAAAAAAAAGGCATTAGTCACAGTCTGGGGGTTCTGAACTGATATTGGTCATTCTGCCGTAGACTGTTATAGCACTATGATTCCACTTTCAACATCCTATGCAATCCTAGGGTTGGCAGTTGCCAGCTGGCCCCTCCCGAAACTGCCAACCCCAGGATTCCACAGGCCATTGAAAGTGGAATTATAGCACTATAACAGTCTACTGTGGAAATGGCCATTGTTTTTCATATTGTAACAAATGAGTCTTTGAGAGACGAGTTTGACTCAGCAGGAAGAGATGGATGAATGAAAAAGGATGCCTTTTCAAAATAGTTCTGAATCAGACAGGAACTAACAAAAGATCGCATAGCATCAGGGTAGAAATGTTTTGGCTCTCCAGAAGCACTGGACTACAATTCCCACAACCGTTAACCACTCATTGGCCATGCTGGACAACATTACTAGAAGTTAATAGCCTAAAACATCTGAGAGTAGAACTACCATCCTTGACACAGAATATTAATTCCCACTCTGCTTTTACACTTACATCAGTACCAAACCAGTTGCTACACTTACATCATGACTGTGCAACACTGTATATTCTGTGGGGAAAACAATCCATTTCTGCTACTGAGTGCAAACTCAGAGTTACTGTGCTTCTGGACTGATCATTACCTACTAACATGGAGTAACTCATGGAGTAAAATGCTAATCAATCATTGCTTAAAACATCATTAAAAGGTGCAATGTGTACATGCTCCATAGAAAATCCTTGAGAAAGGGAAGGCATCTGGAGCGCTGAGGTCAAGAGGAAACGCTGCAATATCCAGCATCACTCCAGCTGCTGGGGAGCTGAGGAGACAGCTATCTAGGCTGGGGAAAGGCAAAAAAGCGAGGAAGGCCAAAGCACCAAAAATGTGGCAAAATAAGCTTGTAGCTATTGGCTACTAGCAATTTGGGGCAAAATTAAAATTTCTGTCCTCCCCAAATTTAGACAGTTGTGGGATGAAAATAGGTGGGGACTGCAAAACCAGGCTACAAGGTGCTTTACGGGTTACACTCTCTCCAGTCCTGAGCTAACACAATGCAATCCCAAGCATCCCCACGCAAGACTCACGGGCTAACCTTGTGAAATCCTGTACTATTTACAAGTTGTTACAAGCATAGTATAGGGACCTGTTAGTTATGTACCTTGGGGATAGGGCTACAAAACCTAGCTGTGTACTATAGGTTTCTATATCAGCTAGCCTCTAGTTTAAATTTTGAAGATTAAACTAAGAAGAAAACACAAAACTATACTTGACAAAGGGCATAAGTAATAATAGAGGATGATTTAGAAAATGCGATAAACAAGAATACTTATTTATTAATTTTAATTGGGGACAACTTATATAATTTGAATTATTGGTATTATTATTATTATTATTGAATTATTGGTAGTACTGCTATGCAATATCTGTAAAAACATAGAGGTCTTAGGAAGGCTAAGAGGAAGATTGTGAAGATATGTATAAGTGTTTAGCTTGAGTTTATAACAGATTATGTATGTTTATTTATTTTTTTGGAAAAAACAATAATTTAAAAAAAAACCTAGCTGTGTACAAAAAGTATTTCATAAACAGGACAGTTTAATCAGGTGCAACTTTCCCCCATCATAGTTCTGTGGCCTCCTGCCCATTCCATCCCACGAAAGTCCCTTGTTCCATGAAGCTGGCAACTGTAATTGCAAGGCCAAGTCAAAGCACTCATTCCCAAGATCACCACAGGCTTGTGCGTGTATGATGGCGGCACTTTCCTCATGCTCAGAGACACGCTGTCACATCGCTCGCCTTGCTCGGAGTTAAGAGAGAAGCTGTTTCAGGATTCCATAGGGGATTTCTGAAGGTCCCCTTCTGAAAACAAAATGCAAACTAAACGGGGTGGGAGTGGGGGGCCCATCCGCCGCCCTGAGGGGGCGCCGCCACCTTACCGCGGGAGGCTCTTCTGGTAATGCATCGTGGGGACGAGGCTGCGGTGCAAGTACTGGGAGAGGGCCTCGCCCTGGCTGTAGCTCCTCCGCCACCCGGAGAGGCCCGGCGGGAAGCGAGCGGCGGGAGCTCCCCGAAAGCGGGAGACGGAAGAGAAGCGCAGCGCCCCGGTCGCCATGGCGGGCCTCGCCGTTTGACCCTGGGCCGCGCCGGGAGAGGAGAGGCCCGCCTTTGGGAGGAGTTGGGTCCCCGCCTCCCGGGGCGGAAGGGCGAGCGGCTGCGGCCGAGTGGAAAGCGGGCGGGAAGGTGGGGCCTCGAGGGGCTCCGCCGGCTGTCAGAAGCGGCGGGGGCCTCTCGTGTTGCAGCCAGAAACAAATGCAGCTCCTCTGGGATCGAGGCTTCGCGCATAAATATGCCTGTTAGGACGGTTGTGGGAGCGGCGTGGGCGGCAAACAGGATCCAGAAAGGTGCAACCCGTGACCTTTGTCCTAAATTTTCAAGGGGCAGCCGCGAGCGTTCGTGCAAATTGTAACCAGTTCGTCCTCGGCCATTTCCGCACTAGCCCGTTAGAGCGCGCTGATTCCACTTTCAACATCCTATGGAATCCTGGGGTTTGCAGTTTCGGGAGGGGCCGACCGGCCCCTCCCGAAACTGCAAACCCCAGGATTCCATAGGATGTTGAAAGTGGAATCAGCGCGCTCTAAGAGTGTAGTGCGGAAATGACCTTAAAGCTGCGGCCAGATTTCTTTGTTGCCTCCTTCCTCCTTTTATGCTGGGAGAAGCTAACAGGGCGACCTCTTGGAAAGCGCCTTATTTGACCCTGCGAGACCGTAAGTGGAAGGGGGAGCGTCCCGCCTGGCCCCACTCAGGTCCCGCCAGACACTTTGTCCTGCGCCTTCAAGTCGTTTCTGACTCAGGGCGACCCTAAAGTGAACCTATCAGGGAGTTTTCTTGACAAACATTTGTTCAGAGGGAGTTTGGCTTTGCCCTCCTCCGAGGCTGAGAGCGTGTGACTTCCTCCAGCTGTACTGGACTTTGTGGCCTTGTGGCTTCAGGTGGTCTCCGACTCATTGCGACCCGAAGGCCAACTTAGCACGATTTTGGGGGGTGGCTGAGAGTACGTGGTTCTCCTAAGATCACCCAGCAGATTTCCACCGCCAAGCGAGGAATGGAACCCTGGCCTCCAGGGTCGTAGTCCAAAACTCAAGACTACACCAAGCTGGCTCTCAAAACTGAACTCAGTGGGACTGTGTGGTGGTCGTGTGTGCCTTCAAGTCGTTTCGGACTTATGGGGACCCTATGGGAAACCTATCACAAGATTTCCTGGGGCTGAGAGAGTGTGCCGCGGCCAAAGTCATCGGACGGGTTGGGGAATCGCACCTCGATCTCCGCAGTCGCGGTCCAACGCTCAAAGCGCTAAAAACCAAGCTGGCTCCCCTCCACTGGACTACAACTCCCATAATCCCACAGCCAGCCACGGAACCATCCAAATTACGCTAGGTGTTGGATCATGGGAGTTGTAGTCATCGCGTCTAAAAGGACTCGTATTTTGGAGAAAGGCTGCTGTGTTTCCTTAGGCCACCGGCGGGGCACTCGATTCCTCACGGCTACGCGCTAAACGTTCGTGGAATGAGACGGACGGGAAAAGAAATGACAACTCCAATCTCCAATCATCACCGACCCACCTCTCCTGCCTCAGCAAGCCGAAGCGGCTGCCGGATTGGGTGAAGGAGACCGCCTAGGGACCCACGGACCCAATCAGCGGAGCCTCACGTAGGCCCCCCCTCCTCCCGCCATCATTTTCTTGAAACAAAGAGCGGAATTTGAATCCAGCCCGGTAGGGGGCGCAGTGCTCCTAAACTACGATGTATGTAGAACTCTGGAGAAAACTATGTTGCCCACAATCCACCGAGCTCCGACGCAGGCGCAGAAGCCTGTAGCTCTGTGCTTTTTCTCCTCGTTGTGTTGGGGGAAAGGAGCGGAAGAAAAAGAAGAGGAGGAGGAATCCGTGCAACGGCAGGAAGGAAAAGGGGACAGTGATGGCTTCTTCACAGTATTGTCCCTCACAGTCTCCAGCTCAGCAAAGGGAAAGCATAAAATGTGTTTATGCTTTTAATAATAAAAAATAATTCTTGTTAAGTTACTTCCAGAAAAGTTACAAGATTGCAACTACACCAATTACTGTACTGCAGTTGTAGAAAGTGGGGGCCTTTAGTGGGGAAGAGGGAGATGCAACCTGGTGCTTCTGCATTTTAAACAGTTGCGAAATTCAAAACTCTAGCTTTTAAAACATAGCTCCCATTTTGGAATAAGCATGCCAGCCTTTGCATTACTTGGTTATTATATACAATCTATCATAAATAAGGATTTTTTTTCATATCAAATATATTGTAAGCAATTTAAAATTTTCGAGGTCAATTAATGACAGAAAAGTGTTAGTAAATTTATAATAATGTTTATTGCTTGTTTAGAGTGCTGGATGCCTTTTTTTTAAACTGTAATTTTCATAATATTGATTCCTTTGTCTCAGACTAAAGAAAGGGCGTTTGTGGCCAAAAACAAAAAATAAAATCTGACAGATATACCCTCAATGCAAAGCCAGCAATTGTCTGCCTAACTTACCTCTGTGCTGGATAGCATGTCAATTTGTTTTTAAATGGTCAAAAATATGTTTCTTGAGTGTTAAAAAACGGTGATGAGAAGAATCCTGAACTGATGAAATCTTCACAGTTTGGGACATATTCCGCACAAAATGTACACATTTAATTTTTTTTTCCGAACAGAACATAATATTTCTGTGCGTACAGTGCATTCTTCTGTGCAGAAAGTGCGCTTGTCTGTACAAAGTGCAAATCTTGCATAGAATAAGTTGTGAGCTGCCAACAGTTCTCACTTTCTCACTGTGGGGAAAAATGCTAAAATTAATCAATGTCTCCTTCCAGAGTGGAAATTAGCAAAGAATTACTGCCTTCTTCAAGATACAACATATAAAGGTATAAGACATAGAAGTCAGTAAGGAGTTGCAAAGGTGAAAGAAGCAGTATCCCAGAGAACCAGGTTTAGAGATGCAATTTTATAAGACAGAGTTATAATTATTGATTTTGCATTGGCTGCTGAAAACAAAGACATGGGGCATCATACTTGGTATTTTGATGTCACACACAGTTGAAAAATCAGTTAGTTAAAAGACGCACAAGTCTCCGAAACAGGCGTGAAGACCACCTCATTGAAGCAAACCATTACCAAATAAATCCTCATCGGCATCATTCCAGTTGAACAATGAGATAACCCTTAAAACTACTGAACTTGAATCTGGTATTTTGCCAGAAAGAACATAAATAACACATATTCAACCTAACACCTTTTGGCATGAGAGTCAAGAGAAATACCGTCACAAAACACTGAGACTGGCATCCTATTCAGCCACATGTGCAATCTCATAAATGCGGGGAATTCACATTTACAGTCAGCTGAATGGGACCCCAAAAACCCATATTTTCAGCCTGGCAGCATGCCAGCCAAAAGGCTTCCGACATTCTGCATATTGAGGTTTTGGGAAATGATGTCTGCAGCATTCCCCGGACTATAAAGTACATAGAAACAAGCAGTTGCTCTAAACCCCAAGGGCTCTGTCAACCTGCCTTTTCTCTACATGCCCCACAACTAGGAAAGCACCACAGATACGATTTTGTCACACTCCAATCCCAGAAACCCCTAAGTTGGAGTGCTGGCTGGCTGAGAAGGCAGACTTTTAGGTGATCATCTTCATCATCACAGGACATCTATCAAGGCAGGATGTCACCCTAGCTGGTCATTTAGCTGGAATGAATGGCTGAATGGCTACTGAAGAAAGAGGCTGTTCAAGCAGAAGGCATTTTACAAGCAGACCCAAGAAACCTAGAAACATTTCAATTAAATGCGTGGGAGTGCTGTACACTGCAAGAAGGCTGCTCATTTATGATTATCTCCAATAGCTCCATAAATCATAAGTCAATATTTGAAGAAAAAGCCAATTGCTGTGTGAAGATGGAGCAATACCTCTGACAGAGGACTGAAAAACACTTAGAAGAAAATTTACTACTTTCTGTTCCAATAATTCACGATTCTAGAGAATGGCTACTTTTAGAGGCTTTTAATGATTATGGTGTCGTGGCTTGAGTGTTCAACTATGACCCCTAGAAACTAGAGTTCGATTCCCGTTTAGCCATGGAAACCCACTGGGTGATTTTGGGTGTGTCACACACTCTCTGCCCGAAAAAACCCTGTGATAGGTTCACCTTAGGGTCACCTAAGTCAGAAATGACTTGAAAGCACATAACAATACCAGCAACTCTTTATCAGTTGTAGGCATCTGCTAGTGTTGAATGCAGTCTTCCATTCATATCTCCATTCTCCCTTTTTTGTATTCTAGATCATGGGCCCAGCAAGCCGCCTTTTATTTTCTGCAAAGTACAGGATATATATATGAAAGCAATTTGATTTTTTAACTTATAATTTACAAAAATGACTAATAATAATAAATATTTTTACAGGTGATGCTTCCTAAATATTAATAACTGTTGCATGGAATGCTGAGACAAATATGTAGAACGGAGAGCCATCCTTGTGGCTGATAAATCTTGCAAAATTGTCCCCTACTTTGAATGAAGAAGGACAAAAAGTTATTTGAGTTATTTTTGAGTCATTGTTGTTACTTTGAGTTGTTATTTGTTTGAGTTGCACACTCAAACATATAACAAATGCTGTTTATCAGTAGTCCTTCTGGCTTTAACATGTCTTAAGTAATGCATTTATAGGTGTGTGCATGTACCTTCAAGTCACCTGTCAAGTTATGGTGATCCCATGAATTTCATAGGGTTTTCTTAGGGAAGAAATACTCAAAGGTGATTTTGCCACCAGTTCCTTTCTCTGAAATACAGCCTACAGCACCTGATATTCATTGACAGTCACCTATCCAAGTACCAACCAGGGCTGACCTTGCTTACTTCTAAGATCAGACAAAACACCTCCACATTTTCTTTTTACCCCAATAACAGCAGTGAAAAGTAAGCCTGCTTAAAGAAGTTCAATCTTTCACCTACCCTGCCCTCTTATAATAACCCAGTGTTACTCACCCAGCCTGTGAATGACTGCTTGGGAAACACAATTTCTCCTTAACCTTTTCTCTTCTCTACTTATTCTCTGATTAATGGCCCGTGTGTTTCTAAGAGCTGAATAATGTGTAATGATATTAATTTACTTCTCATACTGGGTGTTTCTTTGCTTTGTGATCACTCTTGCTTCAAAAATACTACTCTGCTCCGTTCTAATTTTCCAGAGTCCCTAATCTTCTTCCAGGTTCTTATTGATGTAGTCACTAATAGGATTGTTGGTATTAATTTGGAAATAACACCAGCTACATGCTTGGTGGCCATTGGCAGAAGAGGTGACCTTGCAGGTCAGCTAAGCGGGGCTAGAAATGCTCTGATCTAATCTATACCAATCCAGAGACAGCTATTCTAACAAGAGCGGCTGGTGAGGTCTCTCTCTCTATGGGATGCTGATTCTCTTCCAGAGAGCACTGAGGACAGCATGGCAGTGGGTCTTGATGCAATGCTGGCTCGGGTCAAGGATGTGTGTAAAAGGAATGGTTTACTCATTCTCTCAGTGCTCTCCGTCATAGTGGGATGCCTCCTTGGATTCTTCCTTAGGACCAGGCGCCTCTCTCAACAGGTAAGTGACAGAAGCAAGTGTGGCAATGGTGAGAAAAAGGGGAATTGTTATATAACAAAATTGGGGATAAAAACCATCTTGCAGTCTTTCCAGAATACATTTCAACATAAAGTGGTATTTCATGAAGCATACTGTCTTGTTCTTGAAGAATGAGGTTCTTTTGTAGAACAGAACATACCTTAATTTGAATGTTTTTCAGGATCTATTAGCCATATAAAAGACACAGGTGCAGGGATCTGAGAGATCTCACAACAAACCCCTGTTTTAAAATGATATATGTGAATAAAAGTTAGGCTCTAAACTGCAATGGACATGATGCTTAAGATCTTTTAAGGAGGGTGTTATTGTGAATTTTTGACACTTTAAGGAAAGATGTATCATATTTTGGTGAAAATTATGTTGTTTTACAGCATACAAAACGGTATGCCAGTTAATCTGAAGTAGTTTTATTGTTTTAAGTAAAATTTGGAAGCACTCCAAAATTGGTATTTTAATTGACAACCACAGTGTTCCTCTGGAATCAGGCCACACTATGTCATTATTTTTAAAAAGTATTTTTTATTATTATTAGAATAATCTTGGGAATTCCTCCACATCTTAGTATTCCATTTTCCCCTTCTCCTTCCCCTCCTCATCCAGAGTAGACTGTATAAAAGAGAAATAGGGTTATTAACATTTTTGTGAAATAATGGTACTTTATCTTTTTTTTCCTGAGACTTAAGTATCTAGATACGAACAATCTGTTAGTGGTAACTACAAATGAATCTCACTCTAAATCCTTTCATCCATGGAAATCAAATATTAACCGCAAAGAAAATAGATATAATGAGTATCTAGCAGAAACAGATGTTCTTTATTGCTCTTGGGTTTTTTAAAGTTTGTTTTGCACTTTGTTATCAGTATCAATTTTAATATAAATACGACCCTATAGGGAAGTGACAAATTGATTGTGAAATGGACAGACGTCTCTCAGTTGACAGAACGTGTAGTACCTTTCTTCCTAACTGCATTTAAGGACAAATTATTTCCTATACTCTAATTGTCATATTGAACATTCAACGTTTAACAATGAGTAATATTTTCAAACCAGTGCAATTAAGACTGGGATCATACTCCAAAATATTGAAGTGTAAGACAATCTATTATTCCTTCCCAAACCACAGTGCTATTTCATCTTAATATATTTCCCATCTCTCTTTCTTCTACCTGTGCCATTTAAAATGGCATCCACTAAGATAAAATGAAAACTAAACAGATAGTAGCATTTTAAATATTTTTAAAAATATAGACACAAGAAGTACTGTATATTCTAATGGATAAGTTTAAAAATATTAGTCAAAAAATTGCCCCCCAAAACCTGGATTGCCTTATCCACAAGCCAATGTAAGTACTGTACCTTAACTCTTAGCAAAAAGGAACCATCTCTTTCTCTGAGTGGAGTGGCAAAAGATGAGAGCGTAGTCTGTCCCACCTAAAAGAACCACTATCCCCTCTACTCTCTCTGCTGTGGCATCTGTTCTCGCCTTTTTGAAAGTCTGGAGGGAAAAATGGCACTTCATAGAAGTACTGAAAGAGAGAGTCAGTGCTTTTTTTCATGTTCTCCAGTGATGGACTAAGCTCTCATCTTTTGCCACTCTACTCAGAAAAGAGGATGGTTCCCCCTCTTTTTTTAAAAAAATAAGAGTTAATACTGCACCTTAACTTTTATCAAAGAAGGAACCAGTCCTTTTTCTGAGTAGAATGGCAAAAGGCCTTTTTGAATGCCTGGGTGGGAAAATGGTGGCCAAGGTGGCTGGCCCCCTGATATGGTGCTGACAATTTCCCCTCTCTGTAGAATGACACTAGACATTCACAGATCAGAATCAGAATCCATAATTTTGGCCTCCAAACCAGCCTTCGATTTATATATGTGGTCAGCCTATACCTGGTATATATGTCTGAATAATTAATACACCTTGTATTTCATAGGAAATTAGTTATTTCCAGTTTCCTGGGGAGCTATTGATGAGAATGCTGAAAATGTTGATTCTACCTCTGGTTGTTTCAAGGTAGGTTGTTGGATAACAGATTTGTGGGCATGTATGTGTGTGTCCTTATTTTAGGGAACTAATTTGCAAACTATACTGCAGACTTCCAGATGTATCTGAATTGATTGTACCCTGAAAGCAGATTCACTGGAGACAAGAGGTGCATTGTACAATGAATGTATATTTGTGATCTGCAGATTTAGAAAAAGTGAAGGTTTTACCCGAGATGGTCATAGCTTTTGAGAGTATAAATATGTACAGAATGAAACATGCCATTCACAGCATTTCTGAAGCAAACATGCCTTTCAAACTGCATGAGGAAAAGCCATGGGAAGGAAGGAGGATTTGGAGCAAATTAAAACCAGTCACGAAAATGCTGAGCCCCCTTTCTTCCACACAGTTTTTTCACTCTCAAGCACAACTTTCTTACATGAATTTTTAAAAAATAATGTTGGGAATGCTAATAACTTAGCTGCACATAAGAATGTAGTTCACCTTTAATGCTTCAGTGCCTGTGGTGACAAACAATGTGTTATAGTTACAACGCTTTAGATGCTTTCTGGCTACCATATCTAACTAGTAAAGTCAAGAATACCAGTGAGTGTACACTATTATAATGAAAATGGTGCTTGAATAATCCCTTGTTTTGGAAATAATGCTAACAAGAAAGCATATTATGTAATGTGAGCTGTCCCATGTGTTGCGTAGGGAACAACATGGTTCTGACTCCCAACAGTTGCTTTATATGATAGATATATTACAAAAGTACATCTCGCTGTTTTCATATTGCAAGATGATTTGACAACAATTGATTTATTTTACCCTATGTGGTACATTTTTATAGAAAAGAATGGGATAGACTTAAAATTAGATAGAAATGAAAATACATTCTATCAGTATTAATTCATATATGGCAAAATTTTGCCCATCCACAGGATGGGATTTTATAATGATGCATATTGCAATTATTAATTATCCTAGGTCTCTTCTGAAAAATACTTTCTGCAAGCGTCTCCTAAGATAAGTATATCTGATGAACGTTTAGAATTGTGCTGACTGTTAACATTCAGGCCCAAAATTCCTGCTAAGGTCTCAGCCACTTGTTTTTAGCCTGGTCTATAATTCCTTGAATTGCTCTGCTGCTGCCATCATCCCCCTTTTTTTAAAGCTTAGGTCATTGTTTTTTTACTTCCTGCAAATCCATTTAAAATTATATCTCTTATCAACAAATGTGGCAGAATCTTTATGCAGTCTACCAGTAGCGGAAGATAATTAGTGCTTGTAAATAGAGACTCTCCTATCCAAAATATAAAAGACACCTTGGCCCTTTCTGCATGCGGTTATTAAGGCGGGCCAATGAGTCTTGCCACGGAGGTCTTCTGCACGTTGGAGCGGACTAGGTTCGGTTTATTTACCTTCATTCCGCACGTAATTCCGACTAAATGCCCCCCATGTGGTAGTAAAGTGCGCTATTTGAAAACGGGAAGAAATCAGTTTTCCAATTTTCCAGATCGATCTGATCCGTATTTTCACAGTGGTGCGAATTGATGGTCAGTAGAGGGCTCATGGGAGGGGCCAGGGAGCAGTGTGGACTTTCGCACGTATGCATGTATGCAATGACATACTAAACCATACAAAAAAAGGGGGGACCAATCACAGCCGACGGGGCAGGGTGAGGGGAGTAGCAGAAATGGCCATGGCGGAGGCAGTGTGGATTCATGAACTCACACTCCTCCAAATCAGAATGGAACATATGCAGTAGCTGTGCAGAAGGAAATGAGGGAAAGTCCACCTTGTTTCAAACCCAGAAAATGTGGTAAGAAACAGCACAAACCGATTCACCAGCCTTGTGCAGAAAGGGCCCTTGAAAGCAAATAATATCCTACATGGAGCTGTTCTGAGTCACTCTTGTTCCTCTGCTGTGATTTTCTGGGTAGGGGCATATATGACTATGCATTCCCTTCTTCCAACTGGCAAGAAATTCCAGGAACAATATCACTTGGTATAGTTTTTTTCAGATGAGAGAACTCTGGACTGAAAACCTATAATGTCTTTGTAATATTTTCCTTTATTTACCTATATATAAGGAGAACATAGTGCGAGTACATAAGTACTCTTTACTAGACAGAATTTGTTTCTACCTCCAAGGCTACCAAGAGCATCTTCAGAGCTTTCTTGTGTTTCCCATCATCCACAGAAACACACTTGGGCCATTCCTGCACTATGCTGTTTATAATGCTATTATTCCACTTTTAACATCCTATGGAATCCTGGGGTTTGCAGTTTAGAGAGGGACATTTAGAATCCTCAGCCAGAGAGCTTTTTGGCCTCGATAAACTACAAACCCCAGAATTCCACAGGATGTTGAAAGTGGAATAATAGCATTATAACAGAGTAGTGAGGAAATGGCCTTAGTTCGGATCTACGAGAGGGCCTTTTCGGGGGTTGCAACTGGCTTCTAAGAGGGGCTCTCTCACCTCTTTAATGACCCCCTTCGAAGATGATGAAAAACTTCCTTCTTAGGGAGTAAGTTGGACTGTTAGCCATTTCAGCTATCTTTGCTTGTATATAACATGATTTTCCTCTTACTTTTGATGAATGCCTTCTTTTAAATCTTACTGCTTTCTTAAGGTCTTGGAGCTGGTTTGTAAGCAATATTTTAAGTTGCTTCATTATTTATTTATCACAGTTTTATCCTGTTTTTCCTCTGATGAGCTCAAGTACCTGGCTGTCCTCTTTCCCACTCACACAACAACTTCAGAGCATTTGAGAGAAAGTGATTTGAGAGGATTTTTATTCCATACTTCAGTTAGAAAGGCAGGAGAAGGGGTGGTGGAAGAAGAGATCTCATTCAAAATATTCAAGAGAGATCTTTGGCTGACAGTGACCATCTGTTGTCATTAACGTAATTTGATGAAATATCAGCCAACTGTACTAAACCAACAATCACCCTGTCAGCAGCTGTAAAAACATACCACTCTTTGAGAAAGAGCTTTCTGTAGGTCCGTCTCTAACAGTTCCTTGTAGTTGTAATTATAACTCCACTTGCTTGTGCTATGGCATTTTAGGACCAAGAATCACTAAACATTTATCAAGGCCAGCTTCTTATAGGTGACTACAACAGATTAGTCTAACAGATTAGTCACCATCATCCAGACAATGAGATGTTACATGTTGTAACCAAGTAGAGGATTTTTAAAAATTGATTCCCTTTAAAAGCATCTTTTCAGACTCTGAGATCACTTTGAGCAGAATGCCTCATGCATAAACTTGAAGTAATTTGCAGGATGAGAAAAAAATTTAGCCAGGTAGATCTCAGTAGCTACCTTTGTTTTGTTTTGTTTTTGTCTTCAGAATGAGTTGAAAGGTGTCTTGAAATTATTAGCAGTTCAAATCATAGCTGGTTATAAGATTAATATATTTTGGAAACCCGCAGTCAGGCTGCAACACGTACAGCATGGGTAATATAATTACCTATTATAAAAAGCAAATACATTTAACACATGATAAGTCTCAACCAAAGACACTGTTACCTGCTGTAACTACGATTTACTCACCTCATGTGATAAAGTCCCATATTTCAGTGGAGTATGTTTAAAGGCAAATAATGTAGAAGTCTAGCATAGTCTGAAAGACTCCTACACCAAGTCTTCCTGGATAATTATTTTATTACTGAATTTGTCAAACATTTATTATACACTTTTTGTTATTGCTATTTGTCATCTAGTTGGCTTTGAATTTTTGACGAGATATGAATGAGATACTTCCATGAACCCCTTTATAAAGGATTAGAATAATAGTTCCCTGACTACTGCTAAAAAAAGTCCTGTATTTATAGATTTAAGTCAAATGATTGTGCATATCCGCATTGGAGCCTCTTTGATCCAAACTGAATGTAGTGGTGCCATCCTTCAAGTACCTATCCTGTTTACATATAAAGTGATGGAATGGGAAGTCTCACAGCAAAAAAATCTCAACCTCTCCTCTTGCACCCTTTCCGTCTCCTTCACCCATTGCTTCAGCCGTTTTGCTCCATTCTCAGCCTCCTTCCAATATCAGAGCTGAGAGGGTTTCAGGAGCAATAAATTTATCGGAAAATACTGCTCTAATGAAGCATTCTCTTACAATGCCTGATCTCATTTACTGTTAGAGGAATGGAGGCCTCAGGCAGTATACGGGTTTCCCAAGTGTCGCTGTTCTACTCACACTTTCTCTCAAGCTCTCCTCATTTGCTCAGCTGTAGATTGTAATGCATGGTCACCCAAAATCAATGTATCTAGGCAACCAAGCCATGTGCCCTGGCCCAAATCTCCCGGGTGTCTTTGTTCACTTAGATACTCCTCCCTCTTTTCCTTCTTTCTCTTTTTCTCTCCTTGATTTTTCAAAAGGATGAATCACAACTCTGTTGAGTCCTACCTCTACTTAACCAGCAAACTTTTCAGTTTGATTGCTGCCTGCTTGTCTTGTTTTACTGAAGAGATTCTCAAAGGGATATGTGAGAGATTCAGGGCATCTCCCTGAAAACTTTGCTAAAGGGACTGCCTCTTATTTGAACTAGTCTTCATCTTTCCCATAGAGGAACTAACAGCACAGGAAGTTACCCCTAATCCAACAAAACTGAGGGAAATCAGTCAGAAAGAGGAAAGGTGCATGTTTCTGCCTCATGTACTCCTTTTATTCTACGGCCACTTCCGCAGTAGGCTGTTATAGCGCTACGATTCCACTTCCAACCTCCTACAGAATCCTGGGGTTTGCAGTTTCAACCCCAGGATTCCGTTGGAGGTTGAAAGTGGAATTGTAGCGCTATAACAGCCTACTGCGGAAGTGGCCTACAAGTTAGACTTCACACACTGTGCCTGTTAACAAGGCAAACACATGTAAACAAGCATGTGTCAACCATGATCATGCCCATTTTGGCCCTTACGTATGATTTTAAATGTACATAATAAAATGACTATGATAATATCTATAATCATCTGATTCAGGATCTCTTTATGTACTGCTAAATGGTGAGAAAATCAGTGTCACTTTTATGTTCTTATTTCTCAAATATTTTCTTGCACAACTTAAATCTACAGAGAATTTCTGTAAATATTAATTTCCAGACAGCATCAGTTTTCATACCTCTTTCCTGGATAGCTGAAAGCAACATATGTTTTTCTGCAATGTTGACACTTGCGGTGCAATTCTGTGTTTACTGAGAAGTGTTGCTAAACGTGCAACGTCTCTGGCAAGTGCCTGGCCTAGCGCCAAACAGATATTTTGAGGCTGTATCGTTTACTTGTAACAATTTCACATGCTTCTCCTCCTCATCTAACAACATTTGTCTAAAAATACTTATCCTTGTTCAACAATATAAAATTAGGATAAAGGGACTGGAATCATGCTGAAATATTAAAATATGATTTCAAGATTGTTTTTCGTGTGTATGAATATTTGCTGACCATCTTAGGAGCTGAGACTGGGTGTTTGACTGAAACTCTTTCATCTGAATCTCACTTGAATCTGGGTTCCAGTTTGTCAGTGTTTGCTTATGCCATATGTGTACTGTTCACTTCTCAGAATATTGAAATTCCAAAGTAGAGAAGTGGTAAAATGTCCATATGTATTTGGGGCAGCTAGTGGGGAGGCTTCAGCGCATGACAAAGCAATTACAAGACTTTTTTTGATTACATGTCACATTTAGTCTATGGCCCTTTCCGCACGAGGCGAGTGAATCGCTCCGTGCTGTTACTTACTGGTTCTTCTGGGCTCGAAGCAACGTGGACTTTCCCTTAAGCCCTTCCGCAGGGCTCCTCTGTTTGTTTCAGGGCGATGTGGAGCAGTGCGAGGTCTTTAGATCCGCACTGGTAAGGCTTACAAAATGGTGGCTTCTGGTTGTTTGTGGGTCCGGACCAACCGCCGAAGCTGGCCATGTCCACAGCCCGCCCTCCGCCGATCGCAGGCTCGCACTGGTGCGAATCTGCGCATCTGTACAACTGAGCAGGAACGAAATGGCGAGCTCTGGAAAATTGAAAGCCCGTTTTTCCGGTCTTCACATAGCGCCCTGGAGGACCACTTGGGGGTGTTTTGGATCAGACTTAGGTGCAGAACTAACGTAAGTAGTCCACACCTAGTCCGATCCAAGGTGCGGACAACCTCCGTGACAGGATGGTTTGGCCCGTCTTAACTTCCTTGTGCAGAAAGGGCCTATGTCTTAGATGCCCCCACCCAGCCACTCCACCTCTCCTTATAGTGCCAGTGTCGGCAGAATTGGTTTGTGGTCTGTAGTGTACAACAAAGTCATATGAATAAATGTGTATGAATTCTTGAGATCTTTCCTGAAAAGTATAACATTTCTTGCCATCTAGAAAGTATCTTAAATTAAGTTATGTCAAATATTTCATATAAAATGTTTTACAAATGCTAAAATGTTGAAGTACAATATATCAGTTAATTGGCCAGCTGTTAACTTTGAGTCTACTCAGACATTAAATACTTATGTTGTATAAGACACCCAGCAACCTCGCTTACTGAAAAATCAGATGCCAGGTAATTACAGTTGAAATAATAATTATACATTATAATTAAATGTCATGTATCCTATAATTATGATTTCCATAGGGTAATATATCATTGTAATATATGCTAATATTATAATGAAAACAAACAGCAGTCACAATCATATCCAACTATAGTTGAACTATATTTCTCCTATAATTGAAAAAATATATATGGCAATCATCTATTGTGAATAAAGTTGAGGCAATTTTGCTTCTGGTTTGTATTTTTAGTTTAATGTGTTTCATTACATATTTTTGACTTGGGAGTTGTGGCTTTAAGTGTGTTTTTATGGAGGTTGTTAGCTGTTTGTTGAGAAAGGGTGGAATACACACTCACATTCACGTGTTTTGTTGCAGCTAGCATATATCATTCTATAACTGTATTGATTCGGATTTGCCTTATTTCTTGACATTTTAATGAGACCCATATTGGGCAGCAGGTACCTTAGTGTCTCTTAAATAAAAAATTAAGTTTTTTTCCTTCTCTTAATGAGAACAAAGCAGATATTGTATCAAACTAACATTCTGTTTCATTTGTTTGTGCTGAGTGAGCACATGTTTACCCAAAGCAGCAATCAGAGTAATAAGTACATTCTTGTCCAAGAGCAAGTGGAATTTATGAACAAATATTTCTTTTCAGATACACTTTGATGGGATAGTCTCCAATGTTCCATTTATTCTTTTTCTCTTCCATTAGTTGATGAAATTGTTAAAATAAGATTAGGGAAATCCTGATATTAAAGAAAGTTTTACCTACTTCTATTCCATTTTTAAGTGATGAGTTTCCATTCAGTATCTTAAGCCCTCACTTCCTCTAGTCACTGATTATTTCAGGTTATTTTTTCAGACCTGCTGGCCATCTGTTGCTGCTGCTGTAATACATTTGCCTCCGAACAATTTGGTGTGTTTCATAAGATAGTGCTGAAAGTAAATCAGACCTAATCATAACTTGATAAGCTTTCGTGATGTTGGCCAGAGTGTGCAAGGAGATCGCTAGGTTGTTCTTGTTGTCCTTCTTGTTGTGGTGTGCCTTCAAGTCATTTTGGATTTATAGTGATCCTAAGGCAAATCTATCATGGGGTTTTCTGGGGCTGAGAGTGCATGATGCACCCAAGATCACCCGGTGGGTTTTCATGGCTGAGCAGGGAATTGAACCCTGGTCTCATTTAACATTGAAGTCCAATGCTAAAACCACTATACTATGCTTGGTGTCTGATAGCTAGGTAGTATTCATTAAATTTGGATGCTTCAGTGTGTTCATACCTATTAAACACAGCAGATTCTAATTCAAGTCAGAATGATTTCTTACATAAATGTATTATGTAACTGTATTTTTATTTCCTATACAAATTAGCCCATGCATGTTTTGACACACATCTATATGAATCAGTGCCTTATCAAGTAGCATACCAGTAATATGCCTCTTGGAAATAGAGGTGACAGCTTATATATATTATGCAGTTTTAGTAGTGGAGGCACCAAGTATCACTGTATGCTATTAGACAGCATATATTTATATATTGGTTACATTGGTTACATACATTGGTTACATTTCTTCAGTGATCTGAAAGCAGTACAATTCTATATGGCGTAAGTCTAGAACAATGCTACTTGAAGTGGTGATCCCAGGACTCGTGGTGGTCCATGAGCTATTGGTTGCCACTCTGCAAACAAGTTTCCAGTTAAGAAAGGAACAGTTGTAGCCAATAGGAACAAATGTGATACTCATCCTTGATACTTCAGGGGAAAAAAATGCTGTTCCTCCACATAAAATAGCTTGAGAAGCACTGGTCTAGATTATCTGAAAGACCATCTGTCCCTGTATGAGACTGCCTGAGTTTGAAGAACTTTGGGAAAGAGCTTTCTCTCCGGCCATTTGCACACTACACTGTTATAGTACTATTATTCTACTTTCAACATCCTATGGAATCCTGGGGTTTGCAGTTTAGGGAGGGGTTTTTAGAATTCTCAGCCAGAGAGCTCTTTGTCCTTAGTAAACTACAAACCCCAGAATTCCACAGGATGTTGAAAGTGGAATAATAGCACTATAACAATGTAGTGTGGAAATGGCCTCAGTCTCATCATGTTACCGGCCCATTCAGTGAGGAAATGTGAGGAGGTTTTCTCAGTGGCTGCTCCCAGTCTGGGAAACTCCCTGCCACATGAAACAAGTCTTGTGTCCCCTCTGCTCTCTTTCCACCAGCAGATGAAGATCTTTTTATTTAGAGAGGTTTTGGGCTATTAACCTAGTACAGCAGAAGGATCCTTTAACAGGGTGGGATGCACTATACTTTTATTTTCACTATACTGTTTTAAATTAGTGCTAGTTTCAATAGGATAACTTGTTTAATTGTTTTTAACTGTTTTTATTATATTTTTTAAGCTCTATTTTATTTTAATCTATGCTGTGAACTGTCTTGGATCCTATATTGGAAAGAACACGATACATAAACTAGGTTAGTCTCCTCTCCTTCCCATTTTATCCATACAACAACCCCTGTGAGACAAATCAGGGTGAAAGAATGGCTGGTCCAGTGAGCTTTTTAGCTCAGTGCAGACTTAAACCCAGATCGGTTAACCCAGTACAACACTCTCTCCACAAAGTCCAAGGTGCTTCTTTTCATGCATGTTCACAAATATATGCGTATATATATATGCATGTGTTGTGACAAACATAAGAATGAAGGATCTTTTGAAGAGGTAAAGTGTGTGCACAAAAGATCACTCACTGTGCTTCAACAAAGATGAGGGAGGGAGAGAATGTATTTGCTAGTTGCTCTTTAATCCTGTCAATGATTTGTATGTTTATCCCATTGAAAGCTTTCTATGTTTTGTAATTTTGATGCTGTTGTGATTTGGAGTCCTTTCACCCTACACAATTGTAGTACTTTGATAACATTTTACTGCCACGGAATGGCAGAGAATTCTAAATACCTCATCAAACTACAAATCTCAGGATTCCATAGGATAGAATCATGACAGTTAAAGGGGAGTCAAAGTGCTATATGTGTGTTTTGTGAAAGGGCCTTTAGGTATATTTTTCTCAAGATAATAAAAGGTGTTTTTTTTAAAAAAAATCAAACCAGAGTAACATGGCGTAAGAACAACAACTTGTTTGAGACTGGTATTGCCAACATCACTTTATCATGGCTGCTGTACAGGAGAGAGAAGTTGCTAGTTGGCTCCCAAGCACGTAGACCAATGTATTGCTCCTAACAGTCCTAACAGAGATAAAGAAGGGTGGAGACAGATGAATTAGCACTTGCTAGGTATTAGCAATAGAATAGTAAAGTGAAGACAACAAAGTCAAAGTGATCACCTTGTTTCAGAGTGAGAGGAAGATGCCTTTTTATGTCATGGATTCATGGAAACTCAAACCAGGCATAGGCTATCCTATGTGGTAGTGTAACTAAATTAGGCTACCCTGAGTTAGTTACAAATTCAGAATGGCATCATTACTCCAGTCAGATTACAGATAATGCATTGTACAACATTATGTATAAACATCTTTCTTTTTTTTTAAAAAAAAAGGATGCTTATACATAACGTTATACAATGTATTATCTGTAACCTGATTAAAAAAAGAAAAAAAAGAAAGGCTATTGGGGTATGCAGTGCAAGGGAGATCAAGTGGAGCTTTAGTTGTAATTAGGGGGCCCCAGAGCACAGAACAGTGTGGTTGCAGAGATAAAACTGAGTGTAGAGAGCCAAGAAATGAAGCTTCTTTCTAGACTCAGATTACTTCAAGGAGGCAAAGGAAATAGGAAGAGGAGGCAAAGTTGGTGAACTAACTAAACCAGTGGTTCTCAACCTGTGGGTCTCCAGATGTTTGTGGACTTCAGCTCCCAGAAGCCCCAGCCACTATGGTCAATGCTCAGGGCTTCTGGGAGCTGAAGTCTAGAAACATCTGGGGACCCACAGGTTGAGAACCACTGAACTAAACAGTGTTGCTTAAGAAGGTGGTTGAGCTTGACTGAAGAATCTTCTGGCCCACTCAGTGGACCATGCCTGATTTCTCACTGAAGTCAAAAGTCACATTTCACATAGAGAGGCTGCAGTTTTTGCATGCTATAAGAAATATAAGATGCTCACATGCAGAGAGGTAGGTATGCTAAAGGTTCCATGAAGGGTGTCCATGTGGTACTTTAGCTACTGATCTGTCTTGGGGTAGAAATACCTCAGGATTGGTTCATATTTCCTGTCAAGGAAATTTGTTTAATTTAAACTTTTTTTCTGGGACACCTTGCTGCCTTTCTTTGGAAAAAAATGGATTCCTCAGACAAGTTGCCACAGAGGTAACAGTAAAATCTAAAATATGAACGTGTATGGAGAAAGCTGTTGTGACTAAATGTGACCATAAGAAAGGAGCAGAACTGAAGTCAGGGATAAACAGGTTAGATCGCATCTAAATGGTGGCTTCCATTTCACTTCCTCATTTTCTCCTGCATAGGTGGATGGTTGTATTTTACTCTTACATGGAAAAATAAAGGTGCTCCTGTCATGTTGGTGATACTTCAGTTCTTTCCTTGACTTTAAGTGACAAGGCTCAATGTAATAGGAAAAGGAGATATATCTTTGTATGAACACCAATGTACTTTGCACATTCCAAAGACCGTTTCCAACAAACACCTCTTCCTTCCATGTGTGTACATACACAGGTGCACAAGTGTGGACACAGCACCCTTAACAATGGTGAAGATTTACCATGTGACTTGGGTGTTCTAAAAGACTGTAAATTTACTCTTCATAAGAGAAATACAAAAGTTTCTCTGGTTGTTTGCTGCAAATCTTGGTTTACGTTTCTTGTTATTTTTATTAGTTTGAAACAATTATACACCATGTCTCATCAAATCAGTTTCAAGGGCTGCGTATGAAATATAAAACTATGAACCAGATTTCTGGGTAAAGAAAAATGTCTTAAACTGATACCAAAGGATTGTAAATTAGGCTGCAGATGTAACATTTTAGGGTTGGTATTTCAAAACTGATGCCTCGTATTGAAAATAAAACTTTATTTTTATTATTACACCATGTGTTTCTGATAAAGAGTGCACTCGCAGCAGGACCTTGATGAAAGTTTTGTTGTTGTTGTGTGCCTTCAAGTCATTTCCAACTTATGACCACCCTAAGCTGAACCAATTATGGGGTTTTCTTGGCAAGATTTGTTCAGAGAGGTGCTTGTCTTTGTCTTCCTCTGAGGGCTAAGAAAGTGTGACTTGCTCAAGGTCACCCAGTGAGTTTCCATGGCTGAACAAGTATTTGACCCTGGTTTTCAGGGTCACAGTCTAACACTCAAACCGTTACATCACACTGGCTCTCATAAGATCTTAAAGCTTAAGTGTTTGGTCTGAGTAGGATAGGCTGAACACAGGAGTAGGATATAGGGCTAGGGCTGCAAGATCAGAAGTGTCCTAGACCCTGGGATTTAATGCCCCAAACTTGAGTCCTAGAGGCATTGTCTTATGATGTCAAGAAACATGATAATTATACATTAACTACAGTTGTTAGACCATGTCATTCATAAAAAACACAAGTTCAACAAATGAGGTAAAGGAGGGTGGGAGGGAGATGAGATCTCTGGAGAGTCTAAAGCAGCCTGCAACAACTGGGGCTAGCAGTACAGCTTTTTCAAAACACTATTCAGGGCAGTGCTCTTATCCTGAGATTCTTCCTCTTCCTCTGATGCTCAGAGAAGAGGGACAAGGCCCTAAGACTCAGACCTGGGAAGCTTACATACCAACCAACTCTACACCCTACCACCCACTGTGCACTGGCTTCCCCTCAACACTCACTTTCCAGACTCCAGTGGGCTGAGTAGACAAACTGAAAAGGAGTTCTACTTACATTTGTTCGAACATTAGTATAACGCCCCATCATGATCAGTGATACTCCTTTATCAGAATGCATAGCTGGGTGGAGCATCTCACAGTACTCATGTTCAAGTGAATGTGAGCAGAGCTTTTTCAACTTTGTTGCATTTGATCTTTTGTTTGCTGATTCAGATTCTAGATGGCTAAGAACAAAGCAATTTTCTTTTACAAGATTGTTCATAATACTGCTGGTTTTGATAATCCTTTGTCTTTCTGCTCAGATTCTCTGTTGGGTGAGCTATCCCTATTTCTTTATGCTCAGCTTCCTTTGACATGTTTCTGTAGTGTCTGCTTGCTCCCCTCATTTGCAGATGTACAATCTACAGACCCATGGGTGAGGGTTGCATTTCTGTTATACATTGTAAACTCCAACGTTTGGGAAGAACACCCATTATTTTTGTCTTTAGCTGTATTAAAAGCTGATAACAGGTACCAGAATAATATCACAACTGGTGTGCCACTGCAGCAATAAGAAGGAAGCTGCATCTGTCACTGTCCAAAAAGTAATGCAGTGGGCCCTTGGTATCCTCTGAGGTCTGGTTCCAGTACCTCCTGTGGATAGCAAAATCCATGCATGCACAAGTCCCATTATGTACAGTGGCATAGTAAAATTGGGTCCCTTATAGAAAAATAGAAAAAAACTGAAACAAGTGCCAGAGAGAGCCCAAGGATCTGTGAAATGGTGGGAGGCTACAGCAGGATATGCCTACACATCAGTGTAGTGCTCACTGCACAGCAAAATAAGTAATATTTGCTTTTTGAATTGTTCTTAAAATATTTTCAAGTCATAGTTGGTTGAATCCATGGATGCAGAACCTATGGATATGGAAGGTCAACTGTATTTGCAAGTAACCTAAATATATATTCTGACATTGTGAGAAAAAAAACCTCTGTGCTATTATGTGATTAAAATTCACACTGGAAGAAGTAATCTGTGAAATGACCCCTTTTCCCCACTCTAGTCTAAAGCAAGGTTAATCATGGTTTTCATGGAGAGGCAGTTGTGTTTCATACAACAGCAAATGTATGTATAAGTGATAGTGTGGTGTCTCCAGCAATTGTGGCTGCCTGTGACATCATGTACCTGTAATGTAAGTGGTCTGAAATTTGTTTGCCACATGCAGACGTTGCTGTGCTTTATCACTACAAGTAAAGTGTTTTGCAGATATGTTTTATGAATGAACTGGCACTGACTGAAAGGGAAGGAGAGAAAAATTTTCAATGCCTTTTTTCCAAGCTATTTCTGTTTGAACATGATCCTGTAGATGATATATAAGATGTATATCTCTCTGCCCCCCCATCCCCAAAAATGAAGAGTAATGAGAAGCCAGAACATATCGACAATTGCAAACCAAAGAATCCAGTGTTTCTGCTCTGCCAGATAACAATCATGCCACATCTAATCATTGTTAATGTTGTTGACAAAGGGAATCCTTACTGGGCAACCTTGCTTACAAAGGGCTTTTCCCACAGCAAGCAATTATAAAATGAGAATATGACTGAGAAGTGAATGAATGAAAACAAAGATGGGACTTATGGTGACTGCTAGTGGTTAATACTTGACCATTACTTCTTGACAGGATTAATGCCTTTCTAATCACACTAATCCCCTTTGACAACTTTATCCATAATCCATCTATTTCAAAGCAATATCCAGATGGCTTCCCATGGAGAGGAACAGAACAAGATAGAGAGACATAAGATGAATGGGTTTTGTGGCCAGCCCCTTTGGCAGAGTTATGCATTTGAGACTAACATCATTCAGAAACAGAAAATTGTTTGAGCAGAGAACTGGGTAGGAAAAAAGAGCTGGACTTTGAGGGAAGCAACTCCTTTAAATCTTACACATCGAGCCTTGGCTTAAATGGTTGTGAATGTATTAGGCATTTGTATGACTCTATTCTGGAAAAAAAGTTAAATACAAAACCTGGACTTATTTTGAACAAATGATGGATGTTTTTGTAAGCACTAGAATATGGTTTATTATATATGATTTATAAGAGTTTAAAGCTACCAAGTTCCAGCTATCTGCAGTGGAAAATGTATGTATTTTGTGCCTTTATTGTTCTATTACCATTTTTATGGGTTCTTAGCTATCATTGCTTAAAGCAACAGGTTGGGAATAGGATAGGGGCCTATCTTTAGATGTTGTGCCTTTAAAAATCTGGGTGCATTTCCGTGTTGTAGCAGTCAACACTTGAAGCCCACAAAAAAGTGTAGCACCAACTGTGCTTGAGTTTTCAACCGTAATACAACTAATTTCTTCTTTGCTGGGTAGTGTTTGAATTCACTTTATCCAAGGTAAGAAAGAGACAGTGGCCTAAATCCAATTGCTGATCTCAAATACAGTAAATCAATTGAATCAGTGGAATTTACATAGGTCTTGATTTGGTATTTAGCAATTGATTCAGTGAGCCTACTCAATTTAGATTTAGCAATTGGATTTAGACCTGTATATGCAGAAGACTTGATGGTCTTTTCTCATTTATTCAGTGTAAAATACAAGTTTTAAAGAAGAATGGGTAACATCTGTGTTCAGCTGAGAAAAACCATTCAATTGGCTGAAGGCACCAGTTGGATTTTGTGCAATATCTAGTGTGTATATGTGTATGTGTGTGAGGTGATGACTTGCATCTCTTCTCTTCTTGTTGTCCTTTGACTTGAGCACCCTTGTTTCTAGACTTTTGACTAAGATTAACAGAATGTAGTCTTAGTCCGAGTTAACTTTCCAGTCAGTGCTTCTGATGGACTGCTTCTCAACAGTTAATTACTTTTGTGGACTTTCCCATTACAACTCAAACCTCATCACTACATTATCTGGTGGCAGAATAATCTTATTACAGATGATGATCTTATTAATGAGTATGTTCCAAAGACAGGGCAATCTCATTATTAGACCCCTCTAGGATTTGTCACCTTGGAGCTAATGTATGATCAGACACTATCTGTAGGCCATAACACAGTTTGTAATCTGGCATTGTCTGTGAAGCAACTGCTGTGGATAAGCGAGAGATGTAGCAGGTCATGTTACACCTTTTGTGGGTCCAACTTCAGACCCACTTGTTCCTTATTTTGCCTTAATTTAAATATCCTTACAAATCATGGACCATCATCTCACCAATATGAAACATCTCTTATTTTGGTGGTAGATTAGACAATGTGGCTGAATTATATCCATCTTTTCCTTTACATATGGTGAAACATATCATTGAAGTTTGGTTATACCAAAAGTGACACCTGTCTTTCTCTTTCTTGGATCTAGAATGACAATAGCACTTCAACCTACATAAAAAACTTGCTTCCGTTTCCCCCATACCACCCTACTTGTCCCTTCTGTCTAGATTATTTTCTAGATTGCCTGCTCTTTTAACTGTTTTTCTCATTGTTTGTAACTTGCCATGCACAAAGATGTTACTGTGTTATTATTAATATCTTGAAGATCTGTGATCTCATCAGTGCAGACAGTCCCACCAATGTGGCTCACAACTAGTGCACATCATCACTATGTTCAATGTTGGTGTCAGCCTTTGGATGAAAAGTCTCTTTATACTCTTTATACTTAGTTATACTTATACTCTTTATACTTAGTTAGGTTGATCTTGGACTACAGACATGCAGACTAGGCTATACGTGAACCCTTGACAACCTGCTAGAACCCGCTCAGAACCTGTGTTCAACTGGCATCACCTTCAAAAGGCTGGTGTCACCTCCACACCACAATGACAGAATGACACTTAATAAAAATTTCAATTTTCATCCAAATCCACATTCACACTTAATTTGTATATTGACTGTTCCTTTCTACTTCATCAATAAGAGTCGTCTGGTTATATTATGAGCAAAAATGCCCCTAGATTCCATGGTGTTCATATGCTGGCCAGCCATTAAAAGACTATGGTTTGATCTGCTCTTGTGAATTTAACAGCAGCTTGATCTGGAGAAATCGTCAGGTAATTCTTTTCATGGCATTGAGATAAATGTCGGCAACTGTTGCCTTAATGTTGGAAGCCTCTGATGTGGTTTCCAGTGTTTTTGAGAAAAGCATTTCTTTTTTCACAGCTCCATCACCCACAAATCAAGAACAGATAAAACCTGGCAGCTGAATTTATGAATTCTTGAACATTTACTCTGGGTTTGACAATAACAATGGATCTCTCATGGCCACGTCTTCCTTGGAACTTCCCCTCACCCCTGGAGGGGCATATTTCCCCCAGTTATGTTTCCATATGAAAATGCTGCAAAAACCACAAAAACAGTTCTTGTTGAAATGTTGGTAGTTTTCTCCTGCAAATCTGGGTAGGAGTATGGGAATTTTGCATTTTTTGTAAAAGGAATTTAGTAGAAACTTTCTTAGAACAAATCGCATATATTTTTCTTGTTTCTCCCCACCTCGCATTGGACAAATGAACATTGTAACACTATTAATTTGCAACTGTTTTATATAATTGGGTCAGGGGTAAACCTCTAGAAGCAGTAGTAGATTTTTTTTACTTGTGCTAGCTGTGGATCTGTTCTATGCTTTTTACCGTATTTTCCGGCGTATAAGACGACTGGGCATATAAGACGACCCCCAACTTTTCCAGTTAAAATATAGAGTTTGGGATATACTCACCGTATAAGACTACCCCTCTTCCAAAGCACACCAAATAAAAAATAAAAAAAACATCAGATTTGATTTCAATATGGTAATTTTAATTCAAATGCTTATGACATGCAGGTACTTAGCAGGAAAACTGTCACTTATAAACATAAGGCTGTTTGTCATCAAACATGTAAACATAAAATAGTGCAAGTGGATTAAACTTTTCCTAATTCACTCTAAAGCTGAAAGGAAGGATAAGACAATAAACCCATGGGAGCTGCCATGCTGTTTGTTTTCTAAGCTGTCAACCAAACTGGAACTGATGATGATAGGAGGAAGATAACAAACTATAGAGAGAGAGCAAGTGCTGGGCAAGTCCCTGGCCAGTTAGCAAGCTACAGTATTTTTACAGGTTTTGCTGGCATGACAGCTTCCCTTTAAAAGCCTTCAAAATCCTCCTGTTCGTCATCTGATGTCATAAGTACATCAATGACATCTTGTGATACATTTGTAAGGCAGTCATCGTATGGATCAAATTCCGTATCAGATGGTGTGGTCTCAGCTTCGGCTTCCTCTTCATCTTGCCACAAGTAGTCATCCTCCATACCATCTAATGAATTTGATATGCCACACTTCTTGAAAGACTTGATTACTTTTTCTGCATCAATATCATTCCAGGCTTTTATGACAAACTTGCACAAAACATCCAACTGTGGAGCACGCATGTTTCCTCCTTTTGTGAATGACTTTTCACCGCTAACCATCCATTCATTCCACTGTTCTCGAATGTGATCTTTAAATGGCTTGTTTAGGCACACATCCAGTGGCTGTACCAACGATGTCAATCCTGCAGGAATAACTGCCGCATCTGTGTTTAGTCTTGCAAGCCTTTGCTTGGTGCTGGGAGTTAAATGAGCCCTGAACATATCCCACACCAGTAGACTGCGTTTTTGAATAAGTCCACCTGGTCGCCTGCTCCATACATTATCAAGCCATAGCTTTACCCCTTCTTCATCCATCCAGCCTTTTTCATTCACATGTACAAAACAACCAACAGGAAACTTGAGTTTTGGCATTGTTTTTCTTTTAAAAATAATCATTGGTCTCAGTTTGGCACCATCAGCTGTGCAGCCTAGTACCACTGTAAAACTGGACTTCTCATGTCCTGTTGTTTTAAGTAAAATTGTTTTTTCACCTTTTTGATGGACAGTTTTATTTCCAACCATGTCAAAATTCATTGGAGTTTCATCCATATTTCCGATACTACTTAACGCATAGCCATGTTTAGTGCGCTGTTTTATTACGTATCGATGGAAACTATTTAGTTTGTTATCAAGATCTGCAGGTAATTTTTGGGCAATTTTTGTCTTTTGCCTCAGTACCATATTATGCCTTGCCATGAATCTAGTACACCAGGATACAGTGGCCTTAAATTTGTTGCTGTGATCTGGGTTAGATTTGGCCCACTGAAGTGCAAACAAACGTATTTGATTTCGTGTCACTACATAACCATTTTGGCGATGCTCATTCACCATGTCTGCCACATGTTTTTCGAGTTCTGGCCAATGTGGGGTGCCTCTTCTTAATGCACACTTACCCCTTGGCATACTCTTTAATGCTTTTTCATTTGCTTTCCAGTACCGAACCATCTTTTCTGTTACTCCATATTGTCTTGCAGCAGCGCAGTTATTATGTTCCATGGCAAAGCTTACAACTTTAAGTTTGAAACTGGCTTCATATTTCTTTCTTCTTGCTGGTGGAGCCATGATGGGGTTTTGACTGTTGGACATTTGTATACTGTACTGTATGTACTGGTGCTACACTGTATGAACAGGTGATGATACTGGTGCTGTAGTGTATGTGGTACCCAGTATACAACAACCAGCCCGATGTACCTTACTGGCAATTGGCTGGTTGTTGTATACAAAGCCTGCTTGGACTGGTCAGCCCTCCCTGCCTGCCCAGCCCTCTCTGTCTCCAAGACTATCAAAGTGATAGATCTCCCTCTTGAGGACTGCAGTGAATCTGAGAGGCAGAGAAGGAGGTACGGTAATAGGATATAAGGGCGGGCCAGGTGGGTGAAGAGGCGTGTTTTTCTGGGCACAGCGCTGCTCTATGGCCCTTTTCGCAGCGCTGGCTCCACCCCCCGTCGTCCTCTCCTCCTCCTCCTTCCCGGCGGTCCTCTGCCTAGCAACAGGAGCAACTCTGGCCAGCCTCCCTCGCTCCGCGGCTGCTGATAGGCTCGCCTGATCCAGGAAACTCGGATGCCCCAGTCACTGCGAATGAGTTGTCCAGAGGGAGGGAAAGTGGAGCCGGCGCCCTGGAATGCCTCTTGGTGGGATTTAAAATATATGTGTGTATATATATATATATATTATTGCGCATCTTTCATTAGGAATTCCTAAAATGAGCACATGGCAGCACAAGCCACTACTCTATGCCTGTCTCTGGGTGGTAGACCCCCAAGGGTCTGGGGAAAAACAAGCAGATCTTACAAAGCCTGACGTCTCTCCATCTGCTTTAGGCAATGTTAATCAACAATCATTACCCTTCGGCTACAGAGAGAGGTATTAAGTAAATGCAAATGGCTAGAAAGGTCAGACTTTCCAAACCAGCCGTGTTCCAGCTGAAACTCTACATGTTTATCTTACAAGAGCCTGGCGAACGAGGAAGCGGTGGAGGAACCAGAAAGGCTGCCCGGCTCTCATTCTCGGGGGGGGGCGTGCCGCTGAGAGCCTCTCCTCTCCTCCTCCCTCGCCGTCGCTCTGGAGGAGCCAGCAGCCAAGCACCGGGCTCACATCCTTGCAAAAAGGGGCAGCCTCGCCAGCCCCAGGCGCTTCCTGCCAGCCCCACTGGACTTTTGAGCAAACTTGAGCTGCTCCCTCCCTCCCTCCCTCCCCCTTTTAATATCCCTCCTCCTCCTTTCCTGGGAGGATGTCCTCTGGGCAGCGCTGGGAGGCAGCAGCAGCTGCAGCACACTAGCCGAGCGAGTGAGCGAGCGAAGTTTCAGCGACACCCGGTGTATAAGACGACCCCCGACTTTTGAGAAGATTTTCTTGGGTTAAAAAGTCGTCTTATACGCCGGAAAATACGGTACATTTCAAAGTCTTGCTGTCAGCTTACTTAGCATGCATATAGAAGTTGATGATACTACAAGATGCTCATACCAATGAAACATGCAACAAATGCATATCAAATACTGCGTGCTATGATATAGGAACTTCCTAAGTGGCTATTAAATCAATTTCTGTAGTAAATACCTTCAGTGTTCTATAAACAAGGCCTTTAGAATGACACCAAAAGACTGTTTGAAAATGCTAAAGTGGATTACAGTAGAACTATGAATAGTGTTAAGGCCTTTCTAGTACACAACTATTGCACTATAATTCCACTTTAACTATCATGTCTGCATCCTACGCAGTCCTGGGGTTTGTAGTCTTGGGAGGTACTGGAGCTCTCTGGCTGAGAATTCTAAATATCCCTCCCTAAATTGCAAATCCCATGATTCCATAGAACAGAATGATGGCAATTAAAGTGGAATTACAGTGCAATAATTGTGTAGTGCAGAAGGGCCCTTATTTATTTTCACTGAATACATGTACCGTATTTTCCGGCGTATAAGACGACTTTTTAACCCAAGAAAAACTTCTCAAAAGTTGGGGGTCGTCTTATACGCCGGGTGTCATCTTTGCGGTCGCCGCATACAGTGGGGGCAGCTCAAAAATGGCCGCGGCCGCATCCCCACCGTATGCAGCCACCGTATGAAACCACCCAGGGTGGTGCTGTGCACTTACCTGAAGATGCGGGGGGGGGAGAGGCTTGTTGTGCTCGCCGCTCTTCCCCCTCGCGCGAGCGCCGGTCGCGCTGCCTCCCCGCTTCCACCCCCACCCCCACCTACAGCTCCCAGGCCAGGGAGTGCTGAGGCGGGGGGAGCGGCGGCATTTTGGGCGAGGCTCCTTGCGCTCGCCGCTCTTCCCCCTCGCGCGAGCGCCGGTCGCGCTGCCTCCCCGCTTCCACCCCCACCCCCGCCTACAGCTCCCAGGCCAGGGAGCGCTGAGGCGTGGGGGGAGTGGCGGTGTTTTGGGCGAGGACGGAGGTGGTGAAGAGTCCGGCCAAGTTGGCAGAGAGGGGGGAAAGGAGGGCTTCCCTCCAGGCCGGTGGGTCAGGTGGAGGGCAAGGGCCGGCGCCGGCCTCCCCCGCCCTCCTCCCGTCTGGGCACCCGCCCCCCAGCCCCAAAGAGCCGGGCGCGGGGTGCTGCCCTCTTCCCTCTTCTCCTCTGCTTCCCTTGGTGGAAGCAGCTGCGGCGGCTCGGGCAAACATTTTGTTTCCTTCCCAGCCCCAGCGGAGGAGGCCAACGAGGGGAAAGCGGGCGAGAGCCGAGGAGGGCGTTGGAAGAGGGGTAGTCTTATACAGCAAGTATATCCCAAACTCTATATTTTAACTGGAAAAGTTGGGGGTCGTCTTATACGCCCAGTCGTCTTATACGCCGGAAAATACGGTAGTGCTTATTTTCACTGTTCAAGATCCACAGGGCCCACATTAAAACAAGAATCTTTTACTTTTTATTGTACCTTTATCGCATCTTTTATTGTAACTTACCTTTCATTTTCAGAGTAAACTGGCAAATCTGAATATACTGTAAATAAGAGTGCTGTACATAGTTATGCCTCCAGAAACTGAAATATGCTACATTGGCTTTCTGGAAAGAGTTACAGTGAACACTCACACACATACTGTCTGACCAGATAGGAATTTTGCTTTTAAAGTCTTGCTCCTTCTGTTTTTCATTCCTCCCATTCATCTGTTAAGCTGAAAAATAAATCTGCTATTTTTGATGCATTAAACCTCCTAAGAATTAATTGAATTCTTTTTTTCCTTAATTTGATAGAGCAGTTAATAGCATTCAGCATATTTGAACATGATGGTTAAAATTTTAGTGCGAGTTAATCACAACCAGTCCGTCAATTCCTGGGATTACAGGGGAGGAATTTCAGTGCAGAGGGTGAAGCTGAAATACAGTGAAATCTAATTTTATTTTATCATATCCCCCCCCACTGGCCCAGTAAACAATGAACTGAAAAACAAAACCTGCAGGATTAGAGATGGGCAAGCAGAAAAGCAGTGCAATTTCTTAATTGATTTACTGGATGACTGAATGCTAAATCCCACCACCTGAATGCAAAATCCCAGTACAATGTTTTTGCCAAATTTATGACAAAGGTTAAGCTGCACTTCAGCCTGACCTCTACACGGCTTCATCCTATGACAGTCACCATATTAGAGGAGAAGAAGCCTTCAGATGTCTAGAATAACACTTGCTACTTCAGGAAGTAGGTTTGAAAGTTGTTTTCATGAGGCTTTGTTTCACCTTCACTCTTTAGGATGTATTTTATTTCAGTGTTTTTGCAGTGGCTTACACTTGCAAAGGAAGCTATAATGGTGCTCCTATAAAAACCTCAAAGCATGTGAGCTATTTGTGCATGTTTCCTACTGAAGGCAGGCTTCCATGCCTCTTCTACTATTTCACTGTTGTTGTTGTTGTTGTTGTTATCTGCCTTCAGGTCGACTCCAACACATGGAAACCCTATCATAGGCCATTTCCACATGGGGTAATAAAAACGGTGCAGTGCATCCTCCACGGAGGATGTCTGCACCTTGTTGCAGACTGGATCCGGACTACTTAGATCCGCACCTCAGTCCGCTCCGGAACGACCCCAAGTGGTCCTCCAGCGTGCTTTTGAAAGACCTGATTTTTCCGGTCTTTCAAAAGCACAGAGCACACCACTGCAAGCCTGCTCCCTTGTGCAGATTCTCAGGCTCGCACCAATGCAAGCCTGCGATCTGCCGAGGGCGGGCTTTCGGCTGGCGAGCTTCAGCGGTTGGTCGAGACCCATGACCAACCGGAAGCTGCCATTTTGGATACCGGAGCAGTGCGGATCGACGACCACGCACTGCTTCAGAGCAACCTGGACCAGACCGGAGAGCCAGAAGATCTGGTAAGTAGCAGAGCAGGACGATTCCCTCACCCCGTGCGGAAATGGCCGTAGGGTTTTCTTAGCAAAATTTGTCCGAAGGAGGTTTACCATTGTCTTCCTCTGAGGCTAAGAAAGTGTGACTTGCCCAAGGTTACCCAGTGACTTTCCATGGCTGAGTAGGGATTCAAACCCTGGTTTTCTGGAATTCTGGCCCAGCTTTCAGACTAGTACACCATGGTGGCCCTGTTTGTGTATAAACAAAATTAGTTCAACATCAGATGAATTCTAGCCTAAATGTGTGTATATGATGTAATCACATCATCATGTTGGGCTTCTAGCCTTCAGACTGCAAAATATATAATTTTTTCCTCCTTCCCTGAGTTTCAGGGCACTTCAACATTTTCCATGCAATTAGTCTGCCTTCTTCATTAAATTTTACTGGGGCTAAAAACATAGATTGTCTTTCCCTCACTCAAGAAAATCTGTTAAAAAGGAAAAGACAGAAGAACTGCATGCTGTATTTTTATTGGAAGTTCCATTGTGCCATATTTTCCCTTGGGATGTAAACTGGATGATACAGGACTAAATCCAACATTACCTCTGTCTAGAGTAGTCCTATTAAAATCAATGGGACTTGTGTGACTAGCAAATCCTATATAATCAACTAGCCTTGCAAACAAATTCATTGTACAAAAGGTGGAGAAAGCAAGAGAATAAGCTATTTTGGCTTTGATCCTAATCAACCAATACAAACTGGCCAATGAAGTAGAAATAGTGGGATCCATGGGTGCAAGTGACTATGCTGTCTTGGGGTTTGTTACACAAAGGAACGGAGAAGCCAAAATGTAGTCAGACACACACTCTGTACTTCAAGAAAGCCAATTTTAGTAAGCTTAGGGAAAGACTGGGTGGATTCCCATGGTCAGAAATGCTCAAAGGGATGAGAAAAGAATTCATAATGCATGGGAGTTTCTTAAAGGTGAGATATCAAAGGCACAGTTGCAAACAATTCCAATGATGAGGAAAACTGGGAGGTGTCTAAAGAAACTAGAGTGGGTGTATAAAGAAGTTTCAGATGAGATGAAACGAGATTTAAAAGTGAGGTGTATAAGAAATGGAAGAAGGGGGAAACTACCAAAGAGGACTATAAATGAATAGGCAATACTTGTATGGTAAAAGTTAGAAAAGTTAAAGCTCAGAATAGTCATAGGCTTGCTAGAGAAGTTAAAAATAATTAAAAAGGGTGGGTTGGTTATGTTCAGAGCAAGAAGAAGAATAAGGAGATGGCAGAACCACTTCATACAGAGAATATGATAAAATGCTACCAGGGACAAAGAAAAGGCTGAATTGTTTAATACCTTCTTTGTATCAGTCTTCTCCCAGAAGGAAAACAGGTGTAACTGTTGTAACTGGTGAAACTGTTATAACTGGTGAAAATGGAATAAATCATGTAATAAGGGGACTATAGTCCAGAATAGGTAAAGAGTTAACATTAGCTATTCTAAATGAATTCAAAGCCATTTCTGCACAACACTGTTATAGTGCTTTTATTCCACTTTCAACATCCTGTGGAATTCTGGGGTTTATAGTTTCCTGAGGCCAAAGAACTCCCTGGCTGAAAATTCTAAATGCCCCTCCCTAAACTGCAAACTCCAGGATTCCATAGGATGTTGAAAGTGAAATAATAGCACTATAATAGTGTAGCGCAGAAATGGCCATCGCTTAAAAAAAGTTGATGTGCTTACTTGCAAGTACATTGTATGTAGACTTCCTGTTAAAGGCAAAGGAGTTACTGCAGTGGGATTAACTCTTAGTTTGACCATATAATCTGTAAACCAAGTACAAAATACAGATGAGCCACATGAATTATGATGATTGTTTCAGATGTGGCTTTAAAGTACAATAATGAGCTAGAAAGAATCTGGCCCAAATACTGAAGGGGAAAGCTGTATATGAAACACATAAGTCCATTTATAAGTCAGGCAGCATATGTGTGCAAGGAAAGAGTTGTTTGATACATAACTCCAATAACAGATAGAAACTGTGAGAAAACATGTGAACCATGTGGCGAATTTTCATAAATCCCAATTTTTCCCTAGTCAATCCTTTCAAACAAACTCCTCTAAAGGGAGTTGTGTGTGGCAAGTCTTTCCTTGGTCATCATTGCTCAGAAGCAGAGATGTAGTGAGTTAATGAGAATTGAGGAAGTGCCATTTCCTCCACCAGCACACTAAATGCATATAGCAGTTGATACAATCCATTCAGGACTGGAAAAGGTAACAGATTCCTTCCATTTTCTTTCAACAGCTTAATGTCTGGGCTTGCAGCTCTTGATGCAAAAACTTCTAGTCGGTTAGGTATCATAACAATCACTTACTATCTTTGGACCACTTTTGTGGCTGTTGTCGTGGGCATCATCATGGTCTCCATTATCCATCCTGGGGGGCAGCCCAGAAGGAAAACACTGAGGAAAATGGGAAGCCAATCATGAGTTCTGCTGATGCGTTGCTGGACTTAATTCGGTAAGTATATGTGTTCTTAATGTTTTTATGAAAGGAAACATTTTGCACATTCCGTATCTTTGTGGTGAAGCATTTTAAGATTTGTTTTGAAATCACTGGATGCTCATTGTGGTGATGGCATTCAACAATAGCCAGATCTGTCTGTATACAGGACATTCAATTCCAAAATGTTCATGAGGCACATTTTTCCCTTTTGTGCATCCATGAAATACCACTAAGAGCCCAACTGACTCATATGGTTCTTCCTTCCTCCAGCTTACAGCCACGAGACTGCTCTGTCATTTTCAGAAATCTAGGGGTATAAATTGAAACCTTCTTGTTCCCGTGGCCAACATTTACTTTACAACTGGAATAATGTAACAAGCCATTATCTCTGTGCCGCCTTTGGAGAGAAATAAGTGCTGGGGACGGGGTCTTGTGCCTGTTTTGGATTATGCCGGCACAATCTTGTAATATTGTAATACACAAATCCAAAAGGAAACAACAGGTGGCACCCAACATCTATAATAGGGCAACCTCCAAAATTCTGCTGGTGTTAGGAGAGAAGTTAGCATCTGTGTCTTAGAAAACACAGAGTAAATAATAGTCCTGAGGGGCTTGCCTTCTGTTGTGGACAATAAGCATATTTTCATATATGATTTTCCATAAGGGTAGCCTTTTTAGGACATTTCTGCACTACAGTGTTACAGTGGTATTTTTCCACTTTCAACATCCTGTGGAATTCTGGGCTTTCTAGTTTACTGATGCCCAAGAGCTCTCTGGCTGAGAATTCTGAATGTCCCTCCCTGAACTGCAAACTCAGGATTCCATAGAACGTTGAAAGTGGAATAATAGCACTATAACAGTATAGTGTGGAAATGGCCTTAGATTTTGCAATCTTGTGTTAATCTTGAAAGTTAATAAATTGGACTTTAACATTCCAACTATGGGAGAGCTCATGCAAAACAGAACACCTTGGAATGCCTTTTCAAATATTACAGCCACAATATGATTTTTTAAAATTAGATCTCCTATTGTATCTGGACTATTCAGAAATATGCATTCCTAACTACCCTTTATCATTTTTCCACAACTTCAGGACTGGATTTTGCAAGATACTAGTGAATACAAGTCTTTTTGTGCTGAACTGCCTAAATCTATAGCTATGAGCTTTGTTATAGCTGCAGCATTGCTTTGGATAAGATATCTCCCAGTAATTTGATATCTGACACAGCAAATCTGCATTTTTTCTCTTGTGAATATAATTTAGGTTACAACTGTGACAGTGTCTGAGTAGTTAATTGCTGATGTTTTTAATTTATTAATTGTGATATTTAAGTTTGATTTTAATATCCTGTTTGACTGGGTTTTGCTGTAGTTTTGGTTCACTGCTTGCTCAATGTTTTTTAAAAAGCTGGTTTATTTTTATCTATTTGGTGCTTTTCTTTTATCATTTTCTAGTCAGATTTAATGGAAATCATTTATTTCTGTGATAGTTTGTTAGGCTATCTTAGTTACCATTGATGTAAAGATGCTGCACACATTTTAAAATTGATACTGAGTCCATACATACAATTATTTAGTCTCTAGCAGGTTTGTTAGAATGGCACACTCCAAAAAAATTTCTGCCTTGATAGCTGTTCCAATTTCCTTTTGAATTTTAGTCCTTAGTGACACTGAAACTTTCAGAAACTGAATTATATGCAAGATTTGTGGATTAATTTTTTAGAAGTACTACTCTAGTAATTTAGATATTTGAGGAGGACTAAAGAGAAAAAAAGAATTAATAAATTGAGGGAAGAAAATGGGGAAATAGTGACAGAGCAAGATAAAATAAGAGAAGTGATGGCAAAATTTTATGAAAGACTTTATAAAGAAAGAAAGGTAGTAGATCAAGAGATGGCAATTGACTGTAAGTTAACAGAAGAGCAGAATAGACAGCTAAATGCCCCAATAAGTAAAGAAGAAGTGGTGGGAGTAATTGATCATTTGAAAAGAATAAAATTACCTGAGCCAGATGGTTTAACAGGTAATTTTTATAAATGTTTTAAAAACAAAATAACTCCTCATTTAGTAGGGGTCTATAATGAGGTGCTAGATAAACAAGATATGCCTAATTCTTGGAAAACAGCTGAAATAATTTCAATTTTAAAATCTAATAAGGATGAGACAAACCCAGAAAGCTACCGCCCTATAACATTAGCTAACCAAGATGATAAAATTTTTGCAAAGATATTGGCGAATAGAAAATATTGGCGAATGGAAAAATTTCTACCAGTACTAATAAAGAAAGATTAATATGGATTCATGGAAAGGAGACTAATTGGAGATCCAATTAGAAATATAATTAAGATAATTTATCATGCAAAACAGAAGGAAAAAAGGTGGGGATATTGAAACTGAATGTATATAAAGCCTTTGATTCAGTAAATCATATATATCTGTATAATGTTTGTAAGAAATTTGGATTAGGAATGAAATTTGGAAATACAATAAGAGAATTATACAAAGTTAATGAGGCATGGTTAAATGTTAATGGAAATAATTCAAGGGTAATTAAATTGAGAAATGGTACAAAACAAGGATGCCCATTATCCCCAATGTTATTTATAATGGCAATTGAGCCATTAGCTGATATTATTAGAAAGGAAGAAGGAATGAAAGGCTGTATAATAGGTAAGGAAGAAGTAAAAATAAATTAATTTGCTGATGATGCGCTAATTATTACAGAACAGCCATATCAAACAATTAAAAAATTGTTATACATAATTGATAACTTTGAAAAGGTGTCAGGACTTAAAATTAATATAGATAAGTCAGAAATAATGTTTATAAAGACAGGTTGGGAGGAACAAAAGCAAATTCAGAAGGTAACAGGTTTACGGTCAGGAGTGAAGAAAATGAAATACCATGGTGTATATATAATGACAAATATAATTAATATAGTTAAAAGGAATTATAACCAAGTATAGAAGAAAATAAATAAACAAGTAAGTAAATGGGATAAGAAATATTGGAATAACTTAACACGGATTAGAGCATTTAAAATGATGATTCTCCCTAAATTATTATTTCTTTTTCAAACAATTCCAGAAGAAGTACCAATAAGGACATTAAGAAATTGGAATAGGAAAATAAGAGAATGGATATTAAAGAAAAAGAAGAGTAGGATTTCTAATACACTATAATATACTCAACAAGAAGAAGGAGAGTGGAGACTTCCCTGTCTGGAAAAATATTTTGAGGCTTTCCAAATATTAAGAATATTAGATTTTGGCCATTTCCACATGGGGTTTTTAAAACAGGACAGAGCGTCCTCCAGGGAAGACGTCTGCACCTGGGAGCAGACTGGGTTGGACCTACTTAACGTAGATCCACACTCAGCCTGCTCTGGAACGACCCCAAGTGGTTGTCCAGCATGCTTTTGAAAAACCACTAAAAACAGGTCTTTCAAAAGCACGGAGTGCGCCACTGCGAGTCTGCTCCCTTATGCAGAGTCGCAGGCTCACACCAATGCAAGCCTGTGATCTGCCGGGGGCAGGCTTTAGGCTGACGAGCTTCAGGAGTTGGCCTCGACCCTCGACCAATCGGAAGCTGCCATTTTCAACACCGGAGCAGTGCAGAGCGACGAGCACGCACTGCTCCAGAGCGGCATGGACCAGACCGAGGAGCCAAGAAGTCTGATAAGTAGCGTCATGGGGCGATTCCCTCACCCCGTACGGAAATGGCCTTTGAATATGATATACAAAAAAGATGGGTTAGGATGGGTTAGCAGTTAAATGACATGGAATATAAATCAATGTTAGAAATAAGAAAAGGAAAGAAAAATAAAATTAACAAAGGACCCTTTAGGACATTGTGGCAAATATGGCAAAAATGGGGGGGGGGTGGAATTGATGATTAAAAATTATTATTGGCACTATTTAGAATATTTGAATAAGGAAGGAGAAATTGGTAAAGGAATAGTATTAAGGAAACTGAGGAGTATTGCATATACGATAATAGGTGACCTATCTGATAATCTAAGTAAACGGATAGAGATAAAATAAACACTAGATTTAATAGGTAATCAATTTACAGGAAATAATATCTATAACAGATAGCCAAAATCCATCAGAAGAACTATTGAAGAAAAGACAGGAAGGCAGAGAAGGGTTAGGTGGCAGGATGTATAGGATGTTATTGAATAATCAATATAAACTTATAGAAGGTTTGTTAGGAGTTTGGGGTAAGGACATCCAGCTCAATAAGAAAGAAATGGAACAATGGTTACAGGAAATCAAAATTATCAAAATAGCAAAGTTAGAGAACAACTGATGAAAGTCATAGCAAGATGGTATAGAACACCACAACAGTTATTATATATTATTAAAAATGTATCACCTGCCTGTTGGCATGGGTGTGGGAGTAAAGGAACATATATTCATATGTGGTTTGAGTGTGCCAAGGTGCAAAATTTTTGGAAGGAAATAGAACAAGAAATACTTGTCCAGGGGAGTGGGGCAACCAAAATGATGAAGGGTCTGGAAGCCATGCCCTATGAGGAATGTCTTAGGGAGCTGGGTATGTTTAGTCTGCAGAAGAGAAGGTTAAGAGGGGACATGATAACCATGTTTAAATATTTGAAGGGATGTCATGTTGAGGAGAGAGTGGACTTCTTTTCCACTGCTCCAGAGACTAGGACAAGGAGCAATGGATTCAAGCTGCAGGAAAAGAGATTCCACCTGAACCTCAGGAAGAACTTCCGGACAGTCAGAGCTATCCAGCAGTGGAAAATGTTGCCTTGGAGTGTGGTGGAGTCTGCTTCTTTGGAAGTTTTTAAGTAGAGGCTGAATGGCAATCTGTTGGGAATGCTTTGATATGTGTTCCTGCATAGCAGCGGGTTGGATGGGATGGCCCTTGTGGTCTCTTCCAACTCTATGATTCTATGAAATAATTGGGGGGGGGGAATTCAATTAAATAAAGAAACATGTATAACTTGTATTGTTAGGAATATAGGATTAAAGAAGGAACAAAAATATTTCATTAAACAATTAATTATAGCAGCACAAGCAGTAATTGCATATGGATGGAAAGAAAAAGAAAGATGGAATCAAAATGGATGGGTGCAGTACATATCAGAATATATGATGTTTGATTATATAATGGAAAAAAGAAGGGTATATTTTGGTCAAAAGAAAGAGGAGGTCTAGTAGTAATTGGAGATTAATGATTGAGTTTGTTCAGGAAAGGGAGGGGTATGAGAAAGTAAAAGAAACAGTTAAAATGATTTTCCATATATATATATCTGCTCTAGTAATTAACCTAGGCTTTGAAACGTATCGTTGTAGTCTTCCCCAGCACTTCATTAATCTTTTGTGACTCTTTTTACAAAATTAGCTCTTTGTACCAAACAAAAATTAGTTTTTCATTCTAATGTTGTGTCCAACCTAGCAATATTAAAAGTACAGTAGCCCCTCCACCTTTGTGAGGGTTGGGGCACAGAACTCTCATCAAAGTGGAAAAATCGCAAATAACCCCCCTCCCACGATTCCCCTCCTGAGCTCCCCCATTCTATTCCTCTGCCTCTGCTGCCGGCGTTGGGGCAGGGAAGGAAAAAGACACAGTAAAGGGCTCATCAGTAGTTTCTCCTCAAAGGGAGAAGAGCAGAGTTCTTGGGTTCTCGTTACATTTGGTGGCCACCTTGAAAAGGGAGGGGTAGGAGCAAAGAGAACATCTGACTCATCAGCAGCCATTACACAGCAGAAAGTGCAGCCACGTGGCAGAGAGGACAGCCCTCCAGCAGAGGGAGGGAGACCTTGCTTACCCAAAAGAAAAAAAATGTCCATTTTAAATAGAAGCCAGGCAAGCCTGGAGTGAGGAATGCAAGGGAATGGGAGGAGGAAAATGGGAGGGGGGCAAGTATGTGCCTCACAAATAATCAAATTCGCAAAGGTCAAACCCACGAATGTGGAGGGAAGACTGTATATGTATGCATGTACACATAAACATGTACATGTGCATATATGAAGTAGTCCATGCCTCTGAAAACTTATATGATAGTTAGTAAAACAGCCACTAGAATATTTTGTGTTTTTCATATCATCTCTCCACAATTTCCACTTCAGGGACTCCATTTTTGTCTTTGGGAGCTCTACCTGCTATTTAACCCACATTGCCTTATGGGGAAAAGATTCTTCTGTTCTCAACAACTGCACTTAGCAGTGAGGATTGTCCTTCGGGCTGGCCATGAGCCATAGGAGAACAATAATCAGATCTCCAAACCGGTTTACACTATTTGTACATCGAGCCCAGTGTGGACTACACTGATCCACTGATTGGCAGTGTAGTGCCTCTATTGTGCCTTAGGCAGAGATCTTTCCTGTTGCTTGCTACATGATGCTTTAAACTAGAGGTGTCAGAAATAGAAATGAGGCCTTTTCACATGTGTGGCATCTGTTCTTCCACCCAACTATGATCTCTTCCCCCAATATATAAGCTTCCTTACAGTATAAGTTGAGACTAATTAAGAGACTATATGAACCCCTTAACTAGCAGTTTTTAACATTTTGTCTCTTCACTTTTTTCTCTCTATTGTAGACTCAGAATAAATTATAAAATTAAACAGAAATTGGGCTTTGTCCTTAACAAGGCAAGAGAAGATTGTGGTTCTTATTGTTGACTACAGTTCAATGAACGTTCAGTTTGCCTAGAATTACAAATGATTCTTAAAGCTTAAAGCTATACACAGAGTTGTGTACTAATAAACACTGGCACCTTCAAAGATGATCTTTAAAGAGCCTGTTAAAATGCTGAAAGAATTAAATGGAGAGTGAGCCTTTTTACTGTTATGACCCACAATGTGTGCAACTGACTGCTTATTACATTTACTTTATTGGGCAGCAGTGTTCCACATTCCTTTCAGTCTCATGTTTACCCTAGTCTCACCCACGCAACCTCACTGCTTACTCACCATTTCTATTAATGGCTTGTCATTAATTTCTGTCTATCTTATCCAGCTCAGGCCTCTATTACGTCTTTAGCTGGGCTCAACAGGAAGGTGCCTGCTAAAAAGGGAAGGAAATTCCATAACAAAAAATGCTCTGAGATGTTCTTTCCCAGTCTGTCTATACGTGAGTCATGTAACATAATGGAGATTTAAACTTTTAAACATCATAATTAAGGGAAATTAATAGGGGTCAGGACTGTACATGCAGAACATGCTCTGTTTTTGTTCTTATTTCTCTTACTCTAAGAGCCATTAGGTACAGGTGATCACACTGCATTTGTTTTCTGCTTGTTATGCTCAATGTACTTTTCACATAATTTTTTTTTTGTAGCGCACCATATTGTTGCAGATTTGTCACATTTTGGGGGCATTTGGAAGTGTTTGTACCTTGGAAAATGAGGTATCTTCCCCAAATCCTGAACAATGATATCTAATCTTGAGAAATAGTTCTAAGCGACCCAGTCTGTCACTGCATTTTGAAGAGGTTGTTTGTTCCACTAAAAGAGCAAGTTCTGTTTCTGTCCTGGCATGTGACCAGCCAAAACCACACACACCAGCGAGGAGATCCAAAAGTAACTTTATTTGCTTCAGCAAAAAAAAATGGCCTGGGGAAATGAGATTTCCACAAATCGAAACACCAAACAAAGAGAATGCACTATCATTTATACATTTCTATACAGTCAGCCCTCCACATTTGTGGGTTTCACTTTTGCGGATTTGATTATTCACAGATTATTTGCTGTCACCTCTGCTGCCCCCCGATGCCATTTTTAATAGGGACTGCAAGTCTTGTGAGACTGAGAAACTGCGAACGAGGCTTGTAAGTCTCTATTAAAAATGGTATGGGACAGCAGTGGAGGTGGCTGTAAGCCCCACCAGCCGCCCACTTTTGCCTTGTGAAGGAACCCTGATACCTTAAAGGAATCCACGGTGGGTTGAGTATGGTGGTCATAATTTTTTGTGTGGTAAATGCAGTTTGGGAGGGCCTATTCACGGTTTTTCCACTTTCACTGGGGTCTTGTGCCCCTAACCCTAGCGAATGTGGAGGGATGACTGTATGTTAATGAGGAAGGCATCTGCAATTGCATCACTGCTGTGTAAATCTGGTGGCCATCAGATATCAGGGCATGGGTACTAAGCTGGTCACGTACCCAACATCCCATAATTAGCGGTGAGGGCAATTAACATATTAAATTCTCCTCCCTGGGTGTGATTGTTACCATTTAAATGAGCCATAGGTTACTAAAGTTTAAACTCTTGCTTTGTTATCTACATGCTGTGTTTCTTCTGACTAGTACTAGTACTCCCTGTATGTCTTCAAGGCAATTGCTTGGACCTCTTCAGCTTCAGATAACAGAGTAGGCTATCTGTTGTTTAAAGCATCAAAACAGCAGGCAGCTTTTAAATAAAAGTGATTTTCTTACTTTTTACAGCATAATTCCATGTTCCATCATTTCCAGATCTCTCCTAACAACATGACCTCAATTGCCCTGTAACAGAGCAACACCATGGAATTCACGTTACTGTTTTAAATCCTCTATAGAAAGAAATTGCACTTATTAAAATAGTGTTTATGTTGAATCTTTATGAAAGGACTGTCTGCTGTACTAATTACTTGTATAGATATGGTATATTCATATTACCCTATTTTAAACCTTTATTGACATCCAAGTGCAATTTGTTGCAGGCCACAGCAACAACCAGTGACTGCACTAGCTTCTGATTGTGATTTATAGACGTATGTGAAGAAATGGTATATTTCTCTGATATCTTTAGAGGGGTCACAGAAAAATCTGTGAGTAACAGTCTACAAGGAGGCAACCTATAAAAATACTGTCATGAGTAACATTAAAAAAACTAAGAATTAAAAAAAAGGGAACAGAAATAACAATACCAACAACAAAAAGAGCAAACACAGTAAATTACGCTGAAAAAAGTTGCATATTACAACTGGGCAGGCATAAAGAAGATAAGGAAGGTAGTTAGTGGGGCTGCTGGATGCTTTTACTGCCAGGCCAAAGGCAGTTAGTTGCTCAATGAATGTTTATGGCCATTTCCACACTAGATTGTTATAGTGCTATTATTCCACTTTCGACATCCAATGGAATCCTGAGGTTTGCAGTTTAGGGAGGGACCTCAAAGGCCCCTCCCTAAACTGCAAGCCCCAGGATTCCATTGGATGTTGAAAGTGGAATAATAGCACTATAACAGTCTAGTGCAGAAATGACCAATGTCTCCAGATAATTTAACGTAAACATCATCTTAATTGCTCGGGCATTTAATGTAGTCAAGACAGTGCATGGAAAGTGGGAGACACATGCAGGGATGTTCTTAATTAGCACACAAACATATATACACACCCCTTTCTGCTACCTAGCACAAGTACTTGTATTGCATCATACACAGACATGTGGATGAGAATCTCCTACAAAGTGTGCTTTCTGATCAATTTCATTTTCCTCAAGAGTGTTGTCAGCATCATCCAGGTCTAGTTAATTAATAAACGAGCTTTGAGGCTATTGCAGGTCCTTGTGTCATCCCTCTGGAACCTTTCTCCAAATGCATCATGATACATGCAGGAGGAGGCACAAAGATCTCAAGAAGAAAAGAGTTAATACCTCTGATACTCTCATTTCAGTATCAAACAATGGAAATGGAGATTCCCTGAAATAGAAGAGGATGTCGCTGATTATTTTTTTATATACACACACATGCACACATTTGCCCCTCCACATTTGCAGGTTTCACTTTCACAGATTTGATTATTTGCGAGTTTCTCCAACTCCTGCCCCCCACCTCAAGTACTTCTTTTTCGGGGGAGCCTTCCCTCTTGGCAGCTTTGATCAAGCCACAGAGCCCCTTAAAAACCCACCTCTGGGCCTCCTTCTCCTTCACCAGCTAGCTGCCTGGCCAGGTAAGGACAGCCTGATTCTTCAGCACCACAAACTTCTCCTGATGCCCCCCCACACACACACCCAAGGAAGGAGATGGGCAAAAGAGAGGAAGTTAGGGCCACCATGCTAACCTTTCCTTCTCATTTCCCTGACCTGCTTTGGACCCTAGGTGCCCATTCTTCCCACCATGCCCACAGACACACACATCCATTTTGATATTTGCGATTTTTTCACTTTTGCGGGGGTCCTGTGCTCCTAACCCTAGCGAATGTGGAAGGTCAACTGTATTGCCTTTTCCCCAGAACTAGCACTCCGGGTAGATTTCCCAGAACTAGGACTCAAAGTTTTGATGGTGAGGAATTCTCCAAATTTTTTGAAATGGTAGGAAAGCCTTTTAAGCAAATTAAACTTTTGCGCTAAAATTAGGGATTTTAGTTGTGAGTTTGTGCAGAGTTCATAATTAAACAGTCAGCAAAAGTTCTGCAGTTGCCTTTCCCCTTATTTCTGTATAACAAATTCTACATTTCTGTATAATAATAATTTAAAAAATTATAACTGAATTTTATTAAATTTGGGCTTTAGTGGAAACCAGAAGCAGCTTATGCATGAGAATCTATTCATTCTGTCTTCCTGGGACATCAAAGTTTGCCTACTGATTGGTCCAGTATTGATAGTGATAATCTGATACTGCGCTACTGTTCTTGCAATGACATTATGCTGGCGCTTGAGACCAGATATATAAATACAAATTAGTCTATCCTTTCCTTTCCCCTCCTCCCCCTCCTTCTCTCTCTCTGGCTATTTCCACCCTACACTGTTACAGTGCTATTATTCCACTTTCAACATCCTGGGGAATTCTGGGGTTTGTGGTTTACTGAGGCCAAAAGCTCTCTGGCTGAGAATTCTAAATGACCCTCCCTAAACTACAAACCCCAGGATTCCATAGGATGTTGAAAGTAGAATAAAAGCACTATAATAGTGTAGTGCAGAAATGGCCTTTTTATTTCTCACACACAAGCACACAAACCAATAGAGATTTTGCAAGTATAAATAATCTGGCATCCTTTTACCAGATCAGTCTGATCATTTCAGCAAAGCCACTCTCAAAGAATGGCTCACTATGTAAAACAACAACAACAATCTACTTAAAATATTTTTGGAAGAATTCCAGACTTCTGTATTAAGAGGAGCAGTTGTAATTCCTGCTGGATAAAGAATGATAAAGAAACAAAATGCTGTAATCCTCCACAAATTTGGCTAACATTAAATCTAGCTACTGACCATCTGATATTTCTTCTCCTAAATAGTCCCAGTTTCATTTTAATGCTGCCAATTATGTTCAGAGCAGTAAGGCGCAACTCAATTCATTTCCCATTCTGAAAGCTGCCATGGCCCACGTCTCCTCTTCAATTCAGGCTGAAGAAAAATCCTCAATGGGAATCTGGTGCTCTAGATTAATTATCCATCAGGAGCTAAACTATAATTTAATCAGCACACTAATCCTTTACATGTCTCTAGCACCTTTCATCTAAAAATCACATGAATTAGTTAATTAATTTCCTGGAGTGTATAGATGGTATGATAAATGAATTATCTTGGTAAGTCAACATCATTTCTGAAAGACAAATGGAAGTGAATTTTCAGTTTTGAAAAAATGCAGTCAGATGCACTCATATTTTTCTAAATGTTTTTTTTATAGCTGAATAAGCATACCCTTGCTATTCCTTTGATGATGGAGCATAGCTAAACTTCTTTTATCAAAGTGTTCTTTCTGTTGGCAGGAAACATTTTTCTATAATTTTATCTCTGGTGCCACCCAAACATTCTGTCTCACAGGGGCCACAGAAACAGCTCCCATGGAACCCATGATGGCTGCACTTTTCCCCTCCTTGTACTAATATTTTGAGGTATTTGATCTCAGATAGTTCACCATTCACTCATTCAAAATACCACTTCATACAGTGATCATAAGATGATTGTGCACTGACTCAAACGATGCAAAGCTCTTTCTGGGAGGTCTTCTACAGCTAGACTGAAGACTTGGATGATGCCTTCCTGGAACAGATAACCAAACATTCAGAAAGGAGAGATGTAGTAGTAGTGGGAGATTTCAACTCTCCTGATATTTGGTGAAAGGCAATTTCATTGTCCAGAAGGTGGAAGAGGCAACAAGGGGATCAGGTAGTTTAGGTCTGATCCTAACCAATGATAACCTGGTTAATGGGGTGGAAGTAATGGATTCCTTAGGCCAGAGTGACCAATGTAAGGTGGGAGTGACCAAGTGTAGTCAGGCACAAATCTTATACTTTAAGAAAACTGATTTCAGTAAACTTAGGGAAATATTGGATGTGATCCCATGGTCAGGAATACTAAAAGAGAAGGGAGTTCATGATAGATGGGAGCTTCTTAAAATAAAGACATTGAAGGTACAATTTCAAACAGTTCCAATGAGGAGGAAAAATGGGAGGTGTCTAAAGAAACCAGAATTGATGTCTAAAGAACTTTGAACTGGGCTAAAATTTACCATGGACACATAGAAGAAATAGAAAAAGGGGAATCACCAAAGAGAAATTCAAACAAATAACAAGCACATGTAGGGAGAAAGTCAGAAAAGCTAAAGCACATAAAGAGCTCAGGGTTGCTAATCAGGTTAAAAACAATAAAACAGACTTATTTATTTATTTAGAGAATTTATACTTGGCTGTTCAGTCACAGAGGCTCTCAGAGCTGCTTACAAATTGTTAATTTGACAGTTCCTTGCCCTTAGGTTTGCAATCTAGTTTAGACATGACACAAAAGGAAAAGGGAATGATGATTGTGGGATTACCTCGAGCAGATACTACCAGTTCTTCTCTCCCTCTGAAGCCACAGTAGTGGCAGTTGGGATGGAAGGAGAGCCTTTCATTTGCCTCTGCCAGGCAGCCTGACGTCAATACCTAGAAAGATTCTAGAGCAGATTATTAAACAGACAGTCTGTAAACACTTAGAAACGAATGCTCTGATGACTAAACTTCACCATGGGTTTCCAAAAAACAAGTCATGCCAGACTAATCTTATCTCTTTTTTTGACAGAGTTACAAGCTTAGTAGATAAAGGGAATGCTGTGGATGTAGCACATCTTGATTTCAGTAAAGCTTTTGACAAGTTCCCCCATTATATTCTTGAAACAAGCTAGTAAAATGTGGGGTTGACAGTTCTACTGGTGGATTTGTGTTTGGCTGAACAACCAAACTCAAAGAGTACTCACCAATGGCTCTTCTTCATTCTGGAAATAAGTGATTAGTGGCATTCCACAGAGGTCGCAGTGCTATTCAATATCTTTATTAAATGACTTGGATGATGTAATAGAGGACATGCTTAATAAATTTGCAGATGATACCAAATTAGAAGGGGTAGCTAACAGGACAGAATTCAAATTATCTGGACAAAAGCTAACAAAATGAATTTCAACAGAGAGAAAAGACACTACACTTAGGCAGAAAAAAATTGAAATGCACAGATATAGGATGAGTGATGTTTGGCTTGACCAGAGTACATGTGAAAGGGATATAAGGGTCTTAGTGGATCATAAGGTGAATATGAATCAATGGTGTGATGTGGCAGCTTAAAAAGCCAATGCAATTCTAGGCTGCATCTATAGCAGTATAGTGTCTAGATCAAGGGAAGTAATAATACCACTCTATTCTGCTTTGGTCAGACTTCAGCTGTGTCCAGTTTTGGGCACCACAATTCAAGAAGGATATTGACAAGCTGGAATGTATCCAGAGGAGGGTGACAAAATGGTAAAAGGCCTGGAAGCCTATGAAGAGTGGCTTAGAGAGCTGGATATGCTTAGCCTGCAAGAGAGAAGGTTAAGAGGTGACATGATAGCCATGTTTAAATATTTGAAGTGATATCATATGGAAGATGAAACAAGCTTGTTTTCTGCTGCTCCAGAGACTAGTACACAGAGCAATGGACTCAAACTGCAGGAAAAGAGATTCCTTCTAAACATTGGGATGGTAAGAGCAGTTTAACATTGGAATATGTTGCTCAGAGTGTGATGGAGTCTCTCTCTTTGGAGGTTTTTAAACAAAGGCTGAATGGTCATCTGTTGGAAGTACTTTGATGTGTATTCTTGCATAACAGGGGGTTGGACTGGATAGCCCCTGTGGTCTCTTCCAGCTCTATGATTCTCACAATGTTTGCATAAGCTGCCAGGACTCAAGTCAGTTTCCAAGCATCTGCAATTGTTTAGTGGTAAGAAAGCTACAGAAGATCCTTTACAAAGGATATATTACATGTATGCTGAATCTTGCCTAAATAGTAGGTGTTTTTCAGGCCCTTTGTAGTATTTGAATTCCAGCACTCCTGCATGTCTAGAGTTGAGTAAGAATGTTTAGAAAGTAGTAGTTCTGATGCTTCAGTTAACAATTACCTTGCCAAAGTGCTTGCTACTTCAGGAAATTAGGAAAGACTGAAAATAATTGATTTGATGAACCCGATTAATCTTTTTTACTAGTCAAATAAAATGTCACAGAAATACAAATGGCTATTTAGAAAAGAAGCAGAATACAAAGATGAATGCCCAATAATTGCAAATTGTAGTGCTTTGGCAATCATTTTCATCTCTTTACAGGAATATGTTTCCTGCCAACCTTGTTGAGGCCACTTTTAAGCAGGTGAGTGCCTACATCTCTCTTAGTTTGGGTACTAAAGAAATATTCTTCAAATGAACAATGTTAAGCAAGTAAATAAAACAAGACAACCTATGCAGTTGCTCATCAAGGGCCTAATGCAAGTCTGTATGAAAGCATTAAACAATTCCCTATTGGCTTCAGAGGGAACTCATTAAAGTTCAGAAGTAAATGTTATCATTCTTGTAGTCTTAAGGAGGGCAGTAGAAGATTTTTGTATGTATGTGGTACAATGCTCTAGTTCTCAAGTCCCAACAGTGGGGTCTAGGTTTTGTACTTAAAGGCCCTTTCCACACGAGGCAGTTAAAATGGGCCAAGGCATCCTAGCATGGAGGTCATCCGCACCTTGGATCGGACTAGGTGCAGACTATTTAACTTAGTTCCGCACCTCAGTCCGATCCAACCTGCCCCCAAGTGGTCCTCCTCCGTGCTAAGTAAAGACTGGAAAAATCAGGTCTTTACATTTTCTGGAACACACCATTGTGTTCCTACTTACCTGTGCACACATGCAGACTCGCACCAATGCGAGCCTGTGATCAGTGGAGGGTGGGCTGTGAGCATGGCCAGAGTCAGCGGTTGCTCCACTCCCACGAAGACACCGGAAGCCATCATTTTGAGCCAGAAGCCACAGAAAGACGCCATCTTGAGCCAGAGCAGTGCGGATCTACAAACCTCACACTGCTCCGGTTCGACCTGCACTAATGGAGGAGCCTTGCGAAGGGGCTCAAGGGAAAGTCTGTGTTACTTCGGACCCAAGAAGAGCCGGTAAGTAACGGCACGGAGTGATTCACTCTTCTCGTGCGGAAAGGGCCAAAATTTGTTTTGCAGTACTGTACATGGCTTGTTCAATGGCAGAGTACATGCTTTGCTTCCAAAACATTGCAAGTTCAGTCTATTTAGGAAAGATTGAGGAAAACTCTTGTTATAGATCCTGCAACCTGACTGCTAGACAACATATAGACCAGCCATTCCCAACCTAGCTTCCTCCAGCTGTGTTACACTACATTGCTGATAATTCTACAGCCAGCATGACTTCCAGCACTTTAAAGTGTACCAGGCTACTGGTGTACCAGGTTACTGTATGATCTATAGTGTGTAGAGGTGGACAACTTGGCCTTTCAGATATTGTTTGACAGCAGTTCTTATCATCCCTGCTCATGAGGGTGATAGAAATTGCAGCCTAAGAACATCTAGAGGGTTGCAACTTGCCCATTCTCTCATACTGTGCTAGATAATCTAATAGGATAATTTGATATAAGGAAATTTCCTATGAATCTAGAGTTTACATCAAATACATCTGTCCAACATTATATGGCTATATATGATAGACCTAGCCAGTTTATGACTCATCAAGCCTTCCAAATGGTTGATAAACTTCAAATTTTTGCCCTTTTATTTTGTTTAATACAAAAACATCATGGGACAGTGCTTCTCAGGCTATCTGATGTGAGGAACCTGCAGTTGTCTTCCCCCCCCTGCTATGCCAGGGATCAGTACCATTTTTGTGCCCAGTGGTTATAACTGTTTCTTTCTTGGAAACCCCATGGACCAGCAGCTGATGACTCATGCATTGGTACTAGTTCATAGACCACCACATGAGTAGCATTGTCATATTGAAATATTAAAAAAATGCCTTTTCGTCAAAATGGCAATACGAAACAATTGCTCAAGAGGACACAGCAGTTAAAACTCAAACAGAAAAGCAGTATCTGTCACATGTAACAAAAATCTGCTAGGAAAAGAGTCATCAGCAACCACACTTCACCAAGAAAAGCATTTCATAATTTGGATAGAAGCAACTGAGAAGACTCTGTCCCTTGTTCTGCCCAAATGTAGGTCCACCCTAAATAAGGGCTTCTGCTTCTGATGTTGGAGACATGCAAGATGGCATGGAATTAAGTCAGTTTCTAAGGTATCGTAATATTTAAGGCTGAAAGATACTCACCCATGCTTTGACTGTGTCCAGAAACAGGCCGGTAAACTAACTGTACAGCTGTTGCAGGACTGGTGTAACACAATACCATGGACAAGCATCTACTAGTATCCTTGCACTTGCTTCCCCAAGAACTATAAAAAGATGTATATGGCTGGTGAGTGTCATTTAGCTTGGACAGGAACAAACTGTGAAGGTTTAATAGACAGCTTGCATCCTTCATAACTTGGTCAAGTTGATGAGGTTCACCTTGTCATATACTCATCAGCATTTTACAGATGAAATTAAGAAAATAGTATATGCAGTTCCCCTGTATTCACCCCAAAGATCATTGCATCACAAGTTGATTCCAAGACCTCTGCCCTAGTGTTCTATAACACACTGCTAAACATTCTTCTTGACCAATTCTATGTCATGAGTTCATTTCAGTTAACTTCAGTGCCCTGCCTTATGCTGTGTTAGTTAACTGACCTTAGCCAGTTTCCTTTTTATTAATTTGGATGAGCAACTCAAAGTAAACAACTACAATGAACTTCATAGCTCTCTTCTGTGATTGCAAAGCAAAGAAATCCTTTCTCATTTTGCAAGAGATCTGTGAAGTAGTACAGTGTGTACCCATACCTAGTGCTGAGGAGATTAAAGGTGGAATTTAGCATATGTTCATTTCCCCCACCAGCAAAAACGTAGCCACCTGCTGAGTGGAAGCTGTGTATGAACATGAACTAATGCTGCATAAGAAGATGCAGAGATGGGTACAGGAGGATGTTCTATCCAATTAAATTGAAAATAGCACTTCAAGTGACAGAAACTAATTACCTATACTGGAAGGTGACCAACATACCTTCTGCAGAGGTGTGCATGGCCTTTGAGTAATTCCTTTTCTGTACTTGGAATCAACTTGTGATGCAACCAGCTTTAAAAAAGGATTGAATATAATTTCTATTATCCTAATAACGGTGGTTAGAATAAGGCGTGTAAATATCTTCCCATTTGTTTGACACAAACTTTACCAAATTACTGGGTGTTGCACTCAAATTATTATCAAATAATGGATTAGAGAACCTGTCTTTTCAAATGCATCTTACTTTGCCTGTGGTGTGAAAAATCACAACAAAATCTTTATGCTTTCATGGGGCTATGCATCATCATTAAATTATAGTTCTACTTTCTGGTTTACAGGAAATATCCCTTTTTAGGGATATTTAAGAACCAGTGTGGAGTAGTGGTTCGAGTGTTGGATTATGACCCTGGATACCAGAGTTCAATTCCACGCTTAGCCATGGAAATCCACTGGGTGACCTTGGGCACATCACATACTTTCAGCCCCAGAAACCCCCCCTTGATAGGTTCACCTTAGGGTCGCCGTATGTCAGAAATGACTTGAAGGCACACAACAACAACAAGGACTTTTTAATCTTTTCCCAGGGAGGAACTCTCATTTTGGTAACAACGGTTAATTTTTTTACAGTTTTTGACCAATTGTTCCGCCTCTCTCCTCTTGTTAGTTCTGTTTCTGAGCCCACGTTGATTTCTGTCTTCATCCAGCACATGGATATGGCTTTCTAGGATAGGGTAGCCATATAAACAAATGAAATTAATCTAGATAGGTATCAGTGGAACAGAAAATATAGTGGCCTAAATCCAATTGCTTGTCTAACTATATTTAGACCCACGGAATCAATTAGAGCTTAATTAAGTTCCACACTTTTTGAGATCCGTTGATTCAGTGGGCCAACAGTATCTGGAATTGAATTCAGATCACAGCTTGTGTTCACAGCAACTGAAAACATATTTTGAAGAAAAAAGCTGGGAAAACAATTAATTGCAAGGGTTAAGGATGCTGGGAGGCAGAAAGTGGCTGGTTAAAATTTCACTTCATCCAGAAACCTGCTCAGACAAGCCAGTATTGTTATCTCATTTTCCCTGGGAAAAATGGAGGTAATATTATTGCCCGTAGGGCCAAATTTTTCTGCGGGTGCTCTGATGCCACTTCTCCAATTGGCCATCCTGAAAAAGTTTTTTCAGGTTAAGAATGGCCCCCATTACTATTGCATACATTTGAATGCATTGTACAGTTTTGTCCTTAGATAATACAAAGCAGTCTATAAATTTTAAGAATTTTCATTGTTGTTACAAACTGACACAAGCCAGAGAATTTTTATGAAGGCATAATACCACATTTCACACCATTAACTTGGTACTAGGTCTGACAGTGTGTAGCTCATTGCTAGGTGTAATTGCTTAGAAGTCTGTTCTACTGAGCTCAGTACAATCCACATCAAGGGCATGCACTGTAGGCTTAATCACATATTCAGGGTTATTTTAAAGTGTCACTGATATTCTGAAATATTGACCTTCCAATTTTGAATATATAAGCTTTCAAAACGTTACTTTCAGTTCTGTTTATACCTGCATTGATTTCATGTTTAGCAATGTGGTTAGAGCAGCTATTCTTCACAGGCTTTCCTTGCATGTTTGAAAAGTTCTATGCATCCTTTCACATGTAACAGTGATGGGTTTTGCCCTTTCAGTACCGAACCAAAAGCATCCCTATTGTTAAAGCTGACAAGGCAGCATCTGAAAGCACCACTCGCCGAATAATAATCTACGGCGTCCAAGATGAAAATGGATCTAACATCCAGAATTTTGCCTTGGATATCACACCACCACCAGAAGTGATTTACAAATCAGAGCCAGGCACCAGTGATGGCATGAACGTGTTGGGAATTGTAATATTCTCTGCAACCATGGGTACGTGTTTAAAATCCATACATTAAAGAAATAGTGAATGAGGATGAAAAAGGAGGTAGAAGAGGGAGAAAAAGAGATTGTGGCAGTACCCTTGAAACTAACTGGTTTTTATTTTAGCATGAGCTTTCATGGATATAAACCTACTGCTTCAGATGGAGAAAAGAATGATATTAAAGCCTCAAATTATAAAGCATTTGTGTTTTATACAATTGTGGGAGTGGGATAGAATGCAATAGGATCCAGAATGAAGCTGGTGTTTGATGGAGAAGACTAATCTTAGTGTTTAGAAACCCTAATGTCATTCCCACCCCATCCCTTTTCTGACTCATTAATATAGAGAATTTCTACTTGGAAAGCATGGCTTGCCAAGTTTTGAATTCATTGTCCTGAATTCACATGTTACTGCTGTTGTCCATCCCACTCTTTTTTCTCCACACTTTTTCCCATCTTGGTGTTTTGCAACTGAGAGAGACTTGGGCCATTTCCGCACTAGGCTGTTATAGCGCTATGATTCCACTTTCAACATTCTATGGAACCCCAGGATTTCATAGGATGTTGAAAGTGAAATCATAGCGCTATAACAGCCTAGTGCGAAAATGGCATTAATAAAGGAATTAAAATCAGATCAACAAAAATATGTTTTTGGCTATAAGTTTCATTTAGCATTGGTGGCTAAGCTCATACATTATTGTTGTTGTTGTTGTTGTTGTTGTTATGTGCCTTCAGATTGTTTCCAATTTATGGCAACCCCAAGGTTTTTAGGGGCTGAGAGTGTGTGACATGGTCAAGGTCACCCAGAGGGTTTCCATGACTTGAACGCTGGTCTCCAGAGCTATGGTCCAACACTCATAACACTCCAGACACTGGCTGTTTAGGCTTATACATACCTAGCCCAATATGTGAAACGATGTATTGTTAAAGAAGGATCACACTGAGTCTATCTCACACAGCTGATGAACTTTTATCTTTAAGAACAGATGCTTTGATATAAAGAAAAACAATAACGATGAAATATTTGGTCCGTGAATCAAGAGGGAGGCTTATCAGGATAATGCTATTGTTAAGCAATTCAGCAGCAAATGCTTAGTTTCAATTTCTGAACACATGCAGGACTGAAATATCCTGACACTTAAATAGTAATCTGGGGGTGATTGTTGTAGCCAGAAAAGTGGAGACGACCAGGTTTCAGGGAAAAATCAAAAAGCCATTTTTATTGTTAACAATACCTTGCGCAAGGGCAACAGTTATCCCAGAACTGTTGTGTCGATTAATTGAGGTAGCATCACTATATACCTTTTGCCTTCTATGTCAGCAATCAATCATTTACTTAGCCCGCCCATCACTGGAGAAAAAGATCTTTGATTAACTTTCCATTACATCATTGACTTAGCACGCACGTGTACAGAAGAGAACAAAAAGTTAGTTTAGAAGATGATACAAAATAATGGTAGGGAGTATAGTGCCTCCCTTAATTCCCGATTATTTTTGCAAGGCCATTCTATAAAATTTAAAGATAAAAAGACATCGGGAATTTACTCAGAGGCACAATTCAATTCGCTTATTTTTCCTATTCAAGTGGCATTGGATTTAACCCCTTCATTCCCCCCTTCATGCTAAATTCAAAACTTTGCAATTTCAAGCATGTACTATTTCCTTCTTCCTTTAGTACAAGTGATACATAGCAGCATTAGAATTCATTAACACACATTACACTTACACGCTGTTCCCAATAACGGAGGGGGTCTGATTTGTGCGTAGAGAGGTTAGTTTCCCGGGGTGTAACCCCAGCAGAAATCTAGCCTCAATCTTCTCCCCCGGGAAATTGGGGGTCTGGTGTACATTTTGGCGGCTTCCGGAGCGTCAAATGATCCCCGGGGGCCCAGAATTTTTTCTGCCCCCTCCTGCAACCACCAGTTAGGCATACTCATCAATTTTCCTTCTTCCATTGACTTGAGCATTACAGATTAAAAAAAAAACCTTTTAACATGCAGAGTAAAGACTGGCAGATTTAGGAAAGCCATTATGTTAGTACAAAGTACTCTTGCTTACTGTGCCTTTTCCCATACTTACTTAGGGAACTCAATTTTATCCACATGCCTGCAGACCATTAGAATGTTTCTTCTAATATTGTATACTTCAAAATGCATTTTCCCTTCTTTCGCATTCAACTCATTTACATAATAACAACAGGTTGTATTTTACCAAAATGCTGAGTACCCCTTCACAACTGAAGAGATAGTTTCATGCTGGGCTGACAGCCAACAACGCACCTGCCTTACATGAAAACCAATTCCCTCCATGGGGATCATGTGTTGTCATGTACCTGTTGCTTTTATTGTGAATCCTTTTCATTTTTGGCCAGCCACACTATATCAATTTGTGCATAAAGTAAAAAAGGGAAAACCCCCGGGAGATGAACCATATACCTATTTGCCATTGTAAAAACTGGTTGCTTTCCAGAACTACTATGGAGGACCAACCCCCCTTTTGTCACACAACTCAATAAAACCAATACTATAACTGAAAAGAAATTAACTTTGGGAAACATTTCCCTGGGGATACCTGTTTGCCATATACACATATCTTCCAATCCCTAGTGAAAAAATAGGTAAACCAAACTTCCTGCCCCCCCCCATACCTGTCCCCAATCTATTGTTTTCCACATTCAAGATCTATCATGCATGTGTCCCGGTTTAGCATCTTGGCCACCTTTACCACAGTGGGGGTTGTCACTACTACCTGATAGGTCTCCTCCACCCATGTCCAGGTTGCCCCCATCCTTCACCCATGTCTCCTGGTTTGAGAGGGTGTGCCTGTGCTTGTAGGGAAAGAAGCCCCTATTTTAACATTTTCTCCCTTGTCGTACTCAGAGCTTTCCCTAACACATAACCCTTTTTCCTGTAGATTATGTTCCCTTAATCCATCCAAAAGGGCTTTTGCTGAAAGGTGACAATTTATAACTTGTGAAGTATATATTGCATCTTCCTTCCCATCATAATGGGGTTTTGGGGAAAAAAAAAAACACTCCTGGTTTCTCTGTTATGGGCTGCACATGGAATGAGAATGAAAGGTTTCTAAAAAATGGGCTCAAAGAAAAATGTGGATCATGCCGCTTGTCCTGTGCTGGCATCCAGTCCAAAAACATAGCCAGGGCTGTTATTTGGACCATAAACGTTAAAACTCCTGTGTCTCCAGGATTTTGTTTCATCTTCTCCAGTTTCCTTAAATTCCGAGGTTGCAGGTAAAAAGGGAACTCCTCTGGGTGATTCCTAGAACAGTGTTTAATCTTTGATGATTTTGGGGGCAAATGCAGGTCTGTTGTTTGAGCCTGTATGGTGTGTGGGCTTTTTCAGGGCTGTTGTCGGCCTGTTAGCTGTCTCACAGCTTGCTTTCTCTTTTCCTCCTCTGCCTTCTTCAGCCAGAGTCCCTTAACCGCCCAAATTTCCCCTTCCAAACTGGAGAGGCGCTTTCCCATCGCCTCTCAGAAAAGTTTCCCATTTTCCCCCCAACTCAGAGGTGCCCGTCACCTCTTCTCCCAGCTTGCTCGTAGGGGTGCTCCATCACCTCCTCCATCCCGCTGGGGCTGCGCCAGGGAGCCTTTCCAGTTTCCATCTTATCGGGAACTGGTGAGGGGGCGCCCACTTTGCAGTTCTGACTTGGCCCTTTCCCGTATTTTCCATGTTTTTGCTGCCAACGTTTTTTCACCGAATGGGACAACTCCGAAATCCTTACCCTGTGCTGTTTATGGGGTGAGGAACAAAACTTTTCCTCTTAACTGCTGACCACTGACATTATTCATGGAGTTCTGCTGTCGTCTTCCACAAAAGGGGTTCTCCCCATACATCACCTCTCACTTGGTCCCTGCTTTTTCTTTTACATTACCACATATCCACATCTTTCTCGATGTCTTTTAAACCCTCTGTCCAGATTTTTCTCACCTATGCCTCTTCTGCCCACACTGGGCACATTGGCACACTCCCAGAGACCCTCTTCCTCTTCTGGGTTTTCCTACCACCTTCTATCTTCCAACCTCTACTCATTTTGGATTTTTTTTTTTACAAAAAATTACTGCTCCCAAATTCACAAATGGTTTTTCCCCATTAAGTACTAACCAGGCCCGACCCTGCTTAGCTTCCGAGATCAGACGAGATCGGGTGTGTTCAGGGTGGTATGGCCGTAGGCAGCTAAGCCACTCCCCGCCCCCCCCAGGGCCCCCTTTCAGCTCCTGGAAATCTTTTGGGTGCCCGCTAGCTTTTTCTGTCAGCCACTTGACTCTGCTGCATTTTATTTCCTCTTCCCCCTGGTTCTAAAATTCCAAACATCAGACGAACTAGGAAGGGGGGGGGTGAACCCCCCCTTTTTGAAACCCGACTCCCTGTTCCTGCTACTTATTGTCGGTCATTTTCTCAGCCTCCGCTGCATCCGCCGCTTCATTTTCCCCCCCTGTCCCCTCAGGGGAAGGACAGGCAAACAGGCATGCAGAAAGGATCCGGTGGGGGTGGAGCGTGGTTGTCTTAAAGAGCTGGGAGCTTCAAAGGGCCCCTTTGGGGGCTCTACCTCTCTGTTCTTTTGCATTGGAATTCCCAAGGGTTCTTGGGGGGAAAATTGTTCAGGTACTACAATTCCCATGTGTTCAAGATTCCTGTGTCAACTGCTTCTCCAAAAACTCATTGTCAGATAGAGTTTTACAGCTTTTAAGTCCATCATTCCTGAACCTTTTCCCCAAACTAGGCCTCTGCCTTCTTTCCCCTCCACTTGCCTCTTCCTCCTCCCCCCTTTCCCATTTCTCCCTTTTGGATTTTATTCTCCCCCACTCCTCAGTAGTGAACAAGGTCAAAAAAAACTATTGACAATCCTGCCAGTTAGAGACATGTGAGGCCTATTCTGGAGCAAAGTTCTATTACCTAATAGGTCTGACATGGTGAAGGGTGTATATTGATAACTCTGAACTCACTGGAAACCCCCCCCCACTGCTGAGCATCAACTACCAGCTTAAATTTTTTTTATTCTTGGGAACCTGCAATTTATCTCCGAAAGGGGGGGAATACCGGGGGGGGCCCTTTTGTTTCCACAGACTGTTGATTGATGAAGGGATTCATTGAGCTTCCCAGTAAAAATCCTTTTTCCCCTTGGGTCGTTTGTGTTAGCTGACAGCTCATTAAATATTCACTGGAGTTTTTGTTTCCCTTTTTTGAGTCATGAGAGATTTTTACTAGGAAACAGACTTTGCTTCTATCATTAAAAAAGGGGAAAAAACTGTGGGGCCCCCCGTGTTACAGTCTCCAGGCTGTCAGGTTTGCTTTTCTCTCTTTTTTTCTTTTCTTTCAACAGGGAGGGGTGAGGGGGAAAATTTCCCGGTGGGCGGCAGGTTCCTCTTTTTTTTTTTTTTTCCCTTTTTTCTTTCCTTTTCAAATGCAGCTTTTTTTTTTTAAAAAATAGACTCTGCGCTAAGCTCTGCTAGAGGAGAATCTTTTCCCAACCCAAACCCGGTGTTCCATCAACACCTTAAAGGCTTATTATTTTTCCATTAAATCTTTTGAAAATTTATTTCTGCTATTCCAAAACCTCTTGGCTAAAAAATTCTAGCCCAAAATCAGTGTCCCACCATCACCAACCAGGCAAAAAAAAAAATGCTTAAAAAACATCCCTTCTAAACCCTTTTGAATGTTAATTGCCGGCCCATTAAATCTCCATCAAAAGGGGGGCAGACTTGGTCCTAGAAAAACCCCCATTTCCTTTTAAAATGGAACAAAGGGATCCCTTTCCAGTTAATTGTAACATTTTCCCACTGCCTGAATTGCAAAATCAGGCTTCTTCTTTACACCTAAGAGAAAACAATGAGACTCTGCATTGCTTCCTCACTATTTCTCATTAACACTTGAGGTTTTTGCACCCGACTTTTATTTCTACCATTTCCCAGCCTCTGGCTGAGTTAACTTCTCTGGCTTAAAACAACAGAGAGCCCAAGAAGGAGGGGCTTCAGGAAATGGCTTCAAAAAAACTGAGAGAGGAAACAAACCATTTTTTTCTCTTTACACTACAACGGCAATAGTAAGTTTCCACTGAATCCTCCTTTAAATTCTTTTTGAAATTCTTTATCATACACTCTTAAGGGAGTTTGCCGACTTTCTCCCCTCCCATTTCCTCCCAAGTTCCAGACAAGACACAATAGGAATGGGATTGACGCACGGGTAAAAGGGGGTCCCGTGCGCCCACACAAAGGGGTTTTTACTCCAGTCACTCCAGCACTGACTTGGCCATCCGGACGATCACGGCATGACGCAAGAACTGCAATGCTGCAAGCATTTCACACACACATCTTTCATTCAGACAAACAACCTCCCATCTGGCCCATTAAACCACAACTGAGACGTCTCATTTATTATTCCGCCATACCAAGAGTTTTCGGGGTTTCTCTCTCCACCGCTGAGAGGTACTCGGCCGAACTCGGGGAGTGATCAGTTCCCCCTTCCCCCTCCCAAACATGAGGGGGGTCTACTCACCAGAGGGCCATGGGAGGCTTGGTTTCCAGCTGTAACCCGAGGTCCGTTGACTGGAACGCTGTCACCAGGGATGCCACCGCTCCCCTAACCAAACCTCTTCGACAAAAAGGTCGAGGGCGCCCTGGGTTTTGTCAAGGGGGGGCTGCAATCCCCGCCGTCCAAACGTCCGTCAAGGGGGACAGAATAGTCCCTTCCCCCGTTTCCCGGCCAATGCACCAGAAATGTTGTAGCCAGAAAAGTGGAGACGACCAGGTTTCAGGGAAAAATCAAAAAGCCATTTTTATTGTTAACAATACCTTGCGCAAGGGCAACAGTTATCCCAGAACTGTTGTGTCGATTAATTGAGGTAGCATCACTATATACCTTTTGCCTTCTATGTCAGCAATCAATCATTTACTTAGCCCGCCCATCACTGGAGAAAAAGATCTTTGGTTAACTTTCCATTACATCATTAACCTAGCACGCACGTGTACAGAAGAGAACAAAAAGTTAGTTTAGAAGATGATACAAAATAATGGTAAGGGAGTATAGTGCCTCCCTGTGAATTCCCAGACCTTATGTTGCAAGGCCATTCTATAAAATTTGAGATAAGACAGACATCTGCAATTTACTCAGAGGCACAATTCAATTCGCTTATTTTTCCTATTCAAGTGGCATTGGATTTAACCCTTTCATGATTAGATATACACATGCTCACTCACACATATTTGAGTCACCAACTGTATTGAATTCAGCATGAAATATTGTTTCACTCAAGTAGGCCCAACAAAGGAGGAAGAAAGGATATCTGAATGGGTCCCCACCCAGCTGTGAGTAAAGATTCATTTCCATATACGCTTGTGGTCCCCAGAATATAGTTTGCTGTTAGAGCTTTTGTTACCCTGACTTCAGGGGGTCCCTGGGGGACACCTAATTCGCTCCAAAAATGCAAAGGTTGGGGACATTAATGGAGCACCAGCTTCTGCAGAACAGAGGGCAGGGCAATACAGTGAGATCTTTAACCCAATTTTTACAGAGTTGGACCACACAAAAACCCAGGAAATATTCAATCACAATGTTTTATTGAGGGGAATTCATTCATGCATGCACGCAAAATACACATAATCGCACATTCACACAAGAGCTAACTGAAAGAGAAAGGGAGGAAAAATTATAGAGGCTGAGGGGTTTGGGAGGATTTATTATTACCAGTCCAGAAGAGTAGTGAAGAGCAGAAATGTGTTTTGGCTTAGGTAGGACCTAAGGACAGTTCTTATTCAGGAGCCAGATGGACAAAGTGACGGGTAGATCTTTGAGAGACTGCACTGGGCATCCTGAAATCAGGGATGTTTATACCCTGAAGATAGCCTGTGGCAATGAAGGTTCCAGATGCAAGACAAAGGGAACCTGTTGTGGACAATGGATCTTTTGCCTATTGATGGGCTTAGTGCTTGATTGACAAAGACATGATGGGTGTTGTAATAGCTGTCTATTGTGGGTGCTGTGAGGAAGGAGGAAGGAATCTGGGTGTACAAGGGACGGATATCTGTCAATCAGTGCCCTGGTGGGCTTCTCACAGTTTGGGTTCACTGGAAAATTCCAGCTTCTATTTAAGCCTATTATCCATAGGAATGGTGTGTATTTGTCTGACAAATGACTCACTCTTACCTGGAGGAAGTTTCAAGTTGACCCATCCTTCTCACGTTTACAGTCAGATTCCTTCTCTCACTCGGTTTGACCTCTCTGTCACCTTTCAGGTCTGATTTTGATATCAGAGCCAATTAATACAGTTGCCAATCCAATATTGTGCCAATTAGGTATGGTGCCCATCCAAACCATGCTAATATCAGGGACCCCCAAAGTGAGGCCTTACACTATTACTATAGTGAGGCAACCTTAAGGACAATTAGACGTAGAGTGTATTCAGCCACATGTTCCCCCTTGTCAAGTTGAGCAGAAATTAATATGGAAAATTGTGACGGTGTTCTTATTCTTCAGAACCAATTTCCACTGTGTACTGAACACAATAAGAATTATTCAGGGTTGCTTTCCTCTTCTCCAAATTTCTCCCAGATAACTGGTTTGAGGATTGCAACCTTTATCCGATTTCACTTATTTCAGACTTTAGTACTAACGAGTATTAAAGACTAAGCTTGCTTGCCTCTGGTGAGGGTCCAATAGCTACAGATTTAAGTAGACTACATGCGCCCATGATTTGGCTAAAATTGGAGGGGGGTACTTTGTGGGTTGTATGAAAAAGTCCTGAAACATTGGCCTCCTAATTCAAGCACTCCTTAAGCCACAATCATGGTTAACCAGTATATTCTTCCTAGTTTTTAACCACGTTACCAATTATTGAGTGTTGAGATGAAATTCTGAAATGCTACTCAAGTTTTAATTTAATCAAAGTTGTCATTGAATTGCTACATGATGGTCAGCCAAATAGTTCTCAGCATGTCCTGCAGACAGCAGTGGAATATTTATCTAGCTTAGTATTTTTTTTTTCTTGTTGATTTTACCATTAACTTCTGTTGCCTCCAGTCTGAACAGTGTGAATTTTGTTTAAAAAGCATACATCTAGCTGGCATTAGTTATCACATGTCTAAATTGAGGTTTGATTCATGTGCTAGATTTCTTCTTCCCAGAAAGAAAGAAATCATGATATCCAAGCTGTAAATTCCAGGTTTTGGAACAGATACATTAGCAGATTAATCTAAATGGAAAGCTATTTAGCCATTTTCAATTCAAGTTACATCCAGAGTCCAGACAGCTGCTCCTTTTATTTATTCAGTGAGTTGTAGCCTAGGTCATTTCTGCCCTACACTGTTACAGTGCTATTATTCCACTTTCAACATCCTGTGGAATTCTGGGGTTTGTAGTTATTGAGGCCAAAGAGCTCTCTGGCTGAGAATTCTAAATGCCCCTCCCTAAACTGCAAACCCAGGATTCCATAGGATGTTGAAAGTGGAATAATAGCAATATAACGGTATAGTGTGGAAATGGCCCTACAGTCAAATGTGTGGATAAAGACAGGGAAAAGAGCTTTTCATACCTTCATTGCAAATATGAAGACAACACAGAACCTACAACCTCCCCTGGATCCTTGGAGGAAGGTGCCTGAGATCAATGGTAGAATCCATATTTTGCATGTATGAGATCCCTGATCATTTGTGGCACAGATCAGTTATCCCTAGTCATCTATGGACTCCTTCCATAAGATAGTAGTGCAAAACCCTCTGCTGGTGTGAAAGCTTCGTTTGTTTGTTTGCATCTCTCCTCCCTATATGCTTCCCCATTTCTGTAATAACAGGAAGAACAGTATCCTCAGCATCTTGTTGGTTTGGCACACTATTTTCACTAAGGCCCTGTTTCGTGGCCAGAGTCCTGTTGGTGATGTTGAAGTAGCTTGCCAAGAATTGAGACCACCAGATTGGAAAGCAAAGGAAAAAAAAGTTTATTTTACTGCAGGGATCTCAGTGGGATGAATTTCCAAAGTCTGAGAACCCCGATCCAGGTATTAGCTCTCTTTTTATACCCTCTGGTAAACAGGTTACAGGAAATGATTACATATGACCATATATGAAGTGTTTACAGGTTATACAGACCTAGGTTACAGCTTTCAAAAATGATATATTTTGGTACCAAGGGAGTATTTCTCCAACATCAAAACTCCCTAGGTTCCCGGCACAGCTAAGCACATACCTAAGCCTCCTGATAAGACAAAGGACACATCTGCTCACCTTATTTTTCTCTATTTTTCTACCTTAGCAATAGCTTCTTCAATTTAACCCTTTCAATGTAAGCATATGTAACACCTTTTCAGATACTGCAAAAGACATATTCAGTACCTTCTTGTGCAATATCCCCACACACCTCATAGCACATTGTTTATGTCTACCGTGACCATTTTGGCAATCTGTGTGGCTCCCAGAGGGTCCTGAAACAAGAAATGAGCTCCCAGACCCATTGCATTTGCCCCTGCTGATTTAGAATGTACATTCAATATCACCCAAGGTAAAATAATTACAGATATTTCCAGAAGGGAGAATGGCAGCATTACTGACTGCCAGGAGAACATAATATGCAAAAATGTATTCCAATGAAGGCAGCTGAAAAAGAGCTGAGTCGTTTTATGCTGTAGGCCTAAGAATGTTGGGCAAAAGCCCAACCTGACAAGCTCATCTGAAAGCAAGTCACATTGGGGAAAAATACATAAGATTTGGTTGTACAGGGACACAACTTCCTTGTTGCAACAGCTCCGTTGGCTGCTGGTCTGTTTCTGAGCACAATTCAAAGTGCTGGTTCTGACCTATCATGCCCTCTGTGGCTTACGTCCTGGTAATTTGAAGGACTGTATTCTCCTTTATAATCCTGAAGTACTGTGAAATACTAACAGTGCATTCTTCTGTCAGTTTTGAATTCACAGGTAGGTAAACAAGTTTTGTTGGTGTTATTTGTCAACAAGTCAGCTTTGACTTTAGATGACCCTTGTGACTGAGATGTTTCCAGATCACTCTGTCATCAACTGTTCTGCTCAGGTCTTGCAGACTCAGGGCCCTGAATTCTTTGATTGATTCAATTCAGCCATAGGCCATTTCCGCACGACACTCTTATAGCGCAATTATTCCACTTTCGACATTCTATGGAATTCTGGGGTTTGCAGTTTTGGGAGGGGCCGACTGGTCCTTCCCTAAATTGCAAACCCCAGGTCCATAGGATGTCAAAAGTGGAATAATCACGCTATAAGATGTCGTGCGAAATGGCCATAGTGTGGTCTCTCTCTTTTCCAAGTGCCGTTCACTTTACTGTTAAAAGAGAGAGAGAGGGAAAGAGAGAGAGAGAGTGTGTGTGTGTCAGGATTTATTTGTTTGTTACTGAAATATTTTTATCCTACCCTTTTATTAAGAGATTTCAAGGTGCAGCCAGCAGAGAAAACAATATAAAAATATGAAGGATGCATAAAAGAATTTGTTTCTTAAATAAAGTTATCATTTCACATAACCACTGTGTTTCAAATTTCTGTTAGCTGGAAAAAAAAACATACTGTGGATGTGCAATCTGAAATTTATGACTAAACAAGGAGTAACAGATGGATCAGTCTGTTTCCTTTTGAATCAAATATAGTGCAAGATATGGAACCTGCCTTATGTATGCAGACATGAATCCTGAGGCTCAAGATGCTTTTTGGTCAAGATGCATTTGCTGTCCAGACAGCCATTAAAAAGTGACTTTGATTAAATCATTTTGAAATGCATCTTTCTGTTGAATTGGTTGCTTGAGTAACCACCCTCTATCCCCCCCCCCCAAATTCATGATCTGTGGACTCAAAGAGAAGCCAGATGGGAGTGTTCTAAATAGTTCTTCCTATGTGGGGCATTGCAGTTGCTTTCTGGCAATCCAGATGATGAGCCCTTTGTCCTGATTTTTTTCAGCTTCATTTCACAACATCAGCTGTAGTTTTTTTAGTGCTGCAATAAGCCCAGCAATTTAAAATTAAAAAAAGGATTGAGGCAGCAGCATTTGTTTTTCTAAGTAACGGCCTCAGATTGGGCATGTTTGATGATGTGCATGGTGATGATGGGCCTGTGAGTGTTTCCCCCTCACCAGTCTTTCTTTCCCTTACCCACCCCTATTAAGCTGTATGGTTAGTGGTAGCATAACAGGGCCTGTCTGCTTCAGTGGGGTGATAGCAGAGAGGCACATTAACACAGCAGCCCAGTATGGTCATCCTCTCATGATTCATAACTCACTGCATCTCTAATCCCCAGGACTGTATCATCATAATTTTTTGTTGCACATAACCATAGGTCATCACAATAGGAATTAAAGAGCATGAAGACATTCATAAATAAGTGTTGCAGTAAAACAATATTTGGTATTAAAACCATCTTGATGTTAAATATCACATAGGTGCCTAACCCAAGAATATAGATATAATATCATTAAAGTAAGAGATGCAGCAGAAATGGGGGAAAAGGGAGGAGTCCAAGTTAGGACCCCTTCCCTTCTCTGACAGTTTTTATTATCTAGCCAGACAACACTGAGGCCATTTCCGCACTAGCCTGTTATAGTGCAATGATTCCACTTTCAACATCCTCTGGAATCCTGGGGTTTGGAGTAGCTGGCCCCTCCTGAAACTGCAAACCCCAGGACTTCAGAGGATGTTGCAAGTGGAATCATCGCGCTATAACAGGCTAGTGCAGAAATGGCCCAAGTCTCCATTTCCATACTCTGCTAAAAATGACTAATAGTCTTGTCCAAGTTCCTTTCATCATTTAACTTGTTAATTTCCATCTTCCTTTAATTTTTTTTTTCCTTTTAGGGTGGGCATGGATCCTCCTCCTGCCATCCCAGAATGAACCTTCACGGTAAGTCCAATCTCCCATTTTCGGGATGGCATGGAGGAGTAATCCACAATAATTGGGATTTACCCAAGCCACACCCTGGGCAGGACTGTTCCTAACTCTTCAAGACTTACTGCAGCATGTTTGTGCTGAAAGCTGCCTGTGCTGACTTAAACTTGTCTATCTAATAATATCTGTCAAAAGTTGAAGGCTCTGACCATCCAGTCACAGTACATATAAACCTGCCAGCAGACACCTCAGCCATAGAAGACTGTGTCCATTAAGACAGTTATCATAGAATGAATCATAAAAGTCGCCCATCTGTCCAAGCACTTTTTGCATAGCCACCACTTTAGCTCTGTCTTTAGTAGTTATGATATTTTCACTATGGCCATTTCCACACACAGTGAGGGAATCGCTCCCTGCTGCTACTCACCGGATCTTCGGGTGGTCCGGTCCGGTCCGGGGTGAGGCAGAGCAGTGTGTGGTCGTAGATGCGCACTGCTCCAGCGTCCAAAATGGCAGCTTCTGGTTGGTCGTGGGTCTCAACCAACTGCTGAAGCTCGCCAGCCTAAAGCCCGCCCTCCGCAGATCGCAGGCTCACATTGGTGCGAGCTTGCAAATCTGCACCGGAAAGCAGGCACGCAATGGTGCACGCCGGCATTTTGAAAGACCGGAAAAATCAGGTCTTTCAAAAACATGGTGGAGGACCACTTGGGGTCGCTCCAGAGCGGACTGAGGTGCGGATCTACAGTAAGTAGTCTGGACCCAGTCCGCTCCAAGGTGCAGACCTCCTCTGGAGGACGCACTGCACCATTTTACTTACCCCGTGCGGAAATGGCCTATGCTTCCTCATCATATACAATAGATAAGTGATTAGACACTGCTGCAGTTTTCTGGTATGGATCATGCCCGAAGTACCAACTAAACAGTAATCTTGCCAAGAACATAATATCTGCTGATTCCACATGCAATAACCTTTGCAGACCCTTTCCTATCTTCTCCTTGCTTTCCTGTAGACTCAAGCAAAAACAAACTGCTGCTGCCTGTACTTGCTTGTGACCTTATTAATCACTTCTGCTCCCTTTGATGTTTTCTTGGCCTCATGTGTCTATGTTTTTGTCTTGAAAGATATGTTTAAGACTCGTCTTGAGCAACTTGAATTAAAACTTTGTCCTTATAGTATTTGGTGAGTGGACCCTCAGGTAGTGATGAGAGGGCATACTTTTCCAGGACCCAGAGATCCAGAGTGGACTAGAAGTTCAAAGAGGAAAGTTCAGGAGGAGGAGGTTTCTATCCCCATTGCTATGAGGGGGAAAAATAAGGATAAACTGTTGATCGTGCTAGAATATAGTTACAGAATGTTATATCCTTGTATCTCTATTGCCCAGATCTTGTGGTATCGCTTGGAACCCATCAAATGCAGCAATAGCACAATCTCAAATAACAACTACTGAGCCTCCTGGTGTGGTTCCAGCCTGAGGCCCTTTTATAGAATAGAGTGTGTTGGTGCATTTAAATTGGAGCCATGTGAAACTGAGAGATAGATTTGTTCTTCTCTATTTGACATGGCTCATCATGATCAAGAGCTAGAAGCTGCAGAGTAGGAAGAAGGAATACCTGGTGGGAAGAGCAAGTGAACCACCTTAAGACATAGGCTTCTTCTGCTAGGACATGTAAGGTGCTAAGTAACTGCATAATTCAGCCATAGTCACAGTTTCAATGCAGATTTGAACATAGTCATCTGTGTGTTAAAGCACAGATTCAAAGCCATAAATAACATTTGTTTTACATTCTGTTAGGTCCTAAAATATATGACACTCAAGTCTGGGGAACTGGAAGAAATTTCTAAGTCTCTACTACACAAGCATCCCACAGATTTTTCTAAGAATTTTCTAAGAATTTTCCTTGTAGAGGATTTTTTTTTAAGTACATCTGAAAAAAATCTTCAAGTCTGCACTTAGAAAAGAAGATCTGCTCCCTTATGGTGTTATGTAAATTTTTTAAGTAACAGCTGCAACTAATTTTTAGAGAAATAGGCAAAGCTCTACAAAGCTTTTGCACACTGCCAGTAACTGTGAAAGATGTTGGAAGACTCTTCTAGTAAGCTACGACTCACTGAAAACCATGAGGCAAGAACAGTTAAACTACCTGGCCACCTTGTCCATTGAGTGTGAACTTGAAAAAGAAATTGACTTTGGGAATGCTAATTCCTGCTATGCAATGAAAAAGGCCAGAAAAATAAAGCTTTGAACTTAATTAATGTTCTGAGCCACATGGGGCCATTAGAATAACAAACGAATGCTTTATTAATGACCAGAAAGTTACAAAATAGTTGGTAAATCTATACCAGGCTGGGTGTTTTTAATTAAACAAAAGTAGCAACAGCTGTTATTTTTTTCAGAAATGTAGAATATATAACATTAGCATCTGTAACAGTATTTTCAGAATTAAAACATTTTTTTCCATGGTTCATGAGGCTGTTATGTACGGGACGAGGGACTGTGATTTTGGTGAGGATGCAGGAAAGAAGTCTTCCAGGTGGTGGAATTCCTTCCTAGGGAGGTTTGGTTGGCCCCCCTCTCTGTTTCTTTTGCCAGCAGGCAAAGACCGTTTTACTCAGGCAACACTTTGGCTTATAATTTATGTGGCAAAAAGAGCTTTTAATTGGATGCCATTTTTATCTTTTTTACTATGTTTTAATTGAGCATTATATTGTTTTAACCCTGTGTTTTTAAAGTGAAGAAAAAACAGAAAAAGCAAAAACAACATAAAACACATACTGTACCATACACAATACACATAAACATAACAATAAATAAAAAGTAACAGAATAACATACTTCACTAAACTGTCTACACTAATCTAACAATTAACAAATACTAGTAACTAATAAACAAACATTTAATACATATAATAAAGTGTGGTTCCTGTCCCAGCAATCAACTACTTACAGTCTTTTATTTAAACACTAGTATCATAAATCTAACCCACACTAAAATTAACATTGCTGCTTATACTTTAATCTAGAATTGTATAACATCACATATTTTAAAAAATTATTTCAATTGATAGGTAAGTACTCCTAAACATACAAGTAAATCTCTAAAACAATTAATACCTCAATTATATAACTAAAAAAAATTAATCATCTTACAATATTTAAGTATATAATATATTTAACATATGTATGACAGAATATTAAAAAGTATTAAAATATAACAGCAAAGTAAAATCATCTATAATTTTCATAAACTCTTTTGCATGACAACAGATTATATATTCCACTATTCAAAACAGTAGAAAATAAATAGAATAAAATAGTGGCAGCATTGTTTTTTAACATTTGTATGAATAATTATTTAAATTGCACCCCATTTTTAAAATGATGCTTGTGAGCTACCTTGAATCCTCTTCAAAGAGAAAGGCATACTACAGATAAAATGAAATAAAATGAAAGGAAAGGAAAGGAAATGTCAGAGTGGGAATAAGGCTTATATTACAAATTTATATTGCCCTCCCATGATGTTTAGACTTTGATTATACTTCCCCTTGTTTTTATAATTACCCTTCTATTTTAGAAACATACTGCTATGAGCCATAATACATTTTCTTACCTGATGAAGTCAATAAGCAGGACTGTTAAATCACTGAAATGTGTAAGTATGGAGGTTTCAGTGTTCTGTATGGAAAGCTAGTAATATGTAATTATTTTTAAGACCCATTGTCACTTCTGGCATATGTCAGAGTTCTCATTGTCAGCCGGACAGATACTCTGTAGACATCTGGCATTTCTTGTACAGTTGGTTAATGTCTTGCTAGGGCTGCCAAGCAAGAAAGCCAAGTGCAGCTAATTAAGATGTTGGCATTTTCACCAAGCTTTTTCCACTAGAATCTAAACTAGTGCCACTAAATATGTTTCATAGTCACCATGCAGTCATACCTCCATGACTAGTGGAAATATTTATAGTAGGGAGCAGACAGGCATTCTGTTTACAAGACAATCCTATCTATGACAATGGAGACATTGAAGGGAATGTACATTCCATTTGATTAAATAGTTTCCCTCCTACAACAAGATTTTCTTAGAGCAACATGGCCTTGGTAGTTTAATCTACAAATTAAATCTGTGTTTACATTTTGATGTCAAATCAGAAAACAAAGCATACAAAGTACAAGTTATGTAGGTGAGGAAAATGGCATGCTATTACAAACAGATATCTTTCACTGTTTGAGGGAGTACCTCTGCTAAATGGATCATCTCTTGGATCCTAAGTGTTGCCATATTCAATGGGGCTGACAGAGCAGTCCTGGTGTGGATTATGTGATGGGTAACCTGCCGCTTTCTGCCACTGCTCACTATAACCAGAATGAGAGGTCGGTTGATATCTCCATACTGGTGTTTATTTTAAATTTCTCTCTCTTTCTCTCTCTCTCTCTATATCACATACACACACAGGCCATTTCTGCATGAGATCGATACATTGTAGTAGTGTTGATTCTTACCCTCCCATCTGCACATTGTAGTGTTTTAGTATTGTAATTTTACTTGTGGTTCTGCGTGTTTTCTGCTCCTGGCATGGTTCACTGTGACAAGAAACTGCTGTATGTAAAAACAGAAAAAACATTGATGTAAATCTCCCAGACCAGTTCTGCTTTGTTTTTTGCCTATATGCAAAAGCGTAGCATCGATTCACAGTGCAGAAGTAGCCAGCTATGGGTTTCCCAGGCTGTCCCTTCCATCATTTCTGTCTCTATCTCTCTCTGCTCATCAAAGGATAGGATGATATCATTATTGTCTCCATGTGTTAAAGGGACAGCGGGAAGAGAGTGGATCTGGTAATGGACCATTAAGACTTTTTTTTCCCATGTATCACTGAACATACATACCTGCACACAAATATAGCAATGCAGAAATGTGTTTAAAATGTGTTTAAAAAACAACACAACAGACCAATCAGTGATGGTGGGGTGGGATGAGGGAGGAGAATGGGGTAGCCAGGGACTTGCTGTTGTGGATGCAGCAACCATTATTCTCCGCTTTAATATGGTATAAATCAAAGGGAGGTGCAGACAGCACAGTTTCTGAATCAGAGTGTAAAACACCGCTCTTGACACATGGCTCATCATGGACATATGAATAAGATACAACTCAGAATGAAGTGGTTCCTGTTTTCAGGTCTCAAATTTGGATCTAACAATCCAAGAAATATCAAAATATTTTCAGCTATGATTCCCATTCTTTCAAAGTAGCAAATGACTTCTGATTAGAGGCTCAATCAGTTTTCTCTGCAAGAACCCATTCCATATTTTTGTAAGCCTAGCCTCAGGCACCCTTGTGTTGGAGTAAGGCACAGCCAAATTTGTAATGCATGATATCAGAAAATGTGGTCTTCATCATACATCAGTGCTAGTATGAGTAGCATACAGGCATGTCTTGTTGTCAATCTGCAGTATTCATTTGGCTATTCAGGCTTGAGTATTATGTGCACATTTCAGAGTTCAATGTAGTATATGATCAAAATGCATTTGATAGTGAGAAAAATGCAATAATGTTGTTTATCTGTTTGCAGGAATAATGCTGGGCAGGATGGGTAACAGTGGAGTTCCCTTGGTCAGTTTTTGTCAGTGCTTAAATGAATCTGTCATGAAGATAGTGGCTGTTGCTGTATGGTAAGTAAATATGCTGCTTTGTAAGATTAAGGCCATTTCTGCACTACACTGTTATAATGCTATTATTCCACTTTCAACAACCTCTGGAATTCTGTGGTTTGTAGTTTACTGAGGTCAAAGAGCTCTTTGGCTGAGAATTTTAAATGGCCCTCCCTAAACTGCAACCCCAGGATTCCACAGAATGTTTAAAGTAGAATAATAGCACAATAACAATGTAGTATGGAAATGGCCAAACACTTGTGCGTTACAGTATATTTTGGTGAGGTGGTCTTCAGCAGTAAAAGGAGGCTGCATAAAGGGGATGGAATGGGAACTGGCTTCTTGGACATTAACAACAGGAATGCAAGTGCTAAATAAATGCCATACGTCACTTAGATATTTCTTCTCAATCAGTAGTTTTCAAAGTTTCTGTCTTCATGATGCCCTTTTGAGTACCAACATTGATTCCTCTGTTAATGGCTCTCTTGATATCTACCATGGGACTCCAGAGCATTGCAGGAGATTCTGGGTCACCTCAAGGTGAAGTGCATGAGGCAGCGTCCTGCCTGGACTTAAGAATAAATCCTAAAACTTAGCCACAAGTGTCTGTAGGCTACGTGCAGAAGAAATTAGTAATGAAGGACAAGCTCATTCAAGAAAGCTTGTGGGCCATCCCCCAGCTTCTGATTGTGGAACTCCCTGAGGAGCTTCTTGGGAATCTTTGGTTCAGAGTCTAAGCTACATGTAATTGAGGAGATCTGTGATTATTCTTCTAAGGTTGTTGTTCTCAAGTGTACTACTGTTAAGAGACTGAAGTTTTGAGCACAGCTTCAGCCCTGGATGAATGAGCTTAATCTTTTGACTTTTTTTTTTTTCAACCAAAATTCCACCATCGTAGATTGCTTCCCACTTACAGGCAAAAAATGAGAATATTTAAACAATATTCCCACTTCTCCTCCCAACTTGGAGGGCAGTGTCCATTTTTGTTTGCAAAAGTACTGTGGGGGGTGGTGGAATTAAGCATACTCACAAATTCACTATGGCCTAGATACCCTAAAGGCACCAAATCCTGTCTGATCTTGGAAGATAAGCAAGGTCAGCCCTGGTTAGCACTTGGAGACTGGCAATGAATGCATGATGCTGTGGGCTATATTTCAGAGGAAAGAACTGGCAAAGCCACCTCTGAGTATTCCTTGCCTAAGAAAATCTTATGAAATTCATGGAATCATTTTAAGTCGGCAGAGATTTGAAGGCACATATAGGCATACAGAAGCTCACTATGTTACTGTAGCTATAAAAGGTGTCATTCCTCAACAGTGGATTTAATTTTTAAAAAAAAAAACAGGAAAGTAACCACATCTCTCCTGTTTTGCATACAACTTAACCTTAAATATTGTCTGTATAGTTATTAGCTCTCTTCCATTTTTTGTGGATCTGTTCTTTCACACAGCTTTCTCTTTCTCAGGTATTTCCCGTTTGGAATAGTGTTCCTAATTGCTGGTAAGATCTTGGAAATGGATGATCCATCAGCTATTGGGAAGAAGTTAGGCTTTTATGCCATTACTGTTGTGTGTGGCCTGGTGGTCCATGGACTTTTTATTCTGCCAATGATGTACTTTTTCATCACCAAGAAGAACCCCATTGTCTTCATCAGAGGGATTCTTCAAGCCTTGCTTATTGCTTTGGCCACATCATCCAGGTACAATGAACTATGTGGAATGAATGAAACTCTGGAGCAATGGTTTCTAAGTTTTAAAAATGGGAATTATCAGAAGAATTTAATCTCACAGTTCATTTTTTGTTGATATTCTAGCTCCCATATTTCCAGTTTCTCTCATTTAGACACCCAGTATCTCAACGACTGGATTCTATTGTATGAGACATTGACAGACACTATAGTAGACAGTCCCTACTGACCCAGGAGCAGTTGGTGAGCAAATGGTACTCTCTCAAAGGTGTTTGAGAAATGCTGCTATCTATGTTATACTCTTAGACCCTTTTCACACGGGAGGGGGGACACGCGGGGAAACGGGGCCGCGCATGCGGGGACGGAGCTTACTTGGAAGTGGGAGGCTCCGTCCCCACAGGGAGCAGCACGATTTCACCGCTCCACATGTTTGGCGGCGTCTGCAGTGCTTGGCGGCGCCCAAAATGGCGGCCAGCGGCTTCCGGCGGCGCTCTGCCAATCGGGGCAGTGCACCAGCTGGAAACCCGCCCCCAGACAGCTCTGCAGGGACGCGCTAGCGCGTCCTTGCAGTTCCTCACTGGGCACTGCAACGGAGTAGCGCGGGCAAGTTTTAAAAAAAACCACTTGGAAAGGTGGTTTTTATAAAACTCGCAGCGCCACCCCCTCAGCCACACGCGGGCGGTTGGAGGTGTGGAACCTCCCCTTTTTTACCCGCTCTAGTGCGTGCGGCGGTGTCGGCAACCTCTGTTTGAGGTCGTCCCAGCGCGGGGATTTACCCCCTTGTGGAAATGGCCATACATTGAGCAATACTTTAGAAGTATGCCAAAATCCATTGCTTGGTGTTCGGAGACCCACAAGGATTGTTTTTTCTTTTTGCCAAGACTTATATCAATAAAAACATTTGAATCTGCTCTGATTTTGACTCTGTATTGAATGTAGGATCTATATCAAAAGATTTCTCATCCTGATATTTTCAGTTGATGTCACTCATATTGAAGAAGACTGACCCCACACTGTTGGGGAAGTCATAAACATTGGTATGCAGAAAGAGGGATGTTATAGTTCATTAAAGTTGAACCCCAGGGATCTGGGAAATTACAGGCTAGTTCTAAATTAGTATATCTTGGCAAAGCAAACAAACTTGTAGTACCTGTTCAGTTTGGAATATGGTCAGTTCTGAGATAATTACAATCTGATTATCTAGTTTCACTTCCTTGTTGCTTTGAGATAGGTATCAGAAGAGAAACTGCCTCGATCACCCTTGTGAGAAACTATACTGGAAAAAATTGGAAATTTTGGCCCTTCTAATTTCTCAGTGGCTTTAGTATTCCCAGACTTTCTTCTGGATCACTAGGGTGAGGAGGTTGGGACACTGGTCTGCTCAGGATGCTGACTTAACACTGAATTGATCTAGCCAAGTACTATTATTTCTGTATGACATCAACTCTCCAGGATTGCAAGTGGGGTTCTCTTCTAAGCTTACCTGGAGATCCCTGGGATTTGCTAGTGGTCTTCCATCCACATAGCAGCCAGGCCTTATCCTGCTTAGCTTCCCAAATCAGACACTGTTGGTTTGTCTAGGGTGGCATATACTGTGCCACTCTTACATCTCTGAAATATAGAAGAAAATAATCTGGAAAACTACTAACTAGTAGTTAGTAAAGTAATTCAGATGTTCTAGCATAGAAGTGAGTATGTTGACATCATACAGAGACATCTCAGTGTCTGGCTGGAGATCTTATCACCAATGTGTTGATAGTGAATGCAATGCATAGGCAGAGTTGGTTGAGATAACTTAAGCGTTCATCTGGGAAAGTTTGAAATGGATGGCTTGCTGGATATGATTAAATTGTGGACAGAAAAACATTTAGTAATACTTATTTTTTTGATCCTGAAGCAGTCTTTTCTACTCATGTGCATCTTGATAAATAATAACTGCAGAAAGACCATTACATAATGTTCATGTTTAAGACACGATTTGTAGGTAACCTTACAGAAGAACTAGGGGCTAGGTTTAAGCATCTCACAGAAGCTACTTATCTAGATCCATTTCAGTCTGGCTTCCCCTTTAGCATTAGGTCACAACACATATGGTAACAGCAGAAATCCTGAAAGAACTGTTCACCTTCATGCATCCCTGACAGTGATCACTTGTAGCAAGGCTTCTTCAACTAATCACCTGAACTGCACAAAGAGAGTACAACTGAAGCGTCTACTGAATTTGCAGGAGAGAGGGACCCTGATTTGTTGACAGTGGTTGGCTCATTCTAGTTAGACTGGTGGCATTCAGTGCTGAAAGTTTTGTACAAAGTCATCTTGGCAGGGCTATCTCCAAATCAGTACTCAGTAATGTGCCATCTCATGGACCCCCTTCTACTTCAGTGGGCTTTGACAGTAATGACACTGAACAGAAGAAGAGACTGGGGGACACTATTTTCATTTTATGTAATACACCTGATGTGGCATTACTCCCAATAATATTATGGTAAATTTAAATGATGACTCCCAGTCACCAACTTTCTTTTTAAAATATTCTAGGCAGACATCACTTTTTTTTTTTTTTTTGGAGGTCAAGCCACTTTTGAGTAATGCCACATGCTAACTCTCACTTAGGTTTTGGAGATCCTAGCAGTAGCTGCAGCAGAGGTTGGGTTCTTATCACTACTGGACTGCTGGTTTGCATTTCATTAACCTGAAAAAACAATGGGCATTCAGGTGAATATCATCCAAATAGGAGTACTAGTCTATGTTTTATGAGCCACCAACATGGCTGTATACAGAAATGGACAATAGCCCTCAGAACATTTTTCTGGCCTACAACACCTATTTACCACACATAGTTCATCTCTGCTGCCATATAAAAATGAGTGGTCATAGTGACTGAGTCTGAGTTTTTTTCTCTCTGTTTGCCATTGTAACTCACCATTAATGAAATACTGTTGTCCACTACTGACTTTGATAACAGTCTATTTAAATTGTCCAAGTATGCTATTATGCATGCAACCAAAATCTTATGCTGTTATTAATGTTTGTGCACATTTTGCAAAATCCTGGTTGTTCACAAATGAAATAACTTTGTCCCACATAGCAAAGCTAAGCTGAAGTATGGAAGGCAGAATTCCTCCCAGGTAAAATCTTCATATATTTTACATTCTAGCTGCTGTCATAGCTAACAATTTCTCATATTGGCTGAATCTAATAGTAGTCTGAGATCATCACATTAAGTATGGGTAGACAATCTGTGGTTTTCAGATGTTATTGAACTGCAATTCCCATCAGCCTTATCTAGCATAGCCACTAGGAGTCATAGTCCAACAACATCTGGAATGTGAGACACTACACGTCCCTGACATAGAGGCAGTCTGGTCTATGGGAAATCTTAACATCTAATGAATGGCACAGTTAATACAACTAGCCCAGGGACATCTCATGAACCTGAGATAACATTGAATGTTTCAGAGGAAACATTCTCCTTCTCTAGCATCAGAAGGTCATTTAAAAAAAAAAAGTACATACCATCAGGAACATAACACCTGAGTCTGCTGAGAGGCCTTGACTTTTAAAATCAAGTTGCATAAAATAAAAATAAAATGAGATTTCCAGATTGATTAGTACAAATAAGCAAGAACTAAAGCCCAAGTTTAGAATTTCCAAAGAATTTTAAGTTTCTGGCAGTGCTTATATCCTTTACCTAAACAGCATACCATTTTCCTGATAGCTATCTTCTTTCTGTGTTAGAGGTAGATCAAAGACAATGATTTGATTACACACACATCTCTGCCATAGTTCCATCGGCTTATGCCTAATCCCTTCTCATGAGCATTTCATGACAGAAGAAAAAAAAATGTTAATTTTGCTTTAACATCAAGGAAATATGTGCGCATTTATAAAGGAACATGGATGCTAGAAATCTATACAGCCTATCCCACACTGTTAATAGAGTATCTTGTTCCCCCATATAGAACATGTTGATTGCTTCAGAAATGTCTTATTTCTTTTCCAAATTCAGCTTAGACTTTTCCTATTTTTCCTTACAGCTCAGCCACTTTGCCTATAACTTTCAAGTGCTTGTTAGAAAATAACCACGTGGACAGGAGGATTGCCAGATTTGTACTTCCTGTGGGGGCCACAATCAATATGGATGGGACTGCCCTGTATGAAGCAGTAGCTGCCATTTTTATTGCTCAAGTAAATAATTATGAGCTGGACTTTGGACAGATCATCACCATAAGGTAAAAAAAGCATTTATAAAGTGACTCCCTTATTCAGCAGGTTTAACACAATAAACACAATGTTTTCCTGCGTTTTGCAGAAACTTCAATACTGTGATCCAAACTTCTTCATTCATAAATACACACTGAAAAATTATTTAGCAAGGAATAATGTCTTCCTGGGGAGATAAGTCTTATAAAAGCTGAAGTATTTGAAGTAACTGAAGTATTTGATCAGAAAATTATACAGTAATATTTTATCCTTCAATCACCTTTCTGTAGAGTGTTCAGACTGACCAGTAAGATACAGATTGGAAATTGCTCTGTGTGACTTTCCTTATCCATTGTTTTCTTTGAGGGGAATGGTTATGAATCATTTTCTTTGAAATCAAAAATAAATTCCCTTTATTTCTAATGTCTAGGCCTGAGTGCTTTTGCTTATGTAACCAAGTGGCAGCATCTATGAACACAAGGGAGGTTGTTAACTGACTAAGGGAAATCTCAAGGTTTTCAAAGGTTAACAAAAAGATATTTTGGGGTGGGTGAGGATGAACCCCAAAATAGTTCTGTGAGAATTGGACATGCTGAGGAACCACAGAATGTAGTCAGACTGTTGGTCTGTTTGTGTGGAAATCTGAACAGAAGGGGAAGAGAATAGAGTAACTGGAGACAAAAAGACCATTCCAACCTGTAATTAGTGTTGCACCAGGTTGCAGTTGCTTAAAACTGACTTTATTGAGAATGAAGATTATCCAGGACATTTATTTCCAGTTTTCCTTCAAGGCAAAAGTTGGCGTGTGGAAAGGTCAGACTCTATGCCCATAGTAAAGTTCTCCCTTAACTTTATGATATTTGGGCGCTTTCACACACCATATTGCATTTTAACTGTCATGGCAATATCCTATGTAATCCTGGGTTTTGAAGTTTATGGGGGTCCTAGAGCTCTCTGGATTAGAATTCTAAATTCCCTCCCTAAACTGCAAACCCTAGGATTCCATAGGAGAGAACCTTGGACATTAGAGTGGAATTGTAGCACTCTAATTGTGTTTTGAGAAAGGGTCCATAGAACTGCAGTCCTGTACACATTTATGATGGATTAAGGGCCACTGAGCACAATGGTACTCAATTTTGAGTAAACATGCTCCTAGCACTCTTCCAACTATGCTGCAAACATGTATCACATAATTTGCCTGTATCTAATACTAGCTTTATAGTGTTGTGGGATATATTTTAACCTAATTACAAATCAGTATATTACTTCCTTTTGAAAACATAGCCACACTACTATAGTTTTCAATCATAGTCTGAACTGAATGTCCTAAGGTAAATCCTTTACTGCAGCAGGCAGAGTCAAACGAAAATTCAGACGAAAATGCAGGAAATGAACTGACCACTATAGTTTGGAAGAGGGGCTGTGGGGAAAAAATGTAATAAGAAAGGAAAAAAACCCTTGACTGCTGTAGGGCCCTTAGGTAACTTTAGAGTTTTGAAAATGGCGTTATTCATTTGTCTCTTTACAGTATCCTTCCTACCAGAAGGCCATGTGTGACTTGTGCTCTCATTTTTTCCTTGTGAGTTAACTCCAAGCTTACAGTTCTCTTCTATGGCAGATTTCTAGTTGCAAATTTGTAAAATAGCAAGACACAATAATCAGATGACCATGTAAGCCACAACTTCTTATCTGGATGTTTTCTCAAAACCCACTGTTATGTGGCAAAGTTTGATTACATAGCAGGGTAGAGAATGCAGCATGCTGTGAAACAGAAGCTTTTTTGCTTATTATTTTGCATGTGCCAGGGAGACAACCTGGCATTCAAGTTGGATTCTCAGGTATGGATCTGGGGAATCCTGACTTTATGTTAAACTCTGTAGATTTCACAAGCTCATAGTAGCTGAGAGCCCAAACTACGAAGTATGTAAGTGAACTACATTCTTCCTTCCTCACCCTTTTTGCTAATGTTCCCTGCAACTGTTCTTTGTAAATCTAAGGGGAGGGGGAAACCACAACTGGAGAACACTCGTCAGAGGTGGTATGTTACTTGCCACATGATTTCTGGACTATTAATGGGGATGAAATAGGTGATAAATAAATAATGATCAGAACCACCTGCATCCCTCCCCAAACAAACCCTCTGTGAAATATTTAAATTACTGATTATATTGTTGCTAGATTAGTCATACTGTCATTCTGCCTGCATAAGTATCAAACTAATCAGCTTTATGCTGGACTGCATTTATGAAGCTATGATTTGTATTTTCAGTTCTGGTGGTTGCTGGGATTTACTGCTAAGAGCAAGGAGATTCCAGCAATTAGTGTTGATGCAATTATTTGCCTCTCTATATATTGAAGGTCATGTTAGAGCAAGCCTGTTCAACATGTGAGTGACCCGACCCATCAAGCCAAACATAGCTCAACAGCCCTGATAGAGCACAGTCTATGACTGGTGCTTTGCATTTAGCATGGCGGGTCACAAGTTCCAATAAGTTACCATACCCGTTCACTGAAAAAAAACAGAAATGAATTCAGACTCTGCAGTAGCCTTTAGATCAATTTGTTAATTTAATCCCCCTGACTAACAAGCTCTCTTGAGTTAATTATTTGGGGCTTCTTTTTTGTTTACTTTATATCTTAAGCCTGCTCTTATCTGAAAGATTCAGGATTCAAGGCAGTTTAATTATAGGCATATTCAAGGACTGCAGGCTGGCACATGGTTAAATAAACTCAACCCCATTTGTTTTATGGTGCTTAAGTGTGCCTAACTCTGTGCTGGATTATGACCCATCAGTTCAGCAATAGGTTCAGGACTGGAAACTTTAATATCCAGATATTGATCTAAATTTTAGAAGACTTGAGACATTTTTACAACAGAAATTTAAGTGTTTGTGAAGATGTAACTTTGTAAAGTCTTTTAGAGAGAAAACAAGAAAGAATCTTGTGGCACTTTATAGACTAACCAGTTTTATTTGGTGTAAGTTTTTGTGGGCAGCAGTTCCCATCTTCAGATGTGTCTTATAAAGTGAAGCGCTGGTCACCACAAAAACTATGCCAAATAGAACTTGTTAGTTTATAAGCTGCAACAAAATTATTTCTTATTAGGAGCAGTTGCATTTTGTGTACAGATTGGATGGGAAGTGTATTGAGTCCATGATGCATGAGACATTCTTCGTTGTTTGCTTAAACTGAACTATAGTATTATGAAAGTAAAATCTATATTGGCTAAAACCTAGGAAACACTTCCACTGATAACAAGAACAAATGCAACTATTAGATTGGTGTCTGACTTTTGTACCGGGGGCAAGCAGGAAGTCCATGCTTCCTTTCTGGAGAGTCTGCCTCTTTCCTGTGTCTCTTCCACACAGTTCCCTGCTGTCACTATCTGCATAACCCTACACTGAGTTTTTAATTACTTGTGGCAAGAAAATTATCACTGTAGAACATACGTAAAGAGCTAGCAAATATTTGTTTATTATTAGTAGGGTTATATGAATCCTGGGTACATGACAATTTTCATAAAATACCTGTCAGCATCTAGATGAAGCTAACCCAGGAGGTTAAAAGTTATACGAATTCAATTAACATGCACAGTTTTTTTGTTATGTGAATAGTAACAATGAAGGAAACTGGAGCAGATGTAGTAGGAATTGGTGGGTCTTTTAAAAAACTAATATTTTATATAATTCTCATGATTCTATTATGGGAAACAAAAAAAGCAACTGAACCTTACAAATAATAATAATAATAATAGTAATAATAATAATAAGTAATAATAATAGTAATAACTGGCACCTTGTTGATTAGGCCCAACTGGATTAGACCCATTCAGTCAATTGCTAAATATTAGGTCAACACATAGATAAATCCATTGGATTAAATGGGTCTACTCTAGACAGACCAAAACAGAGTTTACACCTGTAACTGCAAAACTGTGATTATAACTGTGTTCCTCATTTGAGAGAAGGCAAAGTTCAGGGAACTCTTTCTCTCTCTCTGTCTATGGCCCTTTCCACACGCGGTGAGGGAAATGCTCCCAGCCGCTACTCACCGGCTTTTTGGTGGGTCCATTTGGGTCTGTCCTGACGAGGAGCAGTGCGAGCTCATCGCTCTGCACTGCTCCGGTGTCCAGAATGGCAGCTTCCAGTTGGTGGAGGCTCCCCACCAACTGCTGAAGCTCGCCAGCCTAAAGCCCGCCCCCAGCAGATCTGCAGGCTCGCACTGGTGCGCGCCTGCAAATCTGCACCGGAGCGCGGGAACGGAGTGGCACGGAGTGGCGCGCTCCATGCTTTTGAAAAACCTATAAAAACAGGTTTTTAAAAAGCACGCTGAGCAACCACTTCGGGTCGCTCCGGAGCAGACTGAGGTGCGGAACTGCAACAAGTAGTCCAACCCAGTCCGCTCCCAAGGTGCGGACGACCTCCGTCAGAGGTCGCACCGTACCGTTCTACTTACCCCATGCGGAAAGGGCCTATGTCTCTCTGTCAGTGTATTTGAAGCTGGTATTTGCATTTCAAGTGTTGTCTTCATTGTTGACTTGGAGCTCTCCTTGAAATTCAAATAGAAGTTTTTAAACAGCCTAGACTTTTGAGAAGTAGTGGTCAGGACTGTGGCTGAGATATTTGAAAATTCTTCTCTTCACTCTCATCACCTCTGTCCCAAAGGTTGTTCAGGTTTCCCTAGTACTGTTGTTTACATAATTTACAAAACCATACATGTTGGAGGGATTAATGCAAGGCAAGCCATTTCTAGTTTAACCCAAAGTTCATAGCAGGGGGACAATGACCTCCGCTAGGACAGTAGCACAAGATTTGTTCTCCCATGAGCTTTCCCAGTCATGATTCTACTGTGTTGTTCATTAGGCTAAACAGTGTTATTTCTTGTGAAGAAGAACCCAAATCCAGCTGAAATATATGCGAAGCTTCTCTGTTAAATTGTTAACATCCTTCTCCTTGTTTGTTGAAGTATCACAGCAACAGCTGCCAGCATAGGAGCAGCTGGGATCCCACAAGCTGGCCTTGTGACCATGGTCATTGTTCTAACATCAGTGGGGCTGCCTACAGATGACATAACCCTAATAATTGCTGTTGACTGGGCATTGTAAGTAACTGAAATCTTGCTGAGATTTTTTTTTCTGCTATCTTCAAGCCAAGTAGACTGTATGAGGAATGGACAATTCAGTTCACAGGAACTGGCTGTTCATGGTGATCCAAAAAGTGGAGTATTGGATTATCAATAAAAACGTTAGCACAGTACATTGATAGTTTTACTGCATGATTTTCTCTGGTTCTGTTCTCCATTGATAATATGGGCATATTAACCAAATAACAACTGCCTTAATGAATCAAAGTGAAGATCCATCTCGTTCAAGGCTGTGACAGGCCCTTCTTTCTCATTTGGCTTTGCAGTTCCAACTTAATAAGGCACCTTGACCCTAACACTTAGCCCTGATTCTACTCCTTTAAACACAACCTTCATGTCAAAGGGCTAGAGTCTTAAGTGTTCCCTCAGAACTAAATTGTTTATTTAAGGTAGCATATTCTTCTTGGTTACCAGTGTCTTTAGATAACTCAAGCAGACTCAGTAGTTATAAAGGCAAACTGTATCCTTTATTATGGTAGCATTAGAAATAAAGGATCTTGTCAAGCTTCATGTAAAATACAATGTTGTTACATTAAACAGTTCAACTTCTGACAGTCTATGCCAATAGCTCCCAGCCTTAGACATCAGTTCTCTGTGTCTTTTTCTCAGCTGCTTAAACACAACCCAGCCACCTTCTCTGGCCAAGATCTCACTGAAAGCTCTTTTATAAATGGAATCTCTGCCTTATATACAATTCCTGTCATCCATAAGGCCCTTCCACACACACCATTGTGCTTGGTTTTACTGTTAAGGTACTACTTCTGTTGAAGTTGAAATTGCATTCCAAATAGCTAACCCTTAAAGCAACTTTGTCACAAAAGCATTGTCTCAATGGGATGGGTACAGGCAAGGGGTGACGACAGTCGTCCTTTGATACTTAGTTCTGAATCAGAGATAATCTTTTTTAAATATAAAAGTTTGCTACTTTCTATAATCTATTAGACTTGGGTATGGTAGTTAGTGTTCAGAGAACAGAAGAAAAAGTGCAGTTTATAATCCTCTGTCTTTTGCTTTTTCACTTGAAATATTCCTCAGCTGTTTCTTTCTTTGTTTCAGAGCTGATTGGCAAACTGCATTTCAGGTTTATGTCTGCTCCTTCCCTCCTTCTTCATCAAAACTTAGGACTAAAGCAGATATGATAAATATAATTCACATGGCCAAGGTCATGTGTAGAAGGATGTAAGGGTTGTTTTACAGTCAAAGAGGTGCAGGAGAGATGGGTATTGAGACTTTCCCATGTCTTACTTCCTTGTAGTCAGTTGCTCTTGCTGCATTTCCAATTCCTGATTCCAAGAGCTAAAGAAAGGCAGGAAGAGAGAGAAGTAGCAATCCATGGACTGAAGAGAGATACAGTGCAGGAAGCAAAAGGTTCAGCAACCTCCATTTGTGCACTCCTTCTGTTGTTATACACCTTCGCATATGAAAGAGCCAGACAGACATCTGGCATCAATAAGTGACAGCTTCAGATCACTGCCACTGCATTTGCATGCCAAGAAGCCTTGTCCCTGCACAAACTGCCCCCTATCCTGGAAGGAGAGCTTTTTAACTTGAATGTGACTCTATTGAAATTTTCACAGTGCTCTTTCCATAGCTCCGCGGCATCATGGGAAATTTAAATAGCAGCAATATCTTCTATTGCTTACACCCACCTGTCCACCCCAGTACCTACCAAAAGACACTTTGCTTCAGACTTTCCAAAAACACATGAATGATAAACCAATAATAAGAGGTTTTCCCTTCAGTTTTAACAGTAGGGAAGTAGAATCAGATATGACAGTGGGCAGACCAATATATTTACTCACACGTGTGTACTGAACAGCATATAAAATCTTTCTGGTTCAACCCAGCTTCATTCTCATTTAAGCTGAACAAGCCAAAACCTGGACAGAGCTGATCTTGGATCATCCTGTGCTTTCCTAAGCCAAACATCTGGATGTTCCTGAATTTCGGTTTTATGACCCACATCAATATATTAACTAAGGTGATTGAGTTTTCAGATGTGCTTGTTTGCATTGGAAAAATTCAGCAAATCGCATGATTCACTTCAAATTTAAAGTAGGCCTGCCAAGACGAACTTGGCTGAGCTGCGAATAACGTACAAAGGATAACTCCAGCTAATACACCTGCCCTTTCACCTAATATTTGTGTTCTCCTAAACAGTTTAAAATGGACAGATAGCAAATATTTCCTTTTTAGCATTGCTCTGCAAAAAGTTGCAGGTCAGAATGAAATTGTTCTTACTTTACAGCTACAAGATGTGCTATGCACAAAAGGGAAAAACAAAAAAAAATTAAAACAAAAATAATAGCTGACATAATAACAAAAGCTAACAATGGGATGCCAAGCATACTAATGTTTATATTCCAGCCACATTCTTGTCCCCCATGTTCTTCTATATCTATCAATTGCAAATGTCCAGACTCTATTACTTTTCTTTTTTAAAAAAATGTAATAAATATAATACAAATAGGACATGTGATATACCATATACAAATATAAATTATACATATATGCTAGCGTATACATATATGCTAACATATACAAAATAAAATGCCTATAATATACAACCTTTTACTTTAATCAGCAATTAATACTTATTATACAGCATTTAATCAGCATTTATATTTAGTACATGTAATCATTCTTTCAGAGCAATTATTGAAGTATTCCCAAATTCTATTACTTTTCCAGTTGTAATGAACTGTTTTCTACTCTTCATCTGGACTTGCTTAGTGGTTCCTCTACTCATTTTTTTTTTATTTTAAGGCTATATAAAGTACTCCCCTTCCTTGTTCTCCTGTTTTTGTCTTGAGATTATGTTCCAGTTTTATTTTTAATACTTGGCTCAAGATTCCTTCATTATAGACAGAAGTTTAATAATATCTCTGGATTGATGGAAGAGGAAGGTTTCTTTCTTTCATTATAAATTCTTTAAAGTTGTGATACCAGATTCTACACTTTACAAAAGTAATTCCAGATCAACTCATTCAGAAAGCAGCAGCACAGTGTTAGTTGGGTGGAGCTGGATTCTATTCAGACAAAATCCGAAGGCAATTTAGCTACGTATCCACCACTCAAATGCTTGTTAGATACCTGATCATTTCAGTTGAGTATGCTTGTGATCCTAGCCCCGCTTTTTTACAGATCGTGCTTCTTGATCGGGAGGAGGCAGGAGAAAAATGCAGTGATTCAATTGATTAGAGAAATGTTCTGTATATGATCAGAGGCTCTCAAAACATTTCTAATTAAGAATTCTCCACTCTTGATTTACTGACTGATCTTTGTAACTATCCACTTATTACTGCACTTGTGGTGGACCAGTGTCTTCTTAACCAAAACACTTAATTCCTTATAAACTTTTAACAACCATGATATTTGGAGATGTTTTCTCCCTCAGTGAAAAGATGCAATCCAATAATGATGAAAATGCAATGCAACAACAGGAGAGTAACAACATTGTGTGATGAGGAAAGATCAGACATGGAACTAAGCCACTGCAATCATGCAACAAAACCTGTCATGTGATAAAATCCTAAATGGACAAAAGTAGCACTTTTGAAGGAACCAATAACACTGTTGAGCCCTTGAGGTCTATAGTGATAACATTCATACCATTCTCTATAGATCCCACAGTATGATCCAGACATAAAGGCTAGAATCCTGTTGGTGAATTAGGATGGCATGAACTGGACTTATACCATCGCAATTCATATTTTGAGCAGTTACTGCAGAGCTCAGAATTCTTTATTGACTGGACAGTGACGAAATGTCCTGCAAATCCACAGCTCTCCCACCAACATGGCCATTTCCATGCCATTGGAGAGCAGGGAGATCAAGGGAGATGCATCCAGCTATTTTCCTATAGCCAGATGTGTTGCAAGAATATTACCTGCAGGGACTTCCTGAGGAGACTTGGAGGTTTCTGCAAATACCTTTGCAGTGTATCCAGCCACAGGAGATTATGTGGATGCTTCTCTGCTGGTTACTTGGCTCTCTAGCAACACAGAAATGGCTATGTTGCTTTACCTAAAAGGTGGTCTCTGGTGGGGTGGCACTAGGAGACATAGCTATGGAGATATAAATCCTGTGGTGCAGAATTCCAGCCAAAGTTTTAAATGATGAATTAATCAGCAATAATACAACTAATTAAATGATTCACTTATTAATGTTGATGGCAATTAACTGATTTCCCAGTTTCTAATATTTAGCATTACTGAATTAATTTTCAAACTAACGTTCCAAGCTCTGCACATGACACAGAATCATAGGTCTGGAATGCACTAAAAACTTGTTGGGTTGATATCCTTTGCTTCTTGATATCATGGTTGCCTATCACAAGGTTAGCCCAGGGCCTTCTGTATTTAGGCAGTCTGATATGAGGTAATGACATATGAACTTAAATTAAGCTGGTGACATTATTCTTGTCCTACATACTGTCTCTGTGTGTGTGTGTGTGTGTGTGTGTGTGTGTGCGCGTGCGCGCGCTTCTAATTTTCTACATGAGTATAACAGAGACATAGAGGCCTGAATGCTGATATAAGGCAGAAAGGCAGCTTCTTTAATGCCCTCACTTTGCTTGACAGAGACAGATTTCGCACAATGATCAATGTCCTGGGAGATGCTCTTGCTGCTGGAATAATGGCCCACATCTGCCGAAAAGAATTCACCAAAGATGGAGCTGAGGTAAGAGCAGATTAATAAAACACTCTGAAGAATCACAGTGGAGTTTGCTTAGGTAATGATATTCCTATATCTCATACCAACTCCAGGTTTTAGAAGGTCTTTGGGCAAGAGATCCTCAGTAAGCCTCTCTCTGTTAGTTACGTCTCCTCACAAGCAGCATCATTTGCTGCTGCTTGTATTGCTCATTCTCATCTTTGCTGCCAGAAAGCAGATAGGCAGCTGTGTCTACTACTACTCCTTCACACCACCACTTTATGGGAGTCAGAGTGAGATATAAAAAGCAAGCTACAATGCCAAAGAGGAGGAAGAGGTCCAGAGGACTCTTTGCAAAAGATCCCTGGTGAAGTTTGGCTGCTTGGCAAGTGCTGATACAAGGTTCTTCCAGAAAGGTCTAGCAATATTACTCCTTGGGTTTTGTCAGTTTTCTCATTTTCACATCTACTCATTCCATTCTTTGTGGGAACACTATTTTTTTGTGATCTCTAGGTTCTCTTGTGTTGTTGTGGTGGTGGTGGTGGTGAGTGTGTGATGTGCCCAAGGTCACCAAGTGGGTTTCTATTGCCAAGTGGGGAATCAAACTCTGGTCTCCAGTGTCATAGTCCAATGTTCAAACCACTACACAATGCTGCCTGTCTTCTTGGATCTGTACTGTACTAGGCTTTTTAATTATTGTTGTTTTTAAACAGGATCATTTCAGCAGTTGGCTGAAGAGATCCCAAGATCTGAAGGACAATTCTTCTCCTCCTTTTTTTCTTTAAAAAATCAAAAATAAACCTTAGGGTTAGTTGTAGTGTTGTAGTGGAAAACTGCATTTCACTGATGTAGTATAGAACTGTGATTCTAAGGTATGTTTGTTTTTGTTTTTGTTTTTTGGAAAGTGGGGAAGGAAGAAGATGGAAAGCATCCAATATATCTCAGAAACTTTTTAAAAAACTCAAGAGTGAGACTAAAATGTTGTAGCTGATGCTAGGAATTGCCAGAAAAATGTCTGGGATAACTAAAACCTCATTTGGCTATTTTTTAAAAATCAGAACTACAAATAACACAACTCTAAAAATATTTGCTGTGTCTGGAACAATCCTATATCATTCATTCATTAGTAAATATAAATTTCTATGGAATGTAAGAAAAGAACACCAACATAACCACCTTTGATTTTAATATGTTATAATTAAAGCATTATAATAATCAGAAAAGAAGAAAGAGAAGACTGGAATATTGGTGGTAATGTTAACCAGAATTTCCCTACTACATTTATAGGTGCCTTTGATTTGTGAAACAAAACCCATTAGCATCCACCAGATCATGGCTTACCAGAGAAATGGCTGCGTGAAAAGTATGAATGAGCCACATGGGCCTGAACCATCAAAGACGTTACAACATCACATACCTGTGCAAGTGGAGGAAGAAGAAAATCCAACAGAAATTCATACAGAAAAATGCAGCAGTAAAGACCACTGTACTATTGAAATCAATGAACTGGAAACCAACGTGTAGCTGTTACTTCTGGTGTTATCTGAAACCTAAAGACTACCTCGTAGCTTGAGTTGGAAGACAGCCTTTTGCCTTCAATAGGAAAGCATGGAATGACTGCCATGTACAAACCGAGGCTGTGAGGCCAGCTGTTAATTTCTGTGAAGACAGAAAACTTCACAGGCTGTGGCTTTTCAACAGAGAGGTTGGCTTTGGTTAAAAAACAAATAAGGGAATCAATGGACACCTGTTGTTTTCTTTGGAAAAACTGATGTAATTCCACTTCAAACATCCCTGATCCCTTTAAAAATGATTTCTTAGAGGTCATATTCTTTTCATCCTACTGGTCATGAAGATAACCCTTCAGTATTCAATAATATCCTTTTTAACTCACCATGCTTAGCTTCAAAATGAATTTGTCATAATTGCACTGACTTTTTAACCCCAGGCAATGAATATTTTATATTGATTCAGTTTACATAGGAGCAAATTGAAGAGAAATCCTTCTTAGCAATAGGTCAGGATATTATTTCCTATTTGGAAAAGAGTCTCATTCTTATTAACCCAACAAAACATAATGGAATAAATCCAATTGAGTCCTAACTAGAGTAGATTTGTTGAAATAAATGGTATTTACAATAGTGTTGACTAACAAACCTGCACTTATTTCAATCAGTCTACTGTAGTGGGGGCAAAAATTGGATTTATCTCAATTTTTTCAGCCAACTGCAGTTGTAGTTGAGTTTATGGTTAGTGTTAAATACAGATCATTGAAATAAACCAACATCGTACCATTGTTAATTATCCTGGTTTGTTTCAATAAATTATAGTTAACACTAACCATAGCTTCTTAGTTGGACAGAATGACTACTGTTATGTAAAAACAGAAGTGGAAGCTTACAGTTTCTTCCCTGGGGCTGAGTAGTGCATGATGCACTGCTCATATGCTGTAGTGTATGAGCCCAAAGCTGTGCTGCACTGTTGCATTGTGATTTCAGCCAGAGTTGCTGTGTAACAAATTACTATTGGTTGCAGCATCACTGTACGTATTATCCATTGTTCTGTTTAAATATTCTGTGTAATCTACATATTGATTCCATAGCTACATGCTTTTCAGTAGTTAAATTCTTGATCTATCTTGTCCTGTATGTCTCTTGGCTGTGATGGCAATAGTATAAATATTGATTGAACATAAAAAGAATTGTGTATATTGAACTTCTCAAAACACATTCATTTTTCAAAACATTGCAACCAACAGTATTTGTTACTTGGTTAGTTTTCTTTTTAAATTTTGTAAGGTTTTGAATGTTTTTCTTGTCACTTTTTGTTGTCATTTCCTTTCTGAATGAATAAGAGTTCTGCTTAAGGAGTTATTTTGAAAGAGGTCTCATTTTTTGAGATTTTTCAAGGGGATATTATGCCTCAGTATACAAGTATCCCATCATGTTTGCCTTCCAAGTGCCAGATACATGCTTTTTAAAAGAAATCCTTCCTTCTATCCAAACTCTAGCATGATAACAGTTAGTCTGGACAATGAGAACCCAAACGCATATGAACATGGTGCTAAAGAAGAGTACGTTATGTTCTCTTATTTGTATAGATTGTATATATTGTGATCTTTATTTGCCCCAATATTTTTTATTACTGTAGATTTTGTGTTTTGGGACCAGACTAAACATAGGCTGGGAACCAATGTTTATGGCTGTGTTGCAACTTGATTTTAATGTTGTTCTCCATTCCATCATAAGGTTTCAATCATCTTCATCTTTAAACTTATATCTCTGAATTAAAACTGTATTTTTATCCTCTTCACAAACATTCAATCACTCTTTACCCTGGCTGGACTTTCTTCAGGTCCTGTCCAAAGATCCAGACACACATTCCTGTGTTTCTAATAAGGGGACGGCATCCATGTGAAGTTGGAGCAACATGAGGGAAGGGAGAGACAGAGTAAAGTGCTTCAGCTCCTGAATAGACTGTGCCAATTTCACAGTCCGTTTGGTGGAAAGTTATGCATAGAGCCCAGGAGATCTTTACCTTTAAGACCTGTGGTGAGATCCATGTTTGTGTAAAGTTTTGGACTGAGACCGAGGGGACCCAAGTTCAAATTCCTGTCACTGGCTAGGATTGTGCCATTTACTGTTGCACAGTCTACCATCACAAGGGTTGCTGTGATGATGATAAAATAGGGAATGGGAATGGCATGTTTCATCCTGATGTTATTGGAAGAAGGACACAATAAAAATATAGTAAGTAAACATCAGCAGTAGGAGACAATGATATAGGGCTGCATTCTAGGGTTGTGTGTCTCCCACACTACATGTAATAATTTTGGGGGGCAGTGTCTTTTGCTCCAGGCCACTGGGAACTTGGCTCCTTTTGAGTCTGAAAGGTGTTTTTCTATTCTGTGCCTGCTTTTCAGAAGGACCATGGGTCAATGAAGATGATTTTCTGTTCAGTTTGCACTTCACCATGGATCTGCATGTTTCTGTGCATTCTGTTTTCTCCCCTTTTTCCTACCTTGAATTTTCATTTTTGCTAATGACTCAGTACACTGGCAACCCGCTGTTCTTTCACCCCTGCCTTATTCCTTCACTAAAGAAAGGAAAAGAGTTTTATGTCGTGCAGTTTGAGCAAAAGACATGCTGTTTAGGGGAAAGGGAAACAGTTATATCATCTTTACCATATTCAAGCCAACTCTATGATTTGATTTTGGTTGGCTGCTGGCTTTTATTTTCTGTGCAGTCACACTCACACACAAAAATGGCTGAGCTATTGGGGTTTTCTTTTTCTCTCATTCTCTCCTGTCTTCCTGTCTTGAATCCTTAAATTGTAAAATAATTTCACAGTATTAACCATTCTACCAACCTTGTATTTATTACCAGTGTTTTCAGTGGAAAATATTTTTAATAAACATGCCATTGTGAAGTATGGTTGTCTCTGCATCAGTCAAATGAGCTGATTTCTTATTTTTGACATGAAGTTACTATTTGCAGATGTTTGAAATTTGACTTTTCTATTTGTGCTGTACACTTCTTAAATTAGATATTTTGAATCCAGATTCAAGTTTGCACGTTGAATTGTAAACACTTTTATTCCAGAATTCAAATTCCAATTATTTGAACTTGTTGCCATCTCTTAATTGCTTTGATATTGGCAGCATATGAGCTTTCATACACTGTTAGGTAAATTGCAAGTTATAAAATGATACCCTCTGAAATTCTGCATTGGGAGATGTATGTGTGGCTCATCACTGTGTCTGCTGATGCTACTCCAGAAAACTACGTTTTAAGTTACGCAGTCCCTGCAACAGGGCTGTTTCTCTGTCGCTGGAGATCAGGGGAATCAGTGGAGATACATTCAGCTATTTTTCTGTAGGCAAATGTGTTGTAACAAGACCCTGTAGGGACCCCTAAAGATCTTTGGGAAGTCCCATCAGATCATGTTCTTACAGTACATTTAGCTACAGGAAAGTACAGTCCTCCCTCTATATTTGCAAGTCTGGCCTTCACAAATTTGATTGTTCACATAATTGTTTGCTTCCACCTCTGCTTCCCTCACAGGTATGGGCAGGGAAGTGGGAGGAGGAAAGGCACACACATGTGTTCCCTCACTCACTCACTCAGCTGGATGGAGAAAGGATATTTGTGGTTTTGGTCCACTTTCATGAGGGTATCGCACTCTCAACCCTTATGAAAGTGGCAGGCCAACTGTAGTTTTATGCATCTCTACTGTTTCCTACAATGTCATACATTCCCACATTAATGTCATAACATCTCAGTAATCAAATGTTATTAAACATTAAATAATAATGAATACCAAAGATTAATTATAGTCAAATATTATATCTGAAGTGGTTTTCATCCCCCCCCCGGATTAAAGGTTTATCAGGAGTTCCTTGGTGAGATGGACACAATACAATCTGCCCAGACTATTGACCTTCCTCTGATGTAAACAAATATAAGGGAATCTTGGGTGTATCCCAAAACACACTCTCAATTTGCATCATATATACTGAGTGTAGTCCAGAATATGACTCAGAATGTTTGAGAATATGCAAGTGTTTTTCTGTTCACAAGTTGCTGCTGAATGTGTTTCCTTAGATCAGTGGTTCTCAACCTGTGGGTCCCCAGATGTTTTTGGACTTCAGCTCCCAGAAGCCCCAGCCACTATGGTCAATGCTCAGGGCTTCTGGGAGCTGAAGTCCAAAACCATCTGGGGACCCACAGGTTGAGAACCACTGCCTTAGATAATAATCCCAAAAACCCAGAAATCTTTTGTTGTCAGAAAATTGTGGGTTTATTGCTCATTGAGTGGATTGCTTTGCTTGTAGATCTTTGAGCTAAGATTATGACTCAGGAATCAGCTGATTTTCTACCACTGTTTCTGCACACACATGTCAATGCCCTGGCTGTCTATATTCAAGTTACAAGAATTCACATTATTTCATAGTTGTTTGCCTAACAAAAGTAAATTTGTTATCTTGGCTGCCTGCTAGGGTTTCCAGATGTCAAGCATGGTCCTTCTTCTCCAGTTGTCAAGAGGAGGGGAGGAACCTCAAGGCAAGAACACTGTCTTAGAAATTGTGTTTTTTATTTGAATGGTATACTCTGTATAACTGTGGTTGATCCTTAATGCGTAAGTGATATCACCAGGACCTGCTCCATGTAATATCAACCTAATACTATTATCAGAAGAGAGGAAGATAAGCTCCCCACATATTTCATTTTATTTATTTGTTTACGGTCCTAGACCAAACTTATAAAAACATTACATAAAATACAGAAAAATTTACACAGTTATGACTTAAATACTACATCAGGTCTGAATTCTGCTCATTTCTATCTCATATCCTAGATAAAGGCTGAGAAAAATAAGAAATAAAAAGGTTATGGTATATAAAGGTTAAAATTTCATATCTGACACTTCCTCTTATGAGTATTGCATATAACTCAAATTGCTGTATTATGATTTCCCCTCTATTATTTATGTAATTTTCTATGAGCTGCAGTAGCATACAAAAGAAACATGGCAACCAACCTCCCCATACCTCCTAACATTTCACAGATGAAAACCAAAACACAGGTGGTCAAGCAATGCTGGAATGTGGTTAAGAGGCCAAAAATTATGAATGAAGAAGAACAAACAAGCTAGTGAGGCAGTGGCAGTTGGCTTTTGCTTCAACCTACTGAAAAGGGCAAGATTCTGCGCCTTCCTCCTCCTGAGTTAATTGATTCAACACTTTGGCCCTTTCCACACGGGGGGGGCATGAAACGCGGGGAAACGGAGGGCGCACACGGAAACGGAGCTTACCTCGATGCGGGTAGCTCCGTCGCCGTGGGGAGCAGTGTGTGTTCGCCGCTCTACACGGCAGCAGCGTCCAGCGGCGCCCAAAATGGCGGCTGGTGGCTTCCGGCGGCTCTCCGCCAATGGAGAAGCGTGCCGGCTGGCAGCCCGCCCTCGGGCAGCTCTGCAGGGATGCGCTTGCACGCCCCTGCAATTCCACACGGGGCGCTGCGACGGGCTAGTGCGCGCGCTTTCCATAAAGGCCACATGAAATGTGGTCTTTATAAACATACGGCGCCACCCCCGCGGCCGCGCGAGGGCTGTTTGAGGTGTGGAACCTCCACATTTCTAACCGCCCTTGTGCACTCCACGGTGTGGACGACCTCCGGGTGAGGTCGTCCTACCCCGTGTTTTCCCCCCCGTGTGGAAAGGGCCTTTGTTTGCACTTTGAACTCAGTTTGCAGCAACTGACGTGAGTTGAGGACAAAGGAGGAAAGTGGGAGGAGCCAAGAAACTAGGACATTTTAAAAGCAGTTGAAGAAGTGATATGACAAAGGATCTGAGATTGTGTCTGCCAAATTGGGATAGATGGAGGGTATGCATCCGTAGATCTTAGGTTTTAGCCCTGAAAGAGTCTTAATTGAGCAATCCTACTGCCTGCAAAGCTGTAGCTTGTACATAGATTAGGGGACAGGGCTGGTAGAGAAACTGTCACTTCTAAGCCATAATTTTAGCTTAAACATACAAGCAAAGCAGTCTAGTAATGGGAGGACTTAGTAGTGGTGGATCCATCACTCCCTAACAAAGCAGGATTCCTGCTTTATCTTACTGGGTGTCAAGAAGTCAGCCACGAGGCTGTAGAGCTGCAGGTTTATCTCACTAGATGTTCCAGCACTACTTTTATTTATCACATGGATTTCTGTAGAATAGCTCTTTGTTCGACAGTAGCAGAGACATTTTCAGTGCTCCTTGACAGCTTACAGCTTCCTGTTAGGATTCTTCCCACCCCAATTGCCACAACAGGCTTTCTGAAGAATAAAAATTAGACAGTACGAAGTATATTTCTAAATAGAATTATAAACTATAAGGAATATAATTGTAAAATGTTGTTGACAAGATGCCTACAGTGGTCTTATCTTTATCAGAAGGTGTATCCTTGTAAAATACTGTTCTGAAACTGAGCTTTTTGAAGTACATAGGTACATGTGTGAACAATTGTTATGCTTCTAATTCTGCCATGTGTTTGTAATTGTGGATTGTCTCTATTAGGTGTTTGTGAAGCCTGAATGTATTATTATGATTATTATTAGCATCTAATTGTCCTTTTTAATTTGACTTTTGATGTTTTGATACCTGTTTATGTCAGAATATTGGAATTAACCTTTTGATATAATACATAGTCATGTACAAACATTTATTTAGTACTATGTCTGCATGTTTATATGTTATGGTTTATAATTCTGTTTAGGAGATTAGTTCGTACAGTTTAATTTTTGTTCAATATACAGTGTCATTCACATGGTAGTGGTTGTACAGTACTTACTGTGGTTGTTGTACTATACTTTCTGAAGAACAAACATGGTCTGAGAAGAGGAAAGAAGCTGAAACAGGTTTTTTTTTAAACAATCACTTCTCTGTTTCATTGTCTATTTTTTTATTCATGCTTATTGTTCAGTACTTTAATGCAAAGCAGTCTGTAAGGCCTGCCTATAAAGTGAGATATATAAAAGATAGCTCAAATTTTAAAATGTCCTAAGGGCTAAAACACTGTAGCATTTGCATCTTTTATTATTTGCTTGCCCTCAACAGAAAATACTTCCCCAGAGTGGAAAAAGACAACCTATGAATTCAGTCTCAGATTTAGAAATATGTCTCATTTCTCATTTTCCTGCAATATATCATCACAACTGTTAATTATGTAATTGGTGTGTTTGTAGATGCTTTGTACTGAGAACTTATGGTTCTTATGAGTTCTTCAGGAGACAAAAAAACAACGACCCTCAGATGATAATATAAAGCAAACCATCTGCAGATCACAACAGCAGTTTAAATAGGACTTAACCATATTTCTCAATGGAAAGGAAATAGCTTTGACTGGAAAAAATTCCTTAAGCCTTATTCCCTGACTGAAAGAGCAATTAGCATTGTCTAAAGACAGGCTTAGAATTTAGAAAGGAAAACCAGGTAAGGAGAATGCTAACTGGAAGAAATAATAGAGGAAAGCTGATCAGTTAAATCAGTTGTGTAACATTCCTAGAATTCATTAGCTAGGAACCTTTGAACCAGAGTTTCACATCTGTGGTGGAGCCCTAAAGTAGACTCAACAGCAACTTTAAATGCCTGTCTAGTGGATTGTCAGTATCTATGGCCCTTTCCGCACGTGGAGGGGGAAACGGGGGAAAACGTGCTAAAACGGAGCTTACCGGCAGCTGGGTAAGTCTGTCGCCATGCGGAGCAGTTTGAGCTCACTGCTCCGCAGTCCTCCAGAGTCCAAAATGGTGGCTTCAGCGTCCAAAATGGCGGCTTCTGGTTGGCGGAGGCTCTCCACCAATCGGAGAAGCTTGCCAGCCTAAAACCCATCCCCGGCAGATCTGCAGGCATGCACTAGTGCGTGCCTTCAAATCTGCACCGGAGCGCAGCGATGGAGCTGCACGGGGCTGAGCGCTCTGTGCTTTTTAAAAACCTCTGAAAAGAGGTTTTTAAAAAACACACCATGCCACCAGTTCTGGTCACTTTGGAGTGGATTGAGGTGCGGATCTACAAAAAGTAGTCCACCCCAGTCCACTCTACAGTGCAGAAGACCTCCGTCGGAGGTCGCTCTGCACCGTTTTAATACCCCGGTGTGGAAAGGGCCTATGTCACCTCAGTGGTATTGCAGATTTCCTTAGCCTTTTCTCCAATGAGATAACTGATATACTTGGAGAAAAGGAATGTGTGGATCAGCCATAAGTGCACACTGCAGATTTGTTTAAATTCTGTTTCATTTCTATTCTGTAAAATGTCTTTCTGGTAGATGGGTAGCTCCAACTCGACCCACAAGTTTAATGTTATGAGAGATTTAGAAATAGCAGAAAGAGACCAAATAGTGTAACTTCATTCTTATATTCCCAAGCATGCTGATATCAAAATGCTCCTTGTTCTGCCTTCCAGAGTTCCCTTTGTCTTGCTAGTCTGATATTAATAGAGATTAGCTGTCTTCAGATATAGTTATGGCAAGTTGGTTGAATGTAAGAGCCAGGAGCAGGCCAGCCTTGATATATGTGTCCAACCTATGTGTTCTACCTTGATTCCGTATATCCAGCGCATGTACATTTGGGAAGGGAGCCTTCGTGTGTGTAGCTGCATTAGCTAAAGCTTTTATGCATGGAGGCCTTCACACATATAGATGCTAATGCAAAGGCCCTCTCCCGTTATACATTCACACAGTTTGATGTCAGAGGCAGCAGATTCAGCACAGACCCACTCAATTGCTCATGTGTTCAGGTTACCAGCAAGTGCAACAGCTGGTTGTCTTTTGTGTTTCCAGGGGCTATTGGAAGGTAGAATACTGTCCAGTAGATAACTTCTAGTAAACCACCAATTATCTCCTTAAGTGGCTTCTGGGATTTTTGCAAAGAATGCTAAGATACTTGCAGGGAAGGCTGGACCACATAGTCCACCATCTGGTCCAGCAAATAACTATTCAGGCTAACTCCATACACATAAATTATTGTTTATTGTTATCAAGTACAGTACCAAGTTCCATTCTTGCTTTGTAAAATCAGGACACGATAATGGAATAGGGTTTCCAGGTTAGCAGCATCACAGTCCCTCAGCTGCCAGGTTAAAAAAAACAGAGATGTGGAGAGGCTTGTGACATTATATGGGTAAGTTCTTATGATGTCACAGAGATGAGGCAGACAAGGGTTGGGAATGAAGCCAGAACTGATTCTGCACCAGCTGATTATGGAAAAGGCGTGAGTGGAATCCAGGTAAGCCCTCCCTGAGATTTCAGTCAGATGGAGAGCTGGAATGCCTACGTGTGGTAGAGACTGTAGTTTAAAAGTACCATACATGGCTATATTCAGTCTGCCCCTGTTGACTTGAAGACTGAAGATGGAAGAACAAGAAAGGCTTGTTGCCCTCTTGCCTTGTTGCCCAAAAGTGATTTAGGTGCTTGTATTCCTGAGTGGACTAAAGGCAGTCAACAAGTTAAAGTTCAACACTTTTGATATTTTATGGGGGCAATGATGACTCCCATTTGGTCAAACCACCCAAGTACAACATTATGTTGATCTTTTAACTTAGTGGTTTTCAAACTATGTTTCAGGGAAATCAGGTCCACTGGTCCTCAGAAGTTTGGAAAGGATTCTACAATGTGAAAGCAATGATGAAGCCCAACTGAATTAATTATAGACAGGTAGCCTGCTTTGTAACCATCTGTGAATGCTGACATGCAGGTCACATGTAGAAAAGCTTTCTCAGAGTAAAAAAAAAAAACTTTGGGAGGGGAGGGAAGAAGACTGCTAACTAATTGAACAAATTCCCAGAGGACTAAGTCAGTCTTCTTTAAGATCAGCATATTTTATATTAATCACTTCCCTTTTTAATAATTACCACTTTGTTCATAACCATAGGCTACAAAAAAGAGAAGCAAAAAATAGCTGTCATTGTAAATGGATGGGAAATGAGACAGTTTTATTCGTGGTACTGTACTTAGTCTGACAAAACAAAGAGGGTTCAGTCCTAACAATTAGAATTAGAACATATCCACTGAAATAAAATGAAAGCCATAACCAATTTACATCCCATTGATTTCAATCAGAATACTCTAAAGGATGTAAAACCTTTCATAAAACTGAGAATTCTCAAGAATGAGAAAAGAGTTGTATCATTCCACATAATTAAAGATGAGCTCAATTTTAGCAAAAAAGAAAAAAATGAAAAAAGAATTAAGCTTGCCAAATTAGCTGAGGATTCTAATGCAGTGTTAACAGCAAGCAAGAATGCAAGTCAATTTATATTCTGTTTCCTTCTTGGACTGAACTATGTACTGAGTACTAATTCCTAACATTCCAACCATTCCATGTAACAACACACCCAATAAATCTGCTTTGAAATGCCCTTGTAAAACCTAAGCTCATCTGCAGTTGTACAAGATACAATTGTACAAGAATCTAGACCTATGTTTACAAAACACTTCAACATGAACATATGCTATCTATCTGTTTAATGGTCTTGGTCAACTAGGTTATAACTTGAGTCTATAGGAGTTTCACTGAAACATTTGGTGCAACTGAGATTATACATTGCGTAACTGATATATTTGTGCATGTGTGCACATTTGCTGTGTTCACATTCATGCTGTTGTTATTCACCAGCAAATTGACTTTTACTTTCAGTGACCTCTGAATGAGAGTTCTCCAAGAGCCCCAGTCATCAACTGGCTTGAAATCAGATCTTGAAGACCCAGAGCTATGCTTCCTTGACTGAATCAATCCACGGATAGTGCATTTGTCCCTTTTTTCTTACTGCCTTCCACTTTGAGAGCCAGTGGGGCATTGTGGTTTGAGCATTTGAAAACTACTTATCCAGAACATGTTAAAATAATTTTAAAAGTAGTTAGTTATGGTCCTTAGGCCCCAAAAGTAACATCATACCTCAAAAAGTAACACTATATTTCAAAAGTAACTAAAATACTTGACCTTTTAGTTTCTCTTCCCAAGGGGACACCTGAATACTGCAAGTTGCTCACCTGCATTTAAAAATGCACTTTTTTTCCATCTACTTTTTAATCACCTTAGCACCCTCAATAGAGGTCACAGCAGCAGCTTGAGTTACAACAGAACCCAGCAACTGACCTTCCTCCACCATATAATGTGGCCAAATTCTCATAATTATAAAAGCAATCTAAAAGATGCTAAAGTATAATCTACTTCTCTGGAGGTGCACACTGACTGTCGTGATGATTACCGGGTTCCATGACAGTGGAACCAGGTATCAGGTCTGGATTTTAGTTTATCCCAGGTAGTCAACCCTATCTCCCAAATAGGCTTAGCACCTGGGATAGCACCATTAAAGTTTGGACTAAAATCCAGGGTCAATTCACCCTTTCACTGACATGGAGGCCACCAGCCTTCACTGTTTGATTGTCTTTGCTGGTGGTAGTAGGGGCTAGCCTGATCAGAATGGCTTAGGTAGGACAGTTGCTTGGCTGATGGTACTGGACTCCAGGTGGGTGACTCCACCAAGCATAGAAACTAGTTCACCGTAATTTCTCCCTTCCATTTTCACCTGCTACTCGTTATTCTGTATAGCATAGGTGTGTATACTGCCCAAGGTGTTGGGGAACACAAGCAAGAGGGTACTATTGTCCTCATGTCCTGCTTGAGAACTTCCTGTAGGTCTATGGATGGCTACAGTGGAAGAGAATACTGAACCAGAGATATCTCTAGTTTGATCCTGCAGGGAGAAAGGGTATACTGCCATCCAACCTTTGTCTGAAGATCTCCAAAGAAGAATCCACCATCCTCCAAGGCAGGGTATTCCACGGTCAAACAATTCTTACAGTAAAGAAGTTCTTTCTAACATTTGGATAGAATCTCTTTTCTTCTAACGTTAATAGACTGGTTCATGCTGTAGTCGCTAGAGCAGCAGAAAACAAACTGGCTCCATCTTCTATGTGACATCCCTTGTCACTTTCCCTGTCATGCCATCCTAACTGCGCGTGATGTTTTGAGGTTTGCTTTCATATAACACTCTGTAATTCACCATGCACTATCAAACCAGCTTATTTGCTGTTGACGCCAAACTGCTTGGCTGTTTGATGCCATGTAAAAGGGGCTGGAAGAGGATGATGAAAACTGAATGTGAAACCACTGTTTTGGAAACGAGGTAATGTTGTTTTAACTAACTTTGATAAGGAGAAGAACAAAGCAAACACAAGGTCAGGATGCTGGCATTCAGGAAGTCAACCTGGGAAAGGAGTTGTTTTAATTAGGAGGCAAGTAAGGGCCTTGTGCATGCACATGTGAAACCACTGTTTTGGAAACGAGGTAATGTTGTAACTAACTTTGATAAGGAGAAGACAAAGCAAACACAAGGTCAGGATGCTGGCATTCAGGAAGTCAACCTGGAAAGGAGTTGTTTTAATTAGGAGGCAAGTAAGGGCCTTGTGCATGCACATGTGTAATGTTACAGCTTATAAAACCCTATAATTTTCAATAAGGCTTTTTAGTATTTAGTATTGGCAGTGGCCAGAGGAACTGTTACTCTAGTAACAGTTTAGTATTGGTAATGGCCAGAATGTGAAACTGTTACTCTGCTGTTCCTAAACAAAGCTTTGCAAACTTCAAAGCCTATTTTTTGGGACTGGAGTTATTCTGTACATGAAATCCCTTCAGCTATTTAAATATGGGTGTCATATAATTTCTCTGCATCTTTCTTCACTACGCTGTTATAGTGCTATTATTCCATTTTCAACATCCTGTGGGATTCTGGAGTTTGTAGAGGCCAAAGAGCTCTCTGGCTGAGAAATCTAAATGCCCCTCACTAAACTGCAAACCCCAGGATTCCATAGGATGTTGAAAGTGGAATAATAGCACTGTAACAGTGTAGTGCAGTAAGGCCCTCAATCTTCTCTTCTGCAAGCTCCTTAGGTCATTCCTCACAGAGCTTGGTTTACAGGCCTTTTACCATCTTGGTTGCTGTCCCCTGAACATGTTCCAGATTGTCAATTTCCTCCTTGAAGTGTGGCACCCAAAACTGGACCCAGCATTCCAGATGACTTCAGAGCAAAACAAAATAGAGTGGTACTGTTAATAGTCCTTGATCTGGGCACTATTCTCCTGTTGATGCAGCCTAAATGGCATTGGCTTTTTTGGCTGTCACATCACACTGTTGACTCATGTGTAACTTATGGTCTACTAAAGTCCCTAGATCCTGTTTATATATTTTGTTATCAAACCAGGAGTCACTCATTTCACTTTTCCTGCCTGAATATATTGTGTGTGTATGTGCCTTCAAGTAGCCTGTCAGTTTATGGTGACACCATGAATTTCCTAGTGTTTCTTAAATGTATTCCTGTTAAAATTCATATTGTGAGTTTTGGCACAGCTCTCCAATATGTTAGGGTCATTTTGAATCCTGATCCTATCCTCTGGGACATTAGCCACCCCTCCTAATTTGGTGTCATTTGCAAATTTGATAAGCATGTTCTCTGTTCTATCATCCAGGTCATTTATAAAGATGTTGAAAAACACTAGGTCCAAAACAGAACCCTATGCCACCCCACTAGTCACTTCTCTCCAGGATGATGAGGAATCATTGTGAGTATTCTTTGGGTGTGGTCCATCAACCAGTTTCAAATACCCCACAGCACAGTCTAGACTATATTCTGCCAGCTTCTCTGCAAGAATATCATGGGGAACCTTGTCAAAAGCCTTTACTGAAATCAAGATATAGTACATTCACAATGTTCCCTGATCTACAAAGCTTAGACCATTAAGAATGATCTTAGAATTGTCACTTTAATCATTGTAATATAAAGATTGGCTGTTACTAATAATAATAGCTGTACTGTGTTATAAGCAAAGCATCACCCTAGGAAAGTGCTGCTTTTGGCAAAGGAGATTGGTCCTTCTTCTTAGAAACACCACATCTGAACACCCCTGTTTCTACTGTAGTGGTGGGCAACTTGCAGTCCTTAAGTTGTTGTTGAACTGCAACTCCTGTCAGTCTTTGTGAGCATAGCCAGTTGTGAGGCATGATGGGATTTGCACCCCAACATATGGATAGCCACTTTAGAATCAAGCTTTAAATTTCTCAAACATTCATTGTAGTTGTTGAAGATGTCTCAGCTCTGTGACCTCTAGATCTTGTTTCAAGAAGAAACAAGATTTACCCAAATAAATAAATAAGTAAATCTCCACCACCACCACCATGACCTCCAAATAATGCAGTGAACCACATCATAAATCGATGTGGAACCAATTGTGTGCACTTTTAATACTTCTATACTATGTTTATCTTAGCCAATGTAGTCTAGTGCTGGACTAAGATTCCAGGAGACCAGGGTTCTAATCCCCACACTAATTGGGAGCTCACTGGTGAACTTGGCCAAATCACACTTATCTCATCCTTAAAGAAAGGCAGTGGCTGACCTCCTTTGAATAAATCTTGCCAAGAAAATCCTATGGGAGGATCATCATAAGTCAAAGTCAACTCGAAGGCACTTGACAACAATAAATGTAAATTTTCCCATGCCACCGCATGCATATAAACTTTTTTTTTGCCTTCTAGGAGCAACAAGCTAGAATCTCACTGCTGTACTAAATTTCAGAATCTAGTATATGCAGGTTTCTTTGGTTATGCATCTCTCTGATGTTGAAAGGAAATAATAATATGAATCAAAAACGTTAAATAGCACACTGAAGATAGCAAAAATATGAACCAAAAAGACCAGACCATGTAGCATTTCAAATTTCAAAGCCCCTCTAGCTGCAAGAAAGCATCACATTTACTCACTAAATGGTGTTATTCAATAGTGAAGAAACATGTGGCATTCGTATAACAGAGGCCCTGCCTTGCTGAAAGATAACTGAATTTGTCTGCTCCTCTCCCATCACCCTGGCCTCTTTGGTCAACAGCAACAGCTGCATTTATATTGTGCAATAATATGATCCTTTGGAGAGGCCCTGTTTGGGAAGGAAGTTGACAGCCATGCTAATGTCAAGATTTCTTGGCAGCTTTGACTGGCATGGATTTTTATCAGGTGTTTTCCCTGCTGGTTTACAGTTAGAAACATTTCTTTTTGGATCACAACCACTCCACATGTTCCAAGGTCTTTACTAAGCCACAACAGAAACAGTGCAACTTACGTATAAATCAGAGGAGTTAAAAAACAAAATTGTCCTCGGACAGGGGGATGGGGGTGGGGAGTGTAATAAAAAGCCATTCATAAGTGAACAAGAACTATGCAGAGGAATTTCAAATGAGGTTAGGAACAGAAAAGGAACTGCTCAGTAAAAAAAAACAAAAAAAAAACAAACTAAAAAATAAGTAGATTTCCACAGAGCTGTAGTCAAAGAACCATCTTTAGAAAGTTTGAAAAAGTCATTATAAGATGAGTGCTTTAATAGTACTGCCAAAATTTTGCTGAGAGGGTGGCCATGTATGTTAGAATCTGGTCCTCTGTTAGAATCTGGTCCTCTATCCAACCCAAGTCCAGTTTTAAAAATGCAGTAACCATAAAATGGGAAAGGGTAGTTTGACCCATTAACAGTTAGCACTTATAAAAGAGATAGCATTGGCACACAGGTCATCCAGCCACAGTGTTCTCTGCCAAAGTGAGGTATACTGTATACATATATTTTATGCAAATTTGTTGGTTTTGGTGATGCCTTTCCCCTGTCTTGACAGCACACAACTGAACATTGTAATTGCTGATGTTTTACAGTGTGTGTTCATGTTTGGAAGCCCACCCCACGAACTTTTCCTTTCACACCAAGAACTCTTCTATTTATTGTCTTCCCATTCTTTTGGTCACTTTGCCTGCTTATTTTGTTTGGATGCTTAAACTCTATTCCTGAACGCTGAATTCAAGTTACTGCAATGCTAGAAATTTAGGGACTTTCATTGGGGGTGGAAGAATTTTTATTAAGGGGCAATGCTTCCATTTCTCCCCCTCCCAAAATATCCACATCCCATAAGTAACAGCATTTTCCTTTCATTAAAAATGCATCTGTCCCCATGTCTTCTTTTTCTTGGCCTTTTAGTACTCAGCCCTACTTAAAGGAGTTATGAATGTCAAAGCCTCTCAAAAGAGAGATTTTCAGAGAACTGAATGAAGTCTGAAGAGGAATCACACCTTCTTGACTGTATGTGTTTATGTCCAGCCAGATATTGGACTTAGGAGAAACTGTGGAACTTTTCATGTTAGATTTTCATTATGATTTCATCATATTGTTACGTGAATCCTCCTTCCAAGGGATATTAGCAAACACTCTACACATGTGCACACACGTTCACACACACACACACACATATACACACACAAGTCTGACAAAAGGCAAAAATATATTTTAATTTTCACAAAACAGAATAATTTTTATATTTTAAACCTTCATAAAGGTAGATGTACATTGCAGGCTTTGGCAACTGGGATAAATTATAAATGGGATCCAGCCGTAATATGACTTTTTAAAAATCCAAATATACATATTGAACAGAACCAAAAGCAGGGGCAGAAGTGTCCGATGTGTTGCTCGCTCACTGTCAACCTATGGTTCTTCCACCTGAGTGCAGTGGTTCATTGAATGGTCTGACATCATAATCCTGTTCTGGGATATTCACTTTAAAGAGTCCCACTGTTGTTTACAGATGATAACCATCTGTAGAAGGGAAACAAAAGCCAGCTTTTGTAGATTCCCCACCAATCCCTGATGATTCAGAAAGTACTTGGAGAAAATGAAGTAGAAGATTCAGAATAATACTTGAAGGTCTCCTCCTTCCTATATCAGCAAGCTGGCTTCAACTGGCCTCAGCAACCATCGCACAATCCAATCACCTGCATGTAATTTGCTGCACTTTCTGCTAGGGGCTCTTTGTATATCTATATAGATACAGATACATAGAGACAGATATATAAACATGGGGATATATGTTGTTTTACTGAGTTCTTGCAAAACATGACATCAGAATTCTATGCACATAGTCATTGCATTTTATCCCACCTAATCTACCCTGGTTATAACACTGTAGACCTTCATTTCAAATGCAAACTTGGGATCAGAACTTAAGGTAGAACTGGCTGATAATGTATTTATTTGTATTTTATGAACCCTGTCCCCAGCGATCCAAGATGGGCAATACATAGAAAAATATTCTGTAACCAAAGCACTTGAGTATCTGCATTTATCTTTTTAAAAAGTATCACACCAAAGGAGCCCTTGCTCATTCTTCGGCCATTTCTGCACTACACTCTTATAGTGTGATTATTCTACTTTCCAACACTCTATGGAATCCTGTGGTTTGCACTTTAGAGAGGGGCCGGCCTGCTCCTCCGCAAACTGCAAACCCCAGGATTCCATAGGATGTTGAAAGTGGAATAATCGTGCTATAAAAGTGTAGTGCAGAAATGGCCTTTGTCACAAAATGCATGTGTGAACTATCTTTTCAGAAGTGTTCCAAAGGATATCCAGACCCTGCTGTTTAATGGCCCTTGGAGAAAGGAAGTGTTATAGACTGGGGAAGAGCTGTAGCTCATTTCCAGTCTTGGAAACTGGGTGGAAACTCCATGTTTTACATGGAGATAAAGATACCAGGTTCAACCCTTGGCATCCCCAGTTAGAGGTGGGAAAGGATCCCTACTCCACCCTCAGTTTGAAGCTTCCAGAGCCCCTGCCAGTCAGCATGCCATGAACAATTCTGAGCTAGATAAACCAATCAGTATAAAGCAGCTTCCTATGTTGGGAAGCAACCACAGATAAACACTTCTTGTGTTGTCACAAGTACAGACAGACTTCTTTATGTGTCATCACCAGTACAGACTGCACCATAAACACTATCATATGGCATCCACGGCATGGCTTTTAATTGTACATATAAATGAGCTACAAAATTCAGATTGGAAACTGGTATAATCACAAGTAGTGCAGAACCAACATACGGCACTATGTGTATACTTTGACGTATCTATGCCTTGCCAGAAAGCCACAAAAGAATTGACAGTACTGTGTTGGTAAAGGCACTGCTATCCTTGTGCCACATCCTGGTTATCTTGTAATTTTGCCAGATTTATGTCCCATAATAGATGTTAATTTGTTAACTTAGCCACTCACAGGATTGGGTCAGAAAGAGAGTTTTGCCACAGGAGACTGGGTCAAGGAAAGAGACAGTGTAGCCATATCTCTTTACAAAAGCATTTAAGGTAATCTTCTACCATATGATATGCACGGATCAGTCAATGTTTGGCTTCATTTTCCTTCCAGCTCCTGTTCTTCCTCTTCCTCCTCTTCTTTCATCTCCTCCGAATGGTCTCCATTTTTGCGGGGGTCACTGAATTCAAAATTTCCTTCAATGTCCAGAACTTGCAGATGCTTCAGTCTTTGAAATGTGCTTTCTTTTACTGCGTTGAATGCAATTTTGTTAACCTGAAAGATTTAAAAAGAGGTAACTGGTGTTAAATTCAAATCTTTTGAGTTATTAAAGCAAATGTTTGCAAGTATTAATGCCCTTCCTGAAATCTAGTAGGCTCCAATCAAAAAAGAGGACTCTGTATACCATGCAATTGCCCTGGAAAGGGAAAAGGGGTGTCATTTCTATTTATGCCAATATTCTGCTCCTTTTTCAATATTTTAGCCTCACTTCCATCCATAAGAGTTTTCTTCATTCATGACTAGGTGAATCCAAAGAGTTGGGTTGGCATTCAGGAAAAGATGTGTATGCATTTCTACGCTGTTTAGTCACACCCAAGCATCATTTACTCTTTATGTGTCCTCACAAGTACATTCATTCATTCATTCACTCAAAGAGTGCAAAATGCCCATCACATTACCTGACAGAAAAAAAATTTGCTACAGAGGTTTTCTTTAAGAATTGCCAGCCTTTTTTTTTTTGTTTAAACTGGGCTAACTGAAGACATTTCACTGCCTGAAGTATAACAACAAATGGCGCACACACACACACACATCCAAGTTAACATGCAGTATATCCAAAGCCAGTTAAATTAGTTTGGTGCATGAAGCAGAAAATCCCATAAGCATACCTCTCCATCCTTAACAGTGAAAATACAACAATAAGAAATTAAATAGCTAATAATTTGCTGTTTCCTTTCATCGCAAGTTTCCTACCAGCACAGCTTGTCTACCCAATAATAAAGCTGTTTTGATGTAATGGTATTTTTGCCACCCAACCTGTTTCTGGATTAGCAACAGTCAGCACTTGGAATGGGTAGAATAGAGAGAAGCAGTACTCTGATGCAGTGTCCAAATTACCTACAAATCACTAGGGTCAGAATCCAATAACTACATTGTGCACAGGAGGGCTTTGGACTTGAATTTCTTAACATAATCTCTGCAAACCACATTGTCAACTACTTGAGGAAAACTTGAGGGAATTTTACAAGACATTTTATGATACAGTATGGCATAGTAAGAATACAGTATGGGGTAGAAAGTTTCCAGTGTTCCTTTTAATTAAAATAGAACAAATCCTACTGGGTGTGCCCCAGCTCTCAGGCATGCCAAAGCGTTGTTTGAACCTGGGCCTATACAGGAGGCACTTCAGAGAAATCATTACTTCTTTCCTGGGCTACAAACCTGAGATAGATTCCCTTTATGTTGGGTGTGGACTCAAAGGCATCTTCTGGTACAGTAGTGATCCTGTTGTTCTGGAGGTAAAGATATTCTAAAGATTCTGGCAAATCAGAAGGAATAGAAGTCAGTTGGTTGCCAGCCATATCTAATGTCTGCAGGGCAAAAAAGGACAGAAAGCAAAGCATTAGTTGAAACACTTAATGAAAGTGAGGGGAACCTCTTTATGTGTCTAAAAGGGCTAGACTGTTTATACAGGATTTGAGAGCAATGAGACTCCTGCAGTTTGTATAGAAAGGATGGAATTTACTAACGACTATATGTCTACTCAGAAATAAGTCATATTGAATTCTGGAATACTTTCTCACTGTGTATAGAACTGCAGGGCATATTCATTATATGGCACTGTTAAATGAGAGCAAGGTTAGTATAGTGGTTTCATTGCTGGATTACAATCCTGGAGACCAGGGCTTGATTCCCCAATCAGCCAAGGAAATCCACTGGGTGACCTTTGGTTTGTGATACATTTTCAGTCCTAGAAAACCAAGTGATAGTTTTGCCTTGGGGTTACCATAAGTCAGAAATGACTTGAAGGCACCCAACAACAATGCCCACAAAATGGTGGCAGATGTGGATATGTCTGTATGGCCATATATGTCCATATAGTGCATAGTACTGACTGAACAGCAGGATAAAAGCTTCCATCTCTTCCAACTGGCTCTGGGCCATACTTGTTTCTCTTGGCCCTTACTGTCTCTTTCTCTCCATTCCTTTGGACTAATTATTTCTTTGTAATTACTCCCAGCCTTCCCTGCACCATTATTTTAGCCCATGTCCCATTCCCTCTTCTGATCTGTTCAACTGCAGCCTTCTTTACAACCATGTTAGTAAAATGAATATCTAGTGTTTGACGTGTATATTGAAATGTGGCTGCAGAGCTCAGTTGTAGCTGGATGGCTGAATGACACAGTCCCAGCTTGCTATTTGGCTTCTCCTCAGCTGTCTTCCTCTTGGCTCCTGCTTCCTCTAAATTTCTTCTGGCAGCCTGATCAGCCGAATGAAGTGATGGCTCTAGTTGTTGCTAAATGTGCAGCATTACAAAATTTGGCATTTGGTGCTCAAGATCCTAGACATCAAGATTCTGGGCAGAGGAAAAGGACAGGCCTACTAACTGCAGATATTTCCCGTCACTCTGCAGTGGAAACTTTATTTTTGCTGGGGATTTTGAGGGCTTTCTCCATGACAGAGTTTGCATGCCCTCCAACTTTCTGGCTCTCTCAACTTAACTACAGCACCACTACTGCCAGTACTGGTCAAACAGTTCAGGAGGACTATAGTTGATGTACTTGCACAAAGGTAATATTACAGAAGTAACAAAAATTTGTTTATTTGCAAGTAAGTTTAAGCTCAAGAGGATTTACTCCTAAGTAAATATGGCTTATTTTAATTATTTCAATTCTACTTTGAAATGAAATATGGCATAGATATTGTATATTTGATTATACTGGTTTTTGATTGCTCTTCTATGTTTTATGTTTATATGCCTAAATTCACCATGATGTTTGCGGTAGCCTTTGAATTTTCATGTTCCCATTTCAACCCATCACATTCCCACCCAGCCCACCCTCCCTTGCCAAAAGCTATTCTGAGAAGTTTCCTAGCAGTGGCAGTTCTAGGCCCAGCAGTGCCTAGGGCAAGCGAGGAAGTTAGGCCCCTAGGTGCTACTGCGCCACCACTGCACCAGGCCAGGAAGGACCCCAGCAGTGGCAGGTGTGGAGGGGACAGCAGTGGCAGGTGCAGTGGTGAGTGGGGGGCGGTGGTGGCAGATGCAGAGGGGCGAAAGGCAGGCATGGGTAGGCAGCGGGGGGTATGAGGAGGTGACGGGCAGGTACGGGTTGGCAGCTGCAGGCATCAGAAGGCAATGGGCAGGTGTGAGGAGGTGACAGGCAGGTGCAGGGAAGCGATGGGCAGGAAGGCAGCCTCTCGGGCATTTGCGCCCAGGGCACACGTCCCAGTTGCCCCACTCTAGATCTGCCTCTGTTTCCTAGCCTTTTGGAGTGGCTTTTTGGTGGACAGAGAGCTGAAGGAGGGAGGAATATCCTTCATTTCTGCTTATGGAAGCTGCTTTCATGGGTGCAATGACACTTTGGATACTGGCCCGAAAATTTATGAAAATACCAAGCTGCTACATCTTTAGTCTGACCATTGGTTCACTATTGTCTACAGATAATACTGACCTCTAATTTGTAACTAAGGTTGCCAGCTCAGAGCTAGCCAAGCCTTAAAATTTCATAGCCAAAATCTGAGTGATAGGGATGACACTCCCTTTGTGATATGACAAGCACAGGAACTGGTAATGTTATAAAGCTGATGTTACAAGAGGTAGCCCCTGATGATATCATTAACCAAAATAAGCTTAAACCTCAGTTACACAGAGTATGTCATTAAAAAATAATGCCTATGTAACAAGAAAACACACACACACACACACAATTCAAGGCAGCACTCTTGGCCTGAGATTCCTCACCCTAAGAAATGGAGGAGATAGGACCTGAAACTCAGGTCTGGGCCCTACATCTGGGGAATTCTATTGGAAACACTCATAGCCAGTTTGACCAATGGCCAGAGGCAATCAAATTTGCATTCTGCTAACATCCAGAGGGTCACAGTTCTCCACTCTGGTCTCACTGACCAACAGTGGCTCTGTAGCATTTCTAGAAGAGGTCTTCCCAGCCCTTCCTGGTGATGCCAAGGGCTAAATCTGCAAATCAGCATTGGTTCTGCCCCAAGATATGGCTCTTCCACAAAGCTCCTTCTATACTCTTCAATACATTTTTTTCTTTAATTAATTTTTTAAAAATCTTCTTTTCTGAACTATATTTGATTACTAGTGATTCAGGCCATCAAATATTTGAAAAGGCTGATAATGTGAGGAAATAATCAGCAAGCTAAAGAACCAGCCAGAAGTTTAAACTCTCTCTCTGTCCATATCTCTGAAAACAAAACAACACAAGACCCTATTCAATGGTTTGGGTTGGCAAAATAGCACTGGAGATCACACATAATCATGTTTTAAAGCAAAATAGTACTTTGACCACCTTCTGTGGAAATATGCCATTTGGATATTTTTGGCATTAGTCCCAACTGGTACCAAGATAAGCAATTTTTTAAATTACAGGGGGGAAATCCTACCAGGTATTTAAACTCATATTCATTTATTTACCATTTCCAGCCTCTCTCATCCAAGGCAGATAGTAATACTTATGTCTATTTTATAACCACTAAAATTTGCAGAGTATGTTCTTTTTAAACCAGCTGTTTGTACATTAGTGTTTTCGGCATCAAAAACGTATACACATCAAAGCTCTCTTCATTTCTATGTTATCCTAAGTTACAAAAAGTCAGTCCAAGGTTTTTCAATATGTTCAAGGCAACCTCAGGTTCAGAACATGATAGCAGAACAGAGTTTAATGACTGTGAAGCAACTACCCAGAATGTCTCTCCATATGGGTTCCAGTTGTTGAACTGACCAGCAATGAGGCATGCTAAGTGGAGTGGAGGAATCAGTGCAGATGGTTTAATGACATCCCAGATAAGGAAAATGTCCATTCTTTTCTTTACAAACTGAAGTTTTAAAACAGTAGCAAGTCATTCAGAGTACATAGCAGATCAAGGCCAGCAGGCTATAAGGCTCTGCATACAGTAGTACAGTAGCTGAATCACAGAATTGTAGACTTGGAAGAGACCACAAGGGCAGTCAAGTATAAACCCCTGCTGTTCAGAAACACACCATCAAAGCATTTCTGACAGATGACCATCCAGCCTCTGTTCAAAACCTCCAAAGAAGGAGACTCCATCACACTCCAAGGCAGCATATTGCACTGCTGAACTGCTCTTACCATCAGGAAGTTCTTCCTAATGTTTAGATGAAATCGCATTTCCTGAAATTCTGCATGTGGAACTATGCTGCAACTGGCCATTCACCAACCCCTCAACTTACTGTAGAGCTACGGTAGCCCCCACCCCCCTGCCTGAGACCATTCTGTGTCTGGAGCAGGAGGGGGCTGGAGAAGCCTCTGGCTATGTTCCTGTAGCCAGGAATGAAATGATTGTATCCTCCACTGAGACCTTTGGAAGACCCCAGTGAATCTCAGTAGATGATGTAATCGTTTCGCTTCAGCTACAAAGGCAGATGCTTCTCCAATCCCCTGCCCCCACTCTCCACCAAGCACAGAATAATTGTGGGAAGTGGCTGGAGTAGCTCTGCAATAACTTTGTGTGGCAAGAAGAAGGAAATACCAACTCTTCAAAAAAAGGCATACCAAGGCATAAGGTTAACTTACACCCTGTATGCCACGAACTGGGTGCCAGCCTATGTCAGCTCACTTTAGTACAGTGGTTCTCAACCTGTGGGTCCCAGATGTTTGTGAACTTCAGCTCCCAGAAGCCCTGAGCATTGACCATAGTGGCTGGGGCTTCTGGGAGCTGAAGTCCACAAACATCTGGGGACCCACAAGTTGAGAACCACTGCTTTAGTATTATTATATCCACCTTTCCTCAGCCTTCTCCAGTGCTGCCATCACCCTTAGTGATTGGTGGCCTCTTTCTCCAGCAGCAACAGGGAACAGACATGGGGGAGAGGAAATACTTCCAAGATGGCATCAACTATATACATTGCACAACAGCTTCCATATACTCATATTTCTCTAGGTGAGTACCATTTTTTTTAGGGGAGCAGCATGACAGCATCACCTTGGAACACCAGCTCTAAACCGCCTATGCACTACAAACAAGGCAAGAACTTTCTTTGAACAATATGTCCACTTGGAATTGCATTCATGGAATTTATTGTGATAGAGACCCAAAAGCTCAACTGAAATCCATGGGCCCACTCCTGTAACTGACGCCTATTGCCTCAAAGCTCTTCTACATCTTAATTTCTAAACTGTAAAAATAAAACTAGTTTGTATGTAAGCATTTAACTGTCCATCCATCCATCCATCCATCCATGCATTTATTTTTGCATCTCAGCACACCTTGTTATTTCTCTTATTTTGTTTAGCAGTCCATAGGTCTCTGTTGAGAGAATACAGCATTTTCTCTCACACTTTGTTCATCAGACCCTAAGTCTCCACTGCTTTGAATTTCCAAGTTCTATGGTAAAATAAAACAACACTGTACACTCACCTTTTTCATAATAAAATGACTTCAACAATTTCTTTGTTATGTACAGTTTGTTCTAGTTGTAGAAGTTGGGTTACCTTTCCACACAATTTGTTAGAGTATTTACTTTTTCCATGGCTATGTCTACATAAAATAGCCAACATAATACTGATGTAGCTGAGGTTCAAATGAGACATTGAGGCAAAAGTGGGTAACTGCCAGGAGTTTGAGAGCAATATTGCCTGAAACAGGACTCCGAAGATCTGCACAAATACATCCAATTTTCATCCCATTCCCTAAATTCAAGGGTCCAAATTATTTCTTTGCCCCTCCAAATTTTCAATTCACTCACAAAATGTCCAAAAATCTCTGTGACCTTGGGAACATCACACACTCTTACCCCAGAAAAACCCACAATAGGTTGCCTTAGGGTCACCATAAGTCAGAAATAACTTGAAGGCACACAACAACACAACAATATGGCATACCACAAGGTGCCACTCTATCCCCAATGCTGTTTAACTGAAACTATGGGGAGAGATCATCTGGAGGCATTGGGTAGGTTGTTATAAGTATGCTGACTGCACCCAGATACACTTCTCCATGCCTTCGAAAATAGCAATAGCTGAGAGCAATGTGTTTCCTCTGAATGAATGCCTAGAGAAGGTAGTGGGCTGGATGAGGAAAAAGAAACTGAAACTGAATCCAGACAAGACGGAGGTGCTTATTGCTAAGGGGTGCTAACCTGGGGTTGGAGGTGTGTCAACCAGTCCTGGATGAGGCTACACTCCCCGTGAAAGACTGTGTTCACAGCATGGGGGAGCTTTTGGATCCATTGCTCCAAATGACAGCCAAGATAAATATGATGGCCAGAAGTGCTTACCATCAGCTTCAGCTAAGACATCAGTTGCCTCCCTTCCTAGAGTTGGAGGACCTAAGGAGGGTAGTGCACACACTGCTAATCTCTTGGGTGGACTTATGCAATGTGCTATACATTGGGCTATTTCTGTACCATGTTTGGAAACTTCAGTTAGTGCAAAATATGGCAGTCAGATTGATTACTGACACATCTAGGAGTGATATATTACACCTGTATTAAAATCACTCCACTGGCTGCCAATTGTTTTCCAGGTAAGGTACAAAGTGTTGGTTCTTACCTTTAAAGCCCCACATGGTTTGGTCCAGGTTACCTATGAGAGCACCTTATCCAACATAATCTGCTCCATACACTCAGATCTTCTGGGGGACATGTACTTCAGTCAGCCAGGACCAGGCTTGCAACTGTTAACCACAGGACTTTTTCATCAGCCACCCAGAGGCATAGCTTGGAGTGTGTGGAGGAGGGACAGGTGTAGGGGTGGGCAGAGGGGCAAAGACATGGCTACATTGCGCAGGGGTGGGGCTACATCATGCAGGAGCAGGCGGGCAAAGAGTGAAAGCACCCCCCAAAAAAATTGCCACCAGGGGCACACCGCCCCTATCGTCCCCCCATCCCTACACGACTGCAGCCATCCCCAAATTATGGAGTGACCTGCCAGAAAAGATTTGACAGCTGGATACACTGTCTGTATTTAAAACAGCTTTAAAGACCAATCTCTAACTATAGGTCTATCCAGATGGTTTCTAAATTACAAGTTTTTAAATTATGAATTGATTGCTTTTCAGTATGTATGCTTTTTAAACTGATGCTATGCTCTTTTAACTCATGTATTTTTAATCGATGTTTGTGTTTTTCACAAGTGCCTATTTATTGCTGTATTTTCATCTGTTGTTCTCAACTTAAATCCGTAGAGAGAGGTGGATAATAAATAATAGTAGTAACAACAATAACAACGATGACGACGACAATATGTTTTACTGTATGAACTGCCTTGCGTCCCATATTGGCAGAAAGTCATGACAATAAATAAATAAATAAATAAATAAATTAATAAATTAATAAATTAATTTTCTTTATCTAACAATTGAATTTGTTTTAATTGACCGTACCTTGAGGCTGGTGAGGTCCCGCCATGATCCGCTATAAATTGAACTGATTTTGAGTTTGTTGTTACTCAGATACAGCTCCTGCAACTTTGACATTCCAGATAAGGTGCCCCTGGGAATGGAGCTGATCTCATTCACTTTTAGCTTGAGGCTTTGCAAGTTCTTTGGGAAGCCATAAGGCATGGTTTGAAGGTTATTGCCTGAAAGATCTAAGGACTTGAGTAACCTCAGCTTACGAAAAGCCTCCCGATGAATCTGTGAGCTGGTGATCTTGTTGTAACTCAGGTTTAATTCCTCCATAAAATAAGTGGTGGCAAAGTCATTCCTGCTAATTTCTGAGATCTGGTTGTGAAGAATCATAAGAGTTTTCACCCGTCTGGGTAGCCCACTGGGAATCTTTTCCAGCTGGTTGTTATACAAGTGGACAGTGTGCAATTTCTTCAGACCTTGAAAGGCCTGGGGATGGATCCCACGGGCCTTCAATTTGTTATTGTGAAGAAGTAGGTATTCCAGATTCTTGATCTGTGTCAAGACATCCTTGCCAATTGATTTAATTGCGTTCTTCTCCAGGTGGAGAAGGACAATGTTTCTGGGTAAGCCTCTTGGGATGTGGGAGAGATTATTGCTGGACAAATCCAGGTACTCTAGGCTTGAGAGTTTCCTTGCAAAAACAAATAAGAAACACTCCCAGTTAAAAGGAGGGAAGACAGACAGAAAGGCAGACAGACAGGTGGATTTATTTTTTAAGAAAAAAATAGAACGTTGTGTGGCTATTTGAGAGCCAGCATGAGGTAGTGGTTTGAGCACTGGACTACAACCCTGGAGAGCAGTGTTTGATTCCCCACTCAGCCATGGAAATCCACTGGGTGATCTTGGGTGCATCACATGCTTTCAGCCCCCTGTGATAGGTTCACTTTAGGGTCACCATAAGTTGGAAACTATTTGAAAATACAAAACAACAACAACATTTGGCTATTTAGCCTTTGGCTCTGCATTTTCTAGTGAATGAACCCAGAAAGTGTCACATGATGGGAGAGCTATGGGGACAAGAATAGGGCCATATTTAGAGCAGAAGTCATAAAATTCTGAAGGAAAGTCTGTTTTATATATCTAATCTCCAATGTCTCTCCCATCTCTAGTTAAGAGATTCTGGGGACAAAACAGATATGGGCACAGTTGTTAATCATATGCCCAGCAGTCTGTCTATAAAGTGAAGGGTGGGGTAGTAATTACCCATTTATCACTAAATGTAACACACATAGGACAGCGTGAAACCTCTCTCACACCCACTGACACCCACACTGCCACTCAAAATCTGAATTTATCCTTTTTGAATAAAATAGAATGGAAACATCTAAGGAGGTAAGAGAGGGGATGGAGTGATATTCTTTATCTTCATTGGGGCTTATTCCTAATAACATGTAGGTACTCCTTTTTGTATGACTAAGGAAAGAGCTAGTTGCATTACATGACATGGCTGCTACTACACACAGCAGGCATTAACTGAAGAATATTGAGAAGCTCACCAGAAGGTTTCATTGTCCATGCCCTCATTCGTTAGTTTGTTGTTCTGCAAATACAGCTCTCGAAGTCCTAACAGCTCACTGAACGCTCCTTTGGGAATTTTTTCCAACTTGTTATTCTGCCACACAAAGCAGAGGACACAGAACATAGCATAAGCCTATTGTAATATCATCTTCAAAGCACAAGGGGACCCTCTTTAAGGTGGCAGGAACATCGCCTGAAGAAGGCCAGGGTGAACACTGTCTGTAAGTTATATAGATTTTGGAGACCAGCTGTGGACAAAATGAGATCTGGTTGTGAAGAATCATAAGAGTTTTCACCCGTCTGGGTAGCCCACTGGAAATCTTTTCCAGCTGGTTGTTACACAAGTGGACAGTGTGCAATTTCTTGTCCCCCAGCTATTTTGATAATTGGTTGCAAAACAAAGCAACAACGAGGCTTTTCCTGAACCCTTCCCATCCCCCGTGGTTGATGACAACCCCAGCATAGGAACAGAGCCTTTTTGGGTCTGGCCAGTGGTGTGGTGGAAATAGCGCTTGCTGAGTTGAAGTACCAAGATCTGCTTTTTCTTAGAAAGGGACAATGTCATCTGCCACCGTGACACCACCCTCAGACTTCTTTCTGTTTTCCATCTGAGGTTATTGAGTAGTTTGAATGGGAGAGAGGAATGGATTTCCACATCAGCAATACTGCTTTCTGTTCCAGTTGTTATGCAGTGTGTTTTTGGTGAGGATGGGCATTAGGTTCTGTTAGCTTTACAAACCACTGTTCACAAGGGAGATGAAAACTGCTAGACATGAATTATCGATGTTTATCAGCTTACCTTTCTGCATTTTGGGATTTACTTTTGCAGAGTGGCAATGAGGACTGTCACAATGAATGCCCAAACCTCAAAATTTAGCCATCCTTCACTGGCCTTGGTACTCATAGCATGAAATGTCTTTCCAAACAAGCAGTGGCGGAGCTTGGAGTGCGTGGGGGGGCTATGGGGCATGGGGGGGCTATGGGGTGGGGGGCAGGGCTACAGTGTGTGAGAGCGGGGCTATGATGGATGGGCAGGACTGTGGCGCATGGGGGAGGTTAAGCAAGGAGCCAAGACACCCCCAAAAAATTGCTGCTGGGGGTGAACCACTCCCATCACCCCCTCCAACTCTACATGACTGCAAATAAGAGCTGTCTGCCCATCTCCCTAGTTGCATTCTCTTAATAAGTAGTTACATTTATTGGTTAAGCAATTGAGCAGAAGGTACTATTTGAGTCTGATATACCCTGTTGGTTGTCTGGTTTTGTTATTTTATTGCTGCAGCTCCCATTGTTGTTGCTGCTGTTTCTATTGGACTTGATGGTTTTTATTGTTTTTGTGAGTCTCCTTCAATACCCTTGGACAGGGAGGCAACAGGCTATAAATACAACAGACTGGTTGGCTGACTGGCCAACTTCTGACAAGCAGACAAAAAAACAAAACCAAACCATTCAGTTGCACCCCAGTGGGAAAGAACTAAAAGAACTAACACCCTACCTTTAGATGCAGCTTATAAAGCGCTGGTGGCAGATTCTTGGGAACATATTTTAAAAAATTGCTGGACATGATCAAGACCTCCACGTTGTTAGAGCCATTGAACATACTCTCTGGTAACCCAGCATCTTCAAGTTTATTGTTGTGAAGGTACACTGACCTATAAGAAAGGAGAAACAAACAGATAAGCTCAAATTGAGGTTGGAATCATTGTAGATCACTCTCCTTAGTTTTATTCCATCAGGCTTTCTGCAAATGAGTCCTAAGCTTCACTCTTGATCAGCAATACATCAGCTATCAAATATGATTATTCAGGGGTAGCCATGTTGGCCACACAGGAAAATGCAACAAAATCCCATTTCCACTAGCAGCAGCAAAGTCCTGTATGAAGCTGCAAACCTCCTTGTTGGCAGAATACTATGACATGTACTGAAAATACCATGGTGTGTATTTTGGATTTTATCATATATGGTTATGTTAGCAATGAGCTTTGTGCTATGTCTCATTCAGTGATCAGAGCCTAGGCCTTTACTGGGAGTGAAATCCAGAAATAGATGGAGAGTTTCATGCCAAATAAGTCAGGCACAAAAGATATGTGGCTCTACAGATGTTCTTGGACTGCAACTCCCACCATTCCTATTTGTTTATTTATATAGTGTCATCCACACGCATTTAACTGTACAGAGATAAAACACATCCCTGTCAAAGGTGTACAAGCTAATATGAGTTGCAGTCCAACAACATCTGGAGGGCCACAAGGTCCTCACCTCTGAAGTAATTCCCTCCTGGCAATTTTGTGACAGGAGAGTCTATACCCCCTGCTCCAAGAAGAGTGTGTTAGTCAGTCTCTCTCTCCCCCTCCTCCTCTCTTTCATTTCCAAACTCTGGCAACCTTTTTAGGACCTAGGGCCCTAGTCCAGTATTGAAACTATTACACTATGCTGGTTCACAACAAAGATAAGCTTTGTGATTTAATGGGCATTGAACTCAAGTCTCTCTTTGTTCTAAGCCAGTGTGGTATAATGGTTTCAATATTGGACTAGGAGACCAGAGTCTGAATCCCTGCTTGGCCACGGAAACCCACATTCTCTCATCCTTAGAGGTAGGCAATGTCAATCCCCTCCTGAACAACTCTTGCTGAGAAAGCCCCGTGATGGGTTAGCTTTAAGGTTGTCATGAACTGGAAATGACAAAAAGGCACACAACAAGTCCAAAACAGTCCATGGCTGGCATACTGCACCGTAACTGCTCTGCCTTCAGATATGCTGTGGATTCACAATCATGAACCTATTGACACAACCATAAATATGCCTTACAACCCACCTTAAACTCAAGAGAGCTACGGCAAATGATAGAGGTCTGCTGTGTAGACAAGTGGAGTGTTTCAGGATAACACATCACACTGGCCTCACCACAGCCCTCTGCAATTCATAATGGTTCTTCTCTAGTTTAAGATGGGTTCTGAAGTTTGATTCCTCAGCTCATTCCTAGTTATGAATATTTATATCATTTTGAATGTGATGTAGGATCCACCAACCAAATAGTTTGTTGGAGCCCAGGATGCCTGAAAACTTGGGAGACTAGACACACAAGGGGAAGTGGCAAGTGGGTGAGTTTTTCCCTTGGAGTAATAATGGCCTTTGCTAACAATTTCAGAAATTGCATCTGGGGTTGTATTCTAATATAATTAAATTGAACATTTAATATTTAAGTTCAGCACTATTTTCTGTGCTGAAAATCAATGGCACGTATAAATGTTGGGGTCAGTGGGTCTGATACCTATCAGAAGTGGTGGGGCAGAGGGCAAGGTCACACAATCTCATCCAGTGATTGCCACATGTAGGTCACTGTACCTCCTTCCGCAAGACCAGTACCTGGTTGTAAACTCACATCCTCTTGCATGGATCTGTTCAACAGTGGAATATACTACCTTGAAGTGTGGTGGAATCTCCTTCTTTGGGGATTTTAAATGGAGGCTGGAGTGCTTTGATTGTGTGCTCTTGCATGGCAGGGGTTTGGACCAGATGGCCCTTATGGTCTCCTCCAACTGTACAAGTCCATGATTCTGTGAACATAAGGCCCAAACTATGCCAGAGTCATATCCTGGGCTAATCTTGAATATTTCTAAACTTTTGGAGGAATGTGGACTGACTTTTAGTTAAAAACCTAGACCATGAGCCAAATGCTTCATGATCCTGGGGGGAGTTCATTTCAGTGAAGCATGCCTTTTGTGCTCACATGGGGCCTTGATTTACATTAATTTGTTTATGCCAAGCCACAGAAAGCATGATCAGCAACAGTCTTAAATTTTTTATTTCTCCATCTCCACACATGTATGTGTATGCTCATCTATGCTGCTTTTCCTCTATTGGTTGCTGCCCCAGATTTACCCTGAATCTAAGAGGAATAATGAGACACACCAAAGAAGCTGGGGGGCAAAGAAGCTGTTTTAAAAGAGATTGGCGTAAGACTAGGCCATTTCCACACGGGGATATAGCCCACGCTGGGACAACCTCACCAGGAGGTCGTCTACACCACGGGGTACGCTAGGGCGGCTTGAAAAGGTGAGGTTCTACACCTCAAAGCACCCTCGCGCGGCTGCGGGGGTGGCGCCGCGTGTTTATAAAGACCACCTTTCAAGTGATCTTTTTAAAACAAGATCATGCTAGCCCGTTGCAGCACCCCGTGAAGAACTGCAGGGGCGCGCAAGCGCGTCCCTGCAGAGCTGCCTGGGGGCGGGCTTCCGGCTGGTGCGCTGCCCCGATTGGCGGAGCACCGCCGGAAGCTGGTGGCCGCCATTTTGGGTGCCACCAGACGCCAGCGGCGTGTAGAGCGGCGAACGCGCGGTGCTCCCCACTGAGACAGAGCCACCCGGATTAAGGTAAGCTCCGTTCCCGCGTGCGCCGCCCCATTCCGCCACATTTCACACACATACCCCCGTGGAAAGGGCCTTAGTTTGGCGTAAGACTTGGCATAAGACTTAGTTTGACCTGGTATAAAAAGTCTCTGATCATACTGAATGCTGACAGAAAATATTCTTGGATAAATAAACATGTATGAATCTCCCACTCTGGATGCACCCTTAAGACTCTGTTATAGCTGTCAGGGTGTAAAAAATAGAAATAAAATAGAAATAAAAAATTCTGGTGCTTCCTTGGAAAGGTTTGAATACTGTGTGCCTCGTGAAGTTTTGAGTCTGGGCTTAAGCTGATTTTTCCATCCTGTGTAGATTCAGTTCCTCCAGTCCTCCACTGTTATTTTTAGCCCCTTGCAAGGGGAGGCAAAGGGAGAAAGGAGCAGACAGAAAAATACACACATATGGTGGTCCTAATCTGGATGAGCTAGGCATGCATGTACATTCCTGGAGTGAAAAAGAAATGAAGTGTACTTAGCATAGCATTTGTGGCAAAGTAATAGTATCATAGTGGATTTGAGTGGTGGATTCAAAATAATGCTCAGCCATGAGGTTCACTACATAATCATGTTCAAGTCAGTGGCCATTTCAGCACTAGCCTGTTATAGCGCTTTGATTCCACTTTCAACATCTTATGGAATCCTGGGGTTTGCAGTTTCTGGAGGGGTCAGCCGGCCCCTCCTGAAACTGAAAACTCCAGGATTCCATAGGATGTTGAAAGTGGAATCATAGTGCTGTAACAGGCTAGTGCGGAAATGGCCAGTGTCTCTTAGTCAGTGAAATTCCAGGGTTGTGTGGCTAAAATGCTGCCATGAACTTGTCTGAAAAAGGTAAAGATACTGCCTGATCTTGAACGCTGAGCAGGGTCAGCCATGGTTAGTACTTGGATGAGAGACCACCAATGAATACCAAGTGCTATAGGCTACATTTCAGAGGAAGGAACTGTCAAAACTACCTCTGAGTACTTCCTTCCCTAAGAAAGCCCTATGAAATTCATGGGGCCACCATAAGTTGATAAGTGACTTGAAGACATATGCACACACATACACACACATGTAACTATTAGGTTCCTACGAATTTAACCAAGAGAAAGAGACCTGTCTCATTGGAGCTTGCACAAGAAAAGTGGTGGTGTGGCAGGATAAAACAAAAACACACTCATTTGCTGAAACATTTATTAGCAGTCTGCCAAATAAATAAATAAAGCCTCCCAAACATTTGGCCTTCGGAGGGCAGATTCTTAGTACATTTTAGTACACAGCCCTTCTGCTGAGTACAGCCTTTCAGGAAAATGTGGCCTTATTGCCCTAGATGGCAATATATTTACAAGGTTCCTATTCTAAATTAAGCATCAAAGACTCAGTGCCACCAGCTCCTCTGTTGGCTCTCTCCAGCAGAGTTCTTTAGCCACCAGTTTCTCCTCAGTGTGAACAGCAGCAGATGCTTTGGCCAGGCCCTTCCTTTACTCACAGCTCACGCATGGGAGCTAATGGGAGAGCTTAGTTTGTTATTCTCACTTAAGAAAGCATAGAGAGAATCATTTGCCTTTTAGCAGTACTGGCAAAGAACTAATGTGCATATTAGGGGGAACCCTGGGATCAAACTTTACTAGCCATAGAAGGGAATCCATGTGGACTGGACCAAGCCCACAGGACAGGCAGCTTCTCCTTGTGACTGCTATCTATTCCGGTCCTTCTAAAGTATGGCTGCTATTGCTGTTACTTAGTGGTACTCAAAAGTTCCAAAGGCCTCATGAAGATTCACCACTTGGTGTTCATTTGTTTTATTCCTTCGGATCCTGAGCAAATCCATGAGATTAAGGCACCATATCCAGCAGTAGTCCAGTTGCTTAGTTCTGCTAGCGCACAGATAGTTTTAACTAATAAAATTAGGGAATTATTCATATGTTCTGTTGATCACAAGAAGAGAATTCATATTGTTGTGAGGTGGAAAGGGTTAATGGCCCAATTATGTCCAGTTTCACCTTTTGTTAGGTAAACTTCAGGTAATATATTATGAGAGCTAAATAGTTAACCAGTTGTTGCTTGATACAGAATCATTTTAGAAAAGCTGTACTAGGAAAACTGATCAGAAAAGTGGGGTAGACTTTCCCCCTTCCCAGTACAGGATGAGGTCTCTGCACGAAAAGAAGATTGCAGTACTGAGTTCGGTGGTCATGAAGAGACAGAGGCCATTTCCACACTATACTGTTATAGCGCTATTATTCCACTTTCAACATCTTGTGGATTTCTGGGGTTTGTAGTTTGCTGAGGCTAAACAGCTCTTTGACTAAGAATTCTAAATTCCCCTCCCTAAACTGCAAACCCCAGGATTCCATAGGATTAGTGGACTAATAGCACTATAACATTATAGTGTGGAAATAGTCAGAAAGGACTGCAATTTTTGGAGATGAAGCAACCAGCATTTTGGAATGCTGGCTGCCTCTCTGGAAAGCTGATATCAGGAAAGTGAACTTCAGCTTTCTGGAGTATTAAATGTGTCCTTTGAAAGGACAGGTTTTAGAGCATGACTGTAAGTGCCATGCAGAATCATAGAAAATTTTGGAAGCTGCAGAATTATTAAACTCTTAGGAATCTCAAACTGAAACAGATTAAGCATTTCCAGATCATTCTGACCCCACCAACAACTAACTGGTGGTTTCTACTGATAATAGTAATAATCTGAAATGTAAGGGAAATGTTCAATATGATAGTTGTTAGTTGGAATCCTGCTTCTGAATTATGATAGCATAAATTGGGCTTCTACCATCACAACTCCCTTTTTGGTTGTTGTGGAGGCTGGAATTCACTTTGCACTATTGTGCAAAGACTAAAATCCCCTTCCCAATCCTACCTTTTCTCTGGGGCCACCCCCCTGGATCTAGCTAATTCCTGGTTGGTGGAGATCTAGGGGGAGGGGATAGGGAACTGTTTTCCTATCTGGACACAGAACAATGTCATCATCTGGAGCAGTGGTTCTCAACCTGTGGGTCCCCAGATGTTTGTGGACTTCAGCTCCCAGAAGCCCCAGCCACTATGGTCAATGCTCAGGGCTTCTGGGAGCTGAAGTCCAAAAACATCTGGGGACCCACAGGCTGAGAACCACTGATCTGGAGGATACCAGAGATCCATGTGAATGCCTATCACTGAATGTCCAGCTATAGAAAAATAGCTGGACACTTGTCTGCTGCTCCCCTCTGCTGTCCACCAACCAAAAAATGGCTGGGTTCAGGGTCCCCTGCTGAGAAAAAGGTGAGGTTTTGTGGGGTGGATGAGAAACGATAACAGGTATGCCTTATAGCTGCAACTTCTGATGTAGGCTCTTGGCCTTTAGTATTTTGTCATTATTTTTTCATTATAGCTTAATGACTACTAATTAATGAATGGCTAATATATATCTACTCCTATGATTTGCTATTTGTTGCTGTATGCTGCTGGGTAGAGTTTAAATGGTAAACTGTATATTTGCTTCAGTGTCAGACTGCTCAGCTTGAATGCTGACACTGGAACTGGACTGTCATTCAATAAACTTCTGTCTTCATTTCATGAATTGAACCCTAAAAGGGGCAAGTTTCCCCTATAATTTTCCACCAATGTTCAGCTGATAAATATGTAAATAAATACATACATTAAAAAACACCAATAAACTGCCAGTGACCTCCTTTCCAAGTGAGCTAACCTGGGGAAGTACTTTGCCCTTGGAACTTCTCACCACTCAAAGAAGTGAGATGTGCTTAACAATATAGCTTTTACTTATTGTAGCTAGTGAAGTATTGTCAAGTAGATGTTTGAGTGAAACTAAAACAAAAGCTGAGAACCCCCTCCACTATGAACAACAAATTACATAACCAATGAGACACATTTCTGACTTACACAATAGATATTTATTTTGATAAACCTTCTGGTATGGTTGTTATCTACATGAAAGCAAGTGATACAGAAGGTACCAATATGCATAGGTCTGAATCATGCCTAAGATAAACAATCCTCTTTCCTCCAAATATTATTGGTAGGCTACAAGCGGTTTTATTAAACAATCGCTTTTTCCTCATCTGCCACCAGAAGACTAATACATTTTTCCTCCTTTTGTCTCTTAACCCCATTATTTACCTCAGATTTGGCTTCTGTCCAAATGTGAGATCATAAATCTTTGTGAGATTGTTGGCTGCAAAATCTGCACTGATCAAAGTCCTTGGGAGGAATTTTGGAGCCACTGTGAGCTGGAAGAGAAGAACAATGTGATGCCAGATGAGGAGATCATTTTCTGGGACACAAACACAAGCTACCTCCAGCATTGTCAAACTTTGCACCAGAATGTTATCATGCTATTTGTTTCAGTGAGGAAATGAACATGTCAGAACCTCATAAAGGTCCCACATAGCAGGGCTTCTTCAAAATGAGAAAATTCTCCTTTTCTCATTAATATAATCATTTAAGAAAACAATGAGGTTTTCTTTATGGTTGTTTTGTTTTTGGAGGTGGGTGGCTGGAGCTCCTAGAAAAGTGGACTGAGAGAACAAATACATTTTATGCTCTGTTTATAATTGCTTTCAGAAATAGCTGAGTGCTTTTTCTTGGTAGAGTCCCAGACAAGAGTACATAACAGGGTCCTCCTGTAATTTAATTCTGAAACCTACAGCACAATAGAAAATAAGACCATAGAGTTTCTGAAAGCTGCTTCTTTTCATGCCACGGGTGCTTATAAGCCTTACCTTTGTCTGCAGTTTAGTGTCAGTTGTAAATTGAACATTATACAGAACAATGAAATTAAAGAAATGAAATTCCCCATAGGGAATATTTTTCTAATTTGAACTTGCTTCCACAGTTTTGAATGTGTTCTTCTAATGTAGTTTCTTTACAAAAAGATCCCAATTACAGATCCCATTATTTTTAGGATTTTAATAAAGGCAGCTGTGCAACATTTCATTTGATAAAAACTGGAATGGTACTCACAAATCATCCCAGTGAAGACTAAATAGATGCAAGATGAAAAGCAAAAAAATGGTGTGGGAAGGGAAGTGGAATGGAGTATTCTGAAGAGTGGCATTGCTGGTGGGCTGGCACCCTGAACCAACATACTCTCAACACTGTGAGTCTGGTCTTTAATATTCCTATCAATAAATATGACATTTCTTGGCTGCATTTATACTCCCCAATGTGGAGATTTTCAAAGAGGGAGCAGGCTTGTTTTCCACTGCTCCAGAGACTAGGACAAGGAGTAATGAATTCAAGCTGCAAGAAAGGAGATTCTACCCAAAGCTCAGGAAGAACTTCCTGATTGTCAGAGCTGTCTGGCAGTGGAATATGCTGCCTCAGAGTGTGGTCGACTCTTCTTCTTTGGAGGTTTTTAAGCAGAGGCTGTTGGGAGTGCTTTGATGTGTGTTCCTGCATGGCAGGGGGTTGGACTGGATGGCCCCTGTGGTCTCTTCCGATTCTATGATTCTATGATTCTGTGATTCTTTGTTTAGCATGGGTACACAGTTGTATCTGTGCTCTTTTGTGAAAGCTTGTATAGAGAGGTCCTTTCACACTGTACAAGTATAGCACTATGATTTCATTTTAACCACCATAGGAACATCTTATAGGATCCTGAGATTTGTGGTTCAATGAAACAGAAGAAATCTCTGATTGGAAATTCTAAAGCCCCATTCCTAAACTGCAAATCCCAGGATTCCATTGGATGGAACCATGGTAGTTTAAGAATCATAGCATTGTAACTGTGTGCTCTGGATAGGTTCCAGAGATGCCTGACAGAAAAATATTTCCAGCCTCTCTTGCCCTCCTGCTGAAGGTGAGTCTCAGCTACAGAATCTTCCATGCGGAGAGAATATGCATATTGAAGAATATGCAAAGCCATCAAGTGAATTGCTTGTGTCTGCAGCATTTAATTCCAACACCGTTTGAGCCAGTTTGGTTTTTTAATATTTGGATACAGTTTTTCTTCAGCAGCAACAACAGGAAAGGGGAATGTCTATTTTATCACACAGAGCTGGGGGCAGGGGGACTGAACAGAAAAGTTCTGAAATATTAGTCACAGCCTGGCTTGTGTTCCACTTTTATGGAGCTGTTTTCACTGCCAAAATTGTTAACATGGAAAATTGATGTAAATGGGAGGAAAGGACATGATGTTATTGGAGAAACAGTTTGATGCTGCACCTCAGCAACAAAAGAGTGAATCTGGAAAGTCAGGAGAGTTACTGAAGTTTTCCTTCATATGACAGCCACCCAGATCCTCAGCTTTAAACTAATGTTTACCTATATACTGGGCACTGTAAAAAAGGGAAGTTGTACAGAGGTACACAATTTAGCTCCAAAACTAATTAAAATCCCATCCACTTATCTGTATATTTTGGTTATTACATAGATAATGATTCCAATACAGATGCCCAACATCTAAGGAACATGTTGGTACAAATAGGTAGGCCCTTTCTGCATGTGGAGGGGGAAACGGGAGAAAACACGCTAAAATGGAGCTTACCGCAAGCCGGGTAAGTCCGTCGCCATGCGGAGCAGCGCGATCTCGCTGTTCCGCAGTCCTCTGGCGTCCAAAATGGCGGCCTTGGCATCCAAAATGGCGGCTTCCAGCTGGTAGAGGCTCTCCATCAACTGGAGAAGCTCACCAACCTAAAGCCCACCCCAGGCAGATCTGCAGGCACGCACTAGTGCATGCCTGCAAATCTGCACTGGAGCACGGCGACGGAGCTGCACGGGGCTGCGCACTCCGTGCTTTTTAAAAACGTCTGAAAAGCAGTTTTTTAAAAAACACACTGCGCCACCAGTTCCAGTCGCTTCAGAGCGGATTGAGGTGCGGAACTATGAAAATAGTCTACCCCAATCCACTCCACGGTGCAGAAGACCTCCGTCGGAGGTCGCTCTGCACTGTTTAAATACCCCGGTGCAGAAAGGGCCAGTGACAGGAGCCAGTCAGAAAGTTGAAGGATTTTATTTGTTTTCAATTATTCTGGTCCCTTTATAACAAAACATTCTCAAATTATACAATTTTTAGACCTATAGTGGTGATCAGACCTAAGACATTTTGCTACTTTTAGAACAACATGGCTTCCCACATTCCAAAGCCTTCCACATACAGAAGCCAAATGGATTGAGTACTGATTCTTACTTTAACACTTCTAGGCCATTTCCACACGAAATTGTTATAGCGCTATTATTCCACTTTCAACATCCTATGGAATCCTGGGGTTTGCAGTTTAGGGAGAGGCCATCTGGCCCCTCCCTAAACTGCAAACCCCAGGATTCCATAGGATGTTGAAAGTAGAATAATAGTCTAGCTATAGTGCTACAACAGTCTTGTGAGGAAAGGGCCCTAGTAAGATAGCGTTTTGTTTTCCATCTGAGGGGAGTAGGCTAATGGTAGGGGAAGTGATACTACATGGTGCAGTGTTCTCTACTCCCAGACCTCCCTGGTATCTGCCACGTGAGGTGGCTGCTTCTCTGTACCTAATAGGAGGGCTGGCTCTGCAAACTTTTTATGTATTAGCTACATGCTGTTCACTGGTATGAGTAATTAGCAGTACCTTCACTCTGTTACAGCACCAACTTTCCAAGTAGTTTGATAATACACCACATGACCCTCCTGCTCTTCTCTCCTGTGTGCTGCCATTATACATAGAGGAAAATTGCTTAAATAGCTTTCTTATCCTTTTCAACTCACTTAGCAGTTTTGCTCCATACACTGAACTGAAAAGATAGTGTTTTGTGTTAGGGAAACTGATGTTGGAAGTTCCGAAAACGTCAATGACTGCAGGAGGCTTACAGTTAAAATACCAAAGATTTAGGTGCCTTTGATCTGGTCCAAATAAACTGAAATGATAGAATTTACCAGATGAGTTTATCTAAGTGCCTGAATCTAATATCTCTTTGTTATAAGTAATATATTAACAGCTTAGTTGCCAATAAAGATTCTCAACGAAAAACAAGAATTAGAAAATTAAACATAATAATTTCCATTGAAAGATGATGGTAAAATCTCCGATTACTATCAACAAAGCAAAATGGAGTCCTTTTCTAATTAAAACCACTAAATAAAAATTGTCATTTTCATAGATGGCAAAAGCAGTTAGAGAATTTGTGTAAGTAGAAACGTCATAATCCAACTACATATTCATGCACAAAAACACATACCATCTTTTTTCTACACTGATCTGACTGTTCTTTCTTCCAAATGTGTAGGGAGACTGGAGTATTTGTTGTAGTGCTTGTGTGTTTATAAAAAAAAAAAAATCCAAATGACATTTCTGTAGTTGTAGGCTATTTTTTTGGCTACTCCTAGCACCAGCTGCAACATTTTATTCCCACTCTCAAAAAGGTATCTTTTTAGTCCAAAAGAGAATGGGATGAGTATACACTGAAGTGGCAGCAACTGGCAAAACTCAAGGAACTATTCTTGCAAGAATTCACACTTCTTTACAACAATCCAGAAGAGACTCAGGTTGTACCATACAATCCTTTTCAATGCCAAAGAAGCCCTTAAATCCAATAACATTGTTTTTTCATTCACAACACTATAAAGCCCATAGTACATTGCTACGATATAAAAACCCACCAGCTATAAAGATACCTGTAAAGTTTTTATCTCTACCACATGTGGGAAGCTTGCAAGTACATAGGCTGCCTTCAACCCTTGCATGACTCCCCTCAAACTGCTAGTGTTCTTTGTTGTGGTGGTGGTTGTTCATTGCTGTCAAGTTAACTTCAGCTTATGAATACCCAGTCACCCTGTCCCAGTCTTGCAGATTCCTTGATTGAGGCTATCAACATGTAATGTGGTCTTCCTCTTTTCTTACTGCCTTACCAAGAATTATTGTTTTTAACAAATCAATCATATCTTGTCATGGTGTGACCAAAGTAGGACAGTTTCAGTTTATCTCTTTCTGTTCCACTGCCACACCTTTCTAGCTGCACGTTTCTACCTCTGTGACTAAAGATGGCCTATTTCACTGCTCTAGCCTGACAACTCTGTAGTTTGTTTCTCAAGAAGCACATGAGAGGAAAATCACATAATATAGGCATCTTTTGATGTTCTAATCTATTCTTCTCCGTGGTTTCTCTCTTAGACAAATGTTATACGAATACATTCAATAGCAGCTGTCATAACAAACACATTTGCTTACCTGGTTATTTGCAAGATATAGATAATTCAGGTTTTCCAACTGGTCAAACACCTCCTCTGGAAGTCCTTCAAACAATAGGAATGTTTTGATAATTAGTACTCAGAGGGAAAGAGGTTTCTACAAAGTATCTCCTGAAGGATTTGTACTTGTCTTAACGTTTTTCTTTCTTCACAAATAACTAGAAATACCTGCATGGTATTTTATTCATTTATGTGCGTACATATAAAGTTGGAGCCATCCACACAGCTGCTTCAGACACCTGACAGCTCAGACCTACTCAGTAGCACTTTTTGACTTCATTTTTTTTTAAATCTTGAAAGGAGATTCCTGTTCCAGATCATAAACTTGTTTTGAAAAGTCCCTCGGTTTCAAATATGGTTTCCCAGGTCACCTGAAAGATGGTGTTTTGAGAGGCACAAGACCAATGTCTTTTTTAGCCTACGGGACTAATTTGTGTGGGGTCTTTGGCTTTGTTCTGTACTGTTAGTCCTAGGATAAAAGCAAAAAGTAGTCTGCAAAAGCTGTGAGTTGGCAGTTCAAAGACTTCCTTTAGTAATGGGTCATTGTTCAAGATGTGATGATGAAAGTTCATCTAAGGCAAATAGTTCTCTTGGTGTTGCTAATAAGGATATTTCTTTTCCTTTCTAAATGTAGCATTTTTCATGCTTCTCTAAAGGACACTACTGAACGCTAAACTTGCATCTCTTAAGAACAACTGTCTAAAACCAAAGCCATGCAATTTCTACCCATAGTTAACCGAAGACTTCCCACTCCCTTCTGGGGTAAGGAGTCTCCAGCCTTTGTTGTTATTGTTATTTTGGACCACCATCAGAAACTAGCTGCAGAACAGAAAGGAGCAGAGTGTGGAAATGTGTGTATACATCTCTGCCCAACTTAGGAGGGGGTTTCAGGGAGCTGTAGTCCAAACACTAACTTATCCTAGTTCTGGTAAACAAGGAAAACATGCACATCACAATATCAGTCTATATCTGTCAACCTCTGAGGTCTTATTGAGCTTAATGGAATTCATTTGAAGATTTCCTGAGGACTAAATCTTTGCAGCTTTAGGAACTTGATGCCTCTGAGCATGTGCTCTGCCCGTCAATTTGTTTTCAGATCCAGAATTGAACTCACTTTTAAAAAGCATCAGGGCCTAAATACCCTAAAGGCATCAGATCCAATCTGATCTTGGAAGCTCAGTAGGGTCAGCCCTGCTTAGTCCTTGGATGAGAGATTGCCAACAAATATGAGGTGCTGTAGGCAATATTTCAGAGGATGGAACTGGTAGAACAACCTCTGAGTATTCCTTGCCTAAGAAAACCCTATGAAATTCATGAGGTTGCCATAAGTTGTCAAGTGACTTGAAAGCACGTGCACCACAAAACATACCTGGCTTTCCCTCAAACTTTCTTTTCTCAAACTTTATTGTTTTGTTGATGCTTATGTTAAATAACTGGGAGTCAGCTACCTGTCTATTGGAAATCATCCAAACATCTATTGGTAAACCATTATCTATCTTCTGCTGGATCCTGTCTCTAAAATTCTATCCATTACCCCTTGCTACTGTGGGGTAGCCTTCCTCACAGGGGCAGTCCAAGATACTTTGCTGAGCTGAAGAACAAGATGGTACTTCCTCACATGCTAGGCAGCTGAATGGACTGTCAAATCTCTCTTCAACACTGGTGAAGGAGAGCATTCTTTCTGTCTCACTAGACAGTGGGACATAATTTTCTTCAACCTTTTTCTGCTGCCTCCCAGCATCTGCCAACTCAGATGACTGTTTCGCTCTAATTAATGTTAGGATTGGTCCTTGTTCCTGAACATTCAAATACCACCCAGCTCCCCAACTTTTTTCCTTTGAGAACATCCTCCTCAAAATTCACTCCCTCTGCTTTTGACTCATCTCTTCAATTTTCAATCACCAGTTGTAAGAGTTGTACAAAAAAATTTGTCCATCTTTTCCTCTTCATATTGTTCTCCTTCTCTCTCTTCCCTTGTTTTCTATTCACAGTTTACTTTAGACAGTAAGCACAATGAAGACAGTGTCCTATTTTACTTATGCAGCTCTGTAAGGCATGATGCATATGGATGGGCATAGAAATACAGCTTAGGGAATTATGACTTCCAAAAAATGACTCATTTGCCTGAAGCAAGCTAAAGAGAAGATCAAATTACATTTCATTCCTCTTATTATAAGCTGAAGCAATATAATAGAGGGATAATATAAACAGCTGAAACCAAAAAGGAAAAAAAAGTGCTCTTAGAACTCCCTGTTCCAGGACATAATATCCTGTACTTAAAGCATCCTTTATTGTTTGTTTGTTTGTTTGTTTGTTTATTTCTTCCATGGAAGATGACATGGGCAGCCTATTTGGTGCTGAACTGCTGTCAATATTACAGTTTTCTTGATTCTGTCACACTTGTGCAAATACAAATTCTTCCATTTCTGGAAAGGTTTATTCTTAAAGGAAGGAAAGAGCACATGACAACCAGCTTTCATTATGAAAAACCACTAAAGGAATTGGGACCTACTTTATCTGACACATAAACAATGACACTGACCTTGTATAGGTCCCTTTAGTGGCCCCCAACATTTCACAGATGAAAATTGGGACATGTTTAACCAAGGAATGTCAAAGTGTGGTCAAGACAAAAGTTATTAACGATGATGAACACACAAGCTAGGAGAGTCTGTGGCAGTTTGCTTTTGCTTGAGCCAACTAGGAAGGCCAAGATTCCATCCTCTCCCAATTCCAGCTGAAACAAAAGCTGAATCATACATCAATACTGACAGTGGAATAGATTGAAGAATAAAGACATTGTTCAAAGGGACCCCCAGGCTCCCCTAGTCCAACCCCTTGCTTATACAGGAAATCCATAGCTAAGGCATTCCTGACCTCTGCTTAAAAGAGCCACCTAACTTTTAAAAAAAAAAATGCCGATGAAGACCAGCTGACTACTTTGCAAGCAGTTTGCTCTGGCTTTTACCATCAGGAAGTTCTTCCTAGGCTTGATGTACACCACGCATAACAGTCTGGTACACGAGGGTTGCACTTTCTATGGGCTTCTGCAGAGAGAAGGCAGAAGGGAGAGAGAAGTATGCTGGCTCCAAAAAGCTTATTTCTCTGATTCATGTCTTCTGGGGTCACAGGAGACCCTCACTGCAGAGGTACACTTGGAAGGGTGACTTTGACAACCACTTGTGTTACTCTCCAGGCAGTTGTTCAACCCACTTCATACAGAACACTTTCATTCTGAGGATGCCGCAGAAAGCCATACAGTTGGCAAATAGGCAGCTCAGAGCCAGCAGACTTCTCTCCTGTTCACACGCCCCCCCCCACACACATTTCCTTCTCCTTTCCTCACTGCTGTTGCAGTTGCAGACTTTAACTTGCTTGCCCATGCCTTCACTGGCAGCATAACTGTGTTGACAGGGCCAACAGGGTTCTGCCCCTAATATTTAGTCAAAATCTCCTCTCTTGTAATTCAAATGCACTGGCTCAGGTCCTATCCACTAGAACAATAGAACAGAAGCTTACTCAGTTTTCTGCACAATAGTCCCCTTATATTTGGCTAAACATGCCCAATTCCCTCTACTATTTCTCATAGGGCTTGGTTTCCAAACCCTTCACCGTCATTATTGCCTTTCTCTGGAAATGTTCCAATTTGTCAATATTCTTCTGAAACTCTAGTGCCTACGAGTGGCCACAGTGCTCCAGGACAGTTTTCCTCACCACCTGCAACAACAGGCTGGTTTAATACAAAAGGCAGTAGGGTAGTTAAGAGTTTCAGAGCGAGGTTGGTGGGATACATTGCTCTGTCCTCCAACAGGAGGAACTAGTGCAAAAACAGCTGGGAGACTGTCCCACAACATCTTCCACCCAAAGCAATCACGCACTCTGCTGGATGGTAGATTCATCGTTCACAGATTTGTGCAGAGATGTTAAAGCAGCACACAGGCCAAGGAAACCTGATTTATCCAATCCCTGGCAGCATGAGACAGTGGTGGCTAACTAGTGTATCATGGTTCCTTCTTTTTCCTTAGCAGCTGTCTGGAAGTGCAACTCACATTCCTGCAAAGGACATCTTCATGTTCTAATTGCTTCACCTCTGTCTAATTCCTTAGCATTACATTCCCTCACTTTTTTTGGTGCAATATAAATGTCTAAAAAAGGTAAGAAAAATTTACATTGCAGCAGCTGGAGTGTGTACCATCAAACAACTGACAATTAAGAAGTCCATACTTAGGAAGCACATTCAGTAAGGAGATAATTCTTAATCCCAACATACTGAAATTGTGGATCCTTTTGAAATGAAAGAGTTCCTGAACATGCCTGTACTATACCATAACATATACCTTTTTTGCCGCACAGCACTTTTTTCTTCAGTTAACATTTTACTTATCTACAATATTACAGTTCAGGCAATAAAGAACCCCCATGTCACTCTTTGGCAAAGGAATTGCTGTAGGGACATTAGCAAAAGCCTGATGATAATTTACAAACAATCTGCGTACATCATCATTTCCCTTTCTCTTCTGTGAATGATCCCTGACCTGTAATAATGTATTGAACCTTGATTGCTGACCCAGGTCCAAAGATAATGTCCCATGTTTCTTAAAATGGGTTATATACAGTTCCTTGGACTCTATATCCATGTCTGAAGCATGGTTCTCCTAGTCCAAGAGAAGAGAATCTGAAAGAAGTCTAGAGGCTGGATTGCATTTAAGGGGACATCACAGAGGTAATCCACTGTGCCAGAATACAACACACTGTCAGCAATTTCTGTACATTCATCCTAGTAGGCTGTTAGCTTCAGATTGTACCCATCTTAGATTCTCCTAGTTTACCTTTGGAAGTGAGTCGGTTGTTTTGTAAGTTGAGTGTTTCTAGCTTGTAGAGACGAGCAAGCTCTTCCGGAAATATTTCTTCTATCTGGTTGTTCTGGAAGAAGAGCAAAGATGGATCAGGAACTCAAGGCAGTAGGGTAAGTTCCTCCCTTGATAAAATAAAAGATAACTTTGAAGATTCTCTTCACTTGGATCTGAATAATAAGAATGCCAATATCTTAAATGGACCTGTGGGGAGAAAAACTCTGGATTGCTTGTCTGGTATAGGATGCTGCAACAGCTGTATCCAAAGTCTTGGCCATGCCATTTTCTTATCACCAGCATCAGCATCAGCCTCTTTCAGTAACAGATCCCTCATTCTTTGGAAGCTTTCCTCAGCTACAAAAGAGAGTTGGCATTGCTAGCTATTATGTGAGCTCAAACATTCCTTCAGCATCAAGTAGACTAGTTGGATACAGACCATAATGAGTCTGGACGTTTGGAAAGTTATAAAATTTTAGATTTTTTTATTTTACAGAATACTGCATCCTACCTGACAAAAGTAATCTTTTGGACTAATAGTACAATAAGCTTAGGGTACCTTAGCTCACGTAGCACTCTGTCACATTGTTGTTATTGTGTGCTTTCAAATCATTTCCAACTTTTGGCAACCCTAAGGTGAACTTATCACAGTGCTTTCTTGCACAATTTATTCAGAGGGGGTTTGCCTTTGCCTTTGCCTTCCTCTGAGGCTGAGAAAGCGTGAGTTGCCCGAGGTCACCGGGTGAGTTTCTATGGCTGAGTGGGAATTTGAACTCTGGTCTTCCAGTGTCCTGGTCAAACACCCGAACAACTACATCATGCTGGCTTTCTACTCTGCCACATACAGACCACCTATTAAAATGTTAAATTAAGTAATTTTCCTTACCTTATCTTAATAGGCCTGCTGGAGGCCTTTACAATAGTACATTATTATTGGAAGCTACAAGGCAAAACGCAACAGGGAACTTGACCCCAGAAATCGGCCCAAATCCTATTGTTAATTCCAGCTAGACTAAACCCATTAAATCAACTGTAGCTGATTAAGACTTAAATTAGTTCCATTAATTCAATGTGTGTCTTCCAGTTGCCACTAACTATAGGATTCATATCGTGCAGGCTTTGTTTTGGTTTCCTCTACCTGTAAGGAAAGGTGGCTTGTGAATTCCGGTATATCTATGGGAAATTCTTTCAGCGAAAACCCTCCACAATCCACAATTCCTTCTGGGCTGCAAGAACACTTTTTCGGGCACTGTGGAGCCAAGGAATTGCGTTCCAGATCAAGTAGTTCAGATGAATTTTCTGGGAACTCATTGCTGTCTTCATTCTTCTGACTTTGAATCCTGCTGGAGCTAAGCACCAACAACCACAGCACAGGAAACAGGGATCTGAACTGTAGGTACATTTCCACTGAAACCAAGAAAACATTACCAATCATTATCAGGTTTTTTTAAAAAGGTTGACGTACACAAACCTTTACAATAGTACACACCAGTATGGAAACCTGAACACCATGTAGATAAGCCTTGTTTACAATCAGGCCCTAAATAGCTAGTGCTATGCCTAGATACCCTAAAGCCACCAGACCTTGTCTGATTGTAGAAGCTAAGCAGGGTCAGCCCTGGTTAGTACTTGGATGGGAATCCACCAGGCTTAATTTCAGAGGAAGGGAGTGGCAAAACCACCTCTGAGTACTCCTTGCCTTAAAAAACCCTATGGCCAATTCCGCCCTACACTGTTATAGTGCTATTATTCCACTTTTAACATCCTGTGGAATTCTGGGGTTTGTAGTTTACTGAGGTCAAAGAGCTCTCTGGCTGAGAATTTTAAATGCCCTTTCCTAAACTGCAAACCCCAGGATTTCACAGGATGTTGGAAATGGAACAATAGCACTATAACAGTGTAGTGTGGAAATGGCCTATGAAAACCATGGGATTGTCATAAATCCAACTAGCAACTTAGCCTTTTCCTTTTATTGTAAGCAAACCCAACAGAGAATGAACTTCTTTACCTTAACAGCTGTGCAGAAAAGGAAGGTTGTGGCAGATGCAGATTTTCCTAGTGGTACAGTAGTAAAATACAGCAAATTAACCACTCTTCATGTCAGACTCAACGTGCTCAGTCTGGACTTCTCATCTTTCCTCCAGAGGCCCTCCTCTCCTTGTACATGTTCCTTATCAAATTATAATTTTACTGTTGAACAGGTAAACTGTTGATTCCTTTCTTTGCTTCCCATATTTCACCTCTAGTCAAGCTGTTTTGCTTCTCTCATTACAACACTGCAAAATTATTTGTCTCCCCCCACCCGCGTGATCACACATGGCAGAAGAGCGACGCCTTTGCTGGCCTCCTGTGAGAGGAGACAATGCAATCACTGCGCGACAAGGGTCATGCGGTGGTAAGGAGAGGGGGCGGGGTCTGCAGACCCCTTTTAGGGCCACGCCACCCCCTCCTTAGATTCTTTGTTTGCTGGCGACCCACTCTCCCACCCTATGGTTTCGGTGTAAGATTGCTGGTCGCTTCGGGGCTGGGTAGGAATTTCCCCCCGTGGGGTTTTTTGCTTATTCTATACTGCACTAAGGGATTGGGCAGTTGGCTTTACAGGATGGTGTCTTAACTAGGTATTAAATAGGTCTCCACAGCTGGGGTGTGTGTGTGTGAGGGTTTTGGTGAGTACCTATGGCACCCTTTGGTGTAGGATAAATGCTGTCCTTGGGGCGGGCCCTACCATGGTTTCACGAGACAGGGGGTTGCAGTTTGGGGGCTTGCCTTCCAGAAAAGGGCCGGCTGAAGTTTTAACCCAGCCTCATGGATTGGCTTCGGGGCCCGGTACCTCGCCCAAGGAGGGCTGGGGAAGAGGTGTGGAGGTGACCCTTGCCTTAGCCTACTCATGCTGTTGACCCTCCTTCTCAGGTCATAAGGTCAAGGTCAAGTTTAAATTCAAGCCTAAGGTCCAGGTCAAGTTCACCACTAACTTTGTGTTAATTAGGTATACATTAATAAATTGCCCTAGTTCAACCTAGGCCCTGTGTGTGGTCTCTTCATTTCATGGGTTGAGCAGCAATAGCCCTTCTGCTCTCCCTGCTCAGCAGCGACTCTGGTCTGCAAGTGTGGCCTGGTTATCGCCCACACAGACTATAGCAACCTTTACCTCTCTGGTCTTCTGTTCTGCTGCCTTTGTCCCTTCACATCTCTCCAGCACCCTCTTGCCAAAACAATTTGTCTTCCTGCCTTCAGTGCCCTGATCATGTGATAATCATCCTTAAATTCTTATGCTGGCTTCATGTGTGCTCCTTGTCTTTAACTTTCAGAGTACTTTTTCCTAACATCCCAATATTGCCTGTCATTTTCACTCTTCTACTTCCACTGCTTTCAGCCTTCCAAAGCTCTGGAGCAGCCTGCTGTTCTTTCAAAAGACTTTGCCTCTTCATTCTCACTGCCCTGCATGTTTGGAACTCCCTCCCAGAACACATATTTGATGTCATCTGTCTTGGCTTGTTCTCGGAAACCAACCTTTTCCATTAAACCTTTAAGAGTAGACTTCTGCTTCCCATTTTCTCTAGAAATTAAGTCTATAACTTAACCAAGGCCATGAAACAATGTCAGACTAGGCATTAAGGAGAATGTATATCCCATCGATTAACCTGTTTTTCCTTTGGAAATAGGATTTCCTCAGAGATTTGTGCTTCAGCAATTGGACTTGCACATTAAATCTCTTATTTACCATCTACTGATCATTTACAAAGCAAAGCATGCTAAATAAAAAGGAAAATTATACTACAGCTAGAGTTGCCAGATTGAAAACAAGAGAGGGCTCCTGTCTTTATCATGCAACCGGATAACAAGCAGCACCTGCTGAAATTCCCTCTTTTACACAACTGTTAAAGGTACAGAAGCTTGCTTCAGTCTGGCAACTCTAACTACAACAAACAGGCCCTTCATTAAGGCCTCTGTGGAAACAAGAGCCATCTGATAAATATACATATTTTGGCCCTAAATCAATTGCTTTCCTGTTTACCTTTGCCTTCCCTGCCCTTTCTGTTCTCAGAAGTTTTAGATTATAACCTCGTTGGGGCAGAAATCTATCTCCATATAGACAGGTAATACTGTTTCATCACCTTCTCCTTTGCTTCCTAGACAAGTTACAACTAATCAAAGTAGAACAGCCGTGGTGGGAAATGCTACTAGTTGTGACCCCACTGAGTTGGGGTAAAATGATATACTTGAATCTGCTTCTCCTGCCTACCAATATAGACCATGCACACAAAATCATGCTGCTTCCTCCTTGTCTTCAAAGTATCTAAAACAATTTTTCTAGAGCAAGGGTAGGTAACTGTGGCCCTCCACAAGACTAAGGTAAGGGATTATGGGAGTTGCAGTCCAAGAACCATAGAGGACCACCATGGAGGTATTAGCAATCTGTCTTTGAATATGCCTACCTGAAGACTATAACATTCCTCCTTACTACAGAAATTTTTAATTCCTAAATTAACTATTAGTTAAGGTAGCTCAGAGCTGTCTCATCGCATGACACTGAAATATAAATAAAGGCAAAATGTTGCGTATTGGTAATAATAAAAACTCAAATGAATCAATGTGATTTTTTAAACATATATCTCGGGTATATTTACTGTGAAGCAAGCTCCATACAAAAAAGTGAACGTACATATATCCTCTTGAACAAATAATTTTAAAACATCCTGCTTGCCCCAAATCATCCTATAAGCATGTGGCTGACTATTTCAGCCTCTTGATACCCCAGTTTATGCTCCCCATAACTCAGTTCCTCCAAATGACAGTATAAGATTTTGTCCTGGCTTCAGCCTCAGGAACCAGGTCTAAGTTGTTTGTTGCTCCAATTTCTCTCAATCACCAAGCCTTAAATGACATTTTATCTTAGGAATGCCAGATCCACTACTGAGGTTCTTGTCATCCCGGCATCCCGTGCGTCACTGGTTTTTTTAAAAAAATAGTTGAATGGCTCATATAATAACAATATATGACAGCAAACATAACAACATCTATTTCTGAACATGTTGGATGGAACTTCAGTATAAGTGCCTTCACTACTAAGCAGGGGCATCTCCTTTGACCATAGATGGAATTGGTGGATTAATAAGTTTAAAAAAAAAAGAGGAAGGGGGTTTGCATTTTCAACATAACTTTTGCCTGGTTCCCAGACTTCAGAAGGCTCTTTGCTTGTAAAATCTCCCCTCCCTTTCCCCCACAAAGCAATAGGTACTCTGGTACAACACAGAGGCTGTTGGGGTAATAAACCATCTGCTGGCTTTCAACAAGGAAGGCAGTAAAACTAGGCAAGTCGTTCTGATTTCTTTTGCAGTCCAAATAAAACCGTAATCCTTTTTCCTTTTTAAATAAAATCTCTACTCTTGTTACAGAAAGAGCCTCATCCATGGATTGTTGTCTCACTCAAATCTGTGCAAAGACTTCACAGAGGTTTGGCTTGGATCATGCAAAAGCAAGTACGATCAAATAGAACAGGTGATAACAGAGAAGATTTCTTTGGTCACTGCTTTTGTTTCAGAGTCCAACAGGTTGGTCTTTGATTCTCAAGACCGGCACCTCTAGCACCCACTAGGCAGAAGGAATAATGTACATAGCAGCACTCTGAAGTTTAAGAATTGTTTAAAAACTAACTGGGAAGAAAAAGTATCCCAGTCAGACATGCACAATTTATATACAGCCAGTTGTTCTAGTGCTGCCAGTAATCTGCTAGGATTGTTTCTTACATCCTCTGTTATTGCTGTGCAGCACTAACAGGTTATGCATTTTTGTGCATGCATTGTGAATTCTCAGACAGTTTCAGAAAACATGAAAAGAGCTGTCCACCGTCTTCCCAAGTCTCATACTACCACAGAGTGTTTATTTTAAAAAAAAATGGTGCTGAAAAAGACTTACCACTGCTTAGCTGATAAAGTGGCTGGAGAACAGTGTTTCTCTGGTTCCCCCCAAAATGCTCCGTTCACTCATGCCATGTCAATTACATTCACTCCAAGTGCCGAACACTTTCTCCCCTTCCCAAGTCAGATCCTTTCCAGATGTGATCAGCCGAACTAGAAAGGGAGAGGGGGAGAGAGAGAGAGAGAGAGAGAAAATAGGCAACCCTCTCTCTCCCAAAGAGCATTTCCTGTCCTTTCCTATGCAGAGAGGAATTTTCCAAAGTCACCATATGGGAAAATGTAAGCGAACAGAGTGGAAGGAATTGGCGGCGGGGGCGCAGGAGAGAGAAAGAAGAAATTCATAGCTTGTGATATGAATTCGGTGGCTTGGCCATATCCAGTCACTTTAATCATCACTGTCTGTGGGAATAACAAGGAAAATGGAAGAGCGAAGCAATCGATTCTGGGCATGTAGAGCAGAGAGAATAATGCATCCAAAAGTGAATTTCATTCACAGCCCTGCCACCTGAACCTTTTTTGAACATCAAATCCTGAATCCCTACTTTGATTGCTCTTCCCCTTTCCCTTTAAACTAGGAATTTGGGACACAAATACCACTCCTATCCCCCCACCCTATTTTAATCCACTATCCTTGAGGTTCTCAGATGGGCCTTTAGTATGTGGAACTTCAAGCAACTTGAGCTTCCTGTCAGTGGTATCACTCATGGAGTGTAGCTGTAATGGGAGCAAAATTAAAGTACTGCTACTCCTTAGTAAGAATTCTGCCATCCTTAATTGAATTTTCTTTAGTCCCCAAATTTTTAACATTACAGAGAGTGAGACTCTGAAAATTGTTCACACCTAAAACTCTTATGTTTTGCTGTGTTCATATTTCCTCGCTCACTTTGCCTGCTTCTTTTCTTTGGATACATAAACTGTACAGTATTTCTAAATGCTCAAGTGAAATTTTAAGTTACTTCAGTGCTAGAAAGTTGGGGACTAAAAGAAAATTCCATGGTGGAAGGAGGATTCTTATTTGGGAGAGAGCAATGCTCTTATTCCACCTTCCATATCACTGTAGTTACAGCCCTGTGACAGTCTTCCAGAAAACTTCTGTTTAGGATATAATCCAAATCACTAGCATGTGCCATTTTCAGGTTCTCCTTTTTTCAAGGGAGAGTATACTTGAACGACACATGAAACAAATTGGAACCAGGATGGAATTACTGTGGTAGCAATAACAAATGTTCAAAGAAACCACAGGTTACAGAAATAAATAACCTGTACAACATCTGTGAGAAAAAGGAAGGCAAACTCTTTCTTCAAGTACTTTCTGGGCATAAAAAAGATCTCCAAGTTGTCCATCCCAAATCCACTTCAACATTTGCTCAAAGTTCTATTGTTCCCACTCTCCCCTGCTGTTCAGTCCCAAATCTTGGCTTGCTGTTAACTGGAATGGATCCACTTTTGGACCATGAACTACTCCCAAAAGCCAATGAGGGAAGCACAAGTTTGCATTGAACAAATTGGCTCTTTTCTGCAAAATGACTCAGCTGAACAATTTATTTTGCACTCCCCACCCTCTGCCTCTATAGTCTGTGTACTCCATGACCCCAGGACCACACATGCAACAGTGGCATCAGAAAGCAGAACACTATAGATATTTCAAGACATGGAGAAGTATTCTGGATTTTGGAAGCTGAAAAGGTTTTCTTCAAAATGGAGGAACAATTGGTACAAATTTAAGCCAATAGCCAATACTTAAGGTACAAGGGCATCTAATGTTAATATTTGTTCCATTTATACACTGCTTAGTAATAGAAAGAAAGAATTTCCTATTTTAATTTTGTTTCCAAGATGTTGCTTTTAGACTCATATTATGGAAAATACCAAAAATCTAGGTTCTTCCAGATGGAGCTTTTGTTATGAAAGTGTCCTGTCTCAGATATAGAATTGTATGGTGTCTAGATGTTGTCATCTTCCCTATGTAAGTCTCTCCCTTTCCTCCACTGCTTCTGTCTTTTTGCTTTAGACACCCACCTGTCCACCATGTTAAAGGGGGAAACATGGAATAATGGCACAATGACTTTTGTATGGTAGTTCTAGAAGTCATTTATCTGGAAGCACCTTGAGACTTCATTGTCTCTTTTTTAACATTTTGTGTTCCTGATCATTTATCAATGTGGTCAAATTGCACAAAAGCCAGGCGAGACAATGCTTTTTACTACGCCACTGTCCTGCCTCAGGTGGATCCACCATTGTCCTTCTCTACGTGTAACCTTCTTCCGGCGCTGGGGTGTGGGGATCATGCGAGCAGCCTCCAGTGAGAGGCTCTCGTATCCCTGCTGCTTCAGCTCCTCAAGAGCTGCCTGCTCGCGTGAGAGCCCTGCCTCAGCCTTCCCAGGCTGCGCTGGGGCAGGAAATGCGACCGGTGCAGCTCCAGAGGCTCCGGATGCCAGGTAAGTGCGTGTGGGGCCTGGGAGCAATGAGCGATCACATACCATTTTCAGCTTCTAGCCAAAAATGAAAAGGTGTGCAATCAGCGCCTACTGGCCCCTGGAGCATCGTGTGATTGTGAGTGCATTGTGCAGATTGCTCCTCACAATTGCGTGATGCTCCAGGCGCCTTTTCACATGGAAAAGGCTGTGCAAAAAGGGTCCTAGTCATGGCTCCATCTGAAGAAATCTTAGGATTTCTAGTTTCATTATGTACTTTAAATTCTCTGTAGGAGAGTGCTAGTGTCCGAAGGGACTTTGATGTAATCTTCAGTCCCTTTTCTCAGAGTAACATGGAAACCATGGTTTAGAGGAGCTTGCTAATAGATGATCCTAAGTATCTCGCTGATCTACAGACTCCAAAATTAGCATGGAGCCATAGAAGTGGTACCAAACGGATAATACTGTATAGAGCCAATGCACTTAAACAGTTGTGTATGTTTGTGCTTTTAAGTCACCTGCAAACTTATGACAACCCTGGCCCTTTCCGCACAAGGCTAGTGAATTGTTTTGTGCCATTTCTTACCGGCTCTTCTGGGCTCAAAACAGGGCGGACTTTCCCTGACATCCTTCCGCAGCTAGTTCCATGCCGATTCGGAGCAGTGGGAGTTCATACATTCACACTGTCTCCGCGGCTACCTGTGGTTTGTTCAGCGGGACCAATCACTGCAGCTGGCCATGCCCACAGCCCGCCCTCCATTGATCCCCGGTTTGTATTGGTGCAAATGTGCGCATCTGCACAACTGCACAGGTACAAATTGGTGCAATCCGGGGGGGAAAGAAACCCCGTTTCTTCCGTTCTTCAAATAGCGCGCTGGACGACCACTTGGGGGCGCATTTAATCAGACTTAGGTGCGAAATGAACCTAGTCCGCTCCAAGGTGCAGACGACCTCCGTGACAAGATGCATTGGCCTATCTTAATTTCCTTGTGCAGAAAGGGCCCCTGTGAATTTCATATAGTTTTCTTAAGCAAGGAGTACTCAGAGGTGTTTTTATCAGTTTCTTCCTCTGAAATATAGCCTACAGTAACTTGTATTTGCTGGTGGTCTCTGATCAATGTACTAATCAAGGCTGAAAATGCTCAGCTTTCAAGATCAGACAAGATCTGATGCCTTTAGGGTGTTTAGGCTCTAAAAGTCTAGTATTCCCAAAGTTGTCATTTGGACATTTTGAACAGAAGAGTAAGAAATCTTGTGCATGTTCTTATTGTGGAAAGATTGGGAAGATTTGGGAATCCTTGAAGCTGCTGTTGAGTGACTATTACACATAATGTCTGAGGCAGATGCAGAGCCTGGAGAATGGGCCATTTTGGACTTGTTAATGTCAGTGGCTACACAAAGAGAAAGAGACTGAGGCCATTTTCACACCTTACTATAGAGTCATAGAATCATAGAGTTGGAAGAGACCACAGGGGCCATCCCTGGTTCAGCTGGAATCTCCTTTCCTGCAGCTTGAATCCATTGCTCCTTGTCCTAGTCTCTGGAGCAGTGGAAAACAAGCCCGCTCCCTCCTCAACATGACATCTCTTCAAATATGGCCATTATTTCTTCTCTTAACCTTCCCTTCTGCAGACTAAACATATCCAGTTCCCTAAGCTGCTTCCGGACACGTCTCTATTTTGGTTGTCCTCCTCTGGACATGCTCCAGCTCAACGATACCCTTCTTGAACTAAGGTGCCCAGAACTGGACACAGTCTTCCAAATGAGGTCTAAGCAATGAGGAATAGAGTGGTACTATTACCTCCCTTGATCTAGGCACCATACTCCTATTGATGCAACCAAGAATCGCGTTGGCTTTCTTGATTGCCACATCACACTGCTGACTCATGTTCAGCTTGTGATCTACCAAGACTCCTAGATTCCTTTCACAAATACTGTTATCCAGCCACGTGTCCCCCATCCTATATTTGTGCATTCCAGCTTTTCTGCCTACCTGTAGGACCTTATATTTCTCTCTGTTGAAATTCATTTTGTTAGCTTTGGCCCAGCTCTCCAATCTGTCAAGGTCATTTTGAAATTTGATCCTGTCCTGTGAGGTATTAGCAACCTCTCCCAATGTGATGTCATCTGCAGATTTGATCAGCATGCCCTCTACTCCTTCATCCAAGTAATTGATGAAGATGTTGAATAGCACTGGGCCCAGGACAGAACTCTGCGGCACCTCACTAGTCACTTGTCTCCAGCCATTGGTGAGCACTCTTTGGGATCGGTCGGTCAACTAATTACAAATCCACCTAATGGCAGCCCTGCCCAGCCCACATTTTACTAGTTTCTTTGCAAGAATGTCAAGGGGAACTTTGTCAAAGGCCTTACTGAAATCAAGTTATTCTACATCCGCAGCATTCCCTTCATCTATCAAGCTTGTAACTCTGTCTTAAAAAGAGATAAGATTAATCTGACATGACTTATTTCCGAGAAATCTGCCTCTCACCTCCATCATCTCACTGTGATCCTGGAAGTGCCACAGCCAGGATGAGAGCACAATGTGAACACTCCCCTCCACACCCAGCCTGCTGCCTGCAGAAGGGTAGTGTGAGTGACAAGCGCCTTCCTTCTGCAGTACACTCAACCACTTCCCATGCTGCACTGGGGAAGGAAGGGTGTAGATCACGCTTCCTCTTTCCACACGGCCACCAGCAACAGGAGTGTCACATGATCAGGGTGCATTACCTGATTTTTTTATGGTAATGAAATATCGCATGATCGCAACAGGTGGGGATGCACTGACAGCAGGACCACGACACTGTGCAAAAGCACAACTCAGAGACCAGCAGCAACACATTCCCATTGTGGGACAGTGATATCATGTGGAAATGGCCAGAGAAAAAAAGGATGGGATTGGCCTTATGCCAGGGAAATTGGCTTTGTGCCAGGGAAAATATTAGCTCTATTCACTCACCTGAAAAATGGGTAGGTGCGAAAAGGAGAGAGCCAAGACAGCTGAACTAGGTGGGATGGATGGCAGCAGTGGCAGAATCCCCTTGTATATCTCCCATAGGAGTTCTCAAGTAAACTGAGCATCCGGGGGAGATGGAACACAGCACAGTGGGCCCTAGGTATCTCTTGGGGTTTGGTTCCAAGACCCACTGTAGATACCAAAACCCATGGATGCTCAAATCCCATTATATACAATGGTGTAGCAATTTGGTGTCTCTTATGAGAAATGATGAACAACTCAGACAAGTGCCAAAGAGAACTTGAAGTGGGAAGCAACAGCAGGGTATGTCTTCCCAACAGAAAGGTGCTTGGTGTGTGGCAAAATCAAGGTTTGTTTTTGGGATTTTTTTTCCAAATATTTTTGAGCCATGGTCAGTTGAATCTGTGCACACAAAATCCATGGATACAGAGGGCTGACTGTATGTCCTCTGGCAACAGTGGACAAACTCACAGAATCCTAGCACTCAAGCCTTTCCTGGCTTCTGATGAGTGGGGAGATGCCCTTGGGAAAACAAATACATTGGCATTGACAGTCCTCGTCCAACATTTAAGTCACTATACTATGCTAGCTCCTAAACTGCAATATAGAGCTGTAAAAATGTGTGACACACAAATCAGAATTGTTTTTCTTGCAATAGATGAAATGGCCATTGAATGACTGACCAACTATTCCCGTATGTATGTATCTGGAGAATTAAACAGGACAAATCGTTGAGTCTAAGATTAGAATCACTGTAATAAAAATCCCTTCATCAGCACTAAATCTTTCAGAAGACATTCCTAGCAGAATGATGAAGCCATGGTGCCACTTCCCATAAAGTTACTGAAGTTTGTTTTAATAAAACACATGATCTGAGCTAAGTCATAGTACCACCTCTGCAAGTGCCACATCTGTTTGTAGCTTTAACATTAAATGGTTCCAATCAAGCTAGAGTCTGTTTCCAGCATTTGTGTTCCATATGTGAGAATCTTTCGTCCCTGATGAATGTGTGTTTAAAAACCGTTTTATAACCACCAGAGAATACAACTCCTTCCTTAAGAAATATTACAAGCAAACATTAGTGATCATGTCAGTAAATAGGCTGAAAAAAGAGGACCAGTCCTCTGGTTGTTTTAATACTTTGCATGATGAGAAAAATCTATTACTAGGCTACAAACTTATGCTTACTTTTCTGTGGATAAAACCTATTAAAAACTGTGGTTAACTTCCCAAGGAACATGCATATGATTTGGCTCCACAATACTTTAATTATCCTCACTTCAGTGAGTCATGCTCCGTGTTTTCTCCACTGAAAATCTTCTCCATTACTGTTACACAAATCTGATTCCTAACCTCGTTTTCTCAGAGATGGTATAAAAAGCCATCTTGGACTTTGCATGCATTACTCCTATACAAAATTGAGAGCCATTTCCATACAACACGATTATAGCACTTAAAGTCTACTCTTAACTGCCATGGCAACATTCTGTGGAATCATGGGATTTGCAGTTTAGGGCAGGGTATTTAGCATTCTCTGAGAAAGAGCTCTAGAGCCTCTGCAAACTACTAATCCAAGGATTCCACGGGGTGCAGCCACAGCAAAAGTGGAACAAACTGCTATAACTGTGTAGTGTGCAAGGGCCCCCAGGTCAGCTTATTTGCAATATTAACAACATGCAATCAGTTTATGACTGATTTGTCTAGGGACATTTCATATTTCACACAGCTATTCTGAGTACACTCACCAAGGAGCTACTGCAGCAGCAGCTATGTTTGTGTAAATAAACATATACAATAGAGGTATCTTCAAAACACTCACCACATTTACATTTGTATAAATCAATCTTCAGTGCATACCTGATAGTAATAAGTAATCCAGCCTTGAAGTTAACACCACAAATTAATTTGTACAGATTAAATTTGCATTATCACCTTGTGGCAATGCAGAGGATAGCTTTCAGTTCAAATAGGCCATTTAGTCAATAGTGATCACATGTAGAGAGCCTATGTATGTATGAAGGGTGTGAGAGGGTACAAAAGTGTGTGTCAAGCAGTCTGGCAGATTATGGATCTCGAAAGTTTGGTCTGCAACTCCAATCCTTCCTTACTATCAACTATTCTTGCTAGGTCTGATGGGAGTTGTAGTCCAACATCATCTGGACAGCCCCTACTTTACAGTCAGATTTACTTTAAGAGTCCACTCATAGGCTTTTGATATAAAAAAAAACAAGAATAACCACACATCATCCATACAAAGGCTCAAGAAATATGAACACAATATAAAGCAAAAAGTTTTCAAAAGATTACTAATGAGTAATTGACATGCGTTCCACTGGTCAAGGAAGTTGAGATATATTTTACCTATGGCAAAGTTTTGGATAAAGACCCTGTACAAGCATCACAGAAAAATTCTGAGTACATATGTCATCACAAGTCCACTGAATATGACCCATTTGTGGGGCAGAATTTTTAAAAATGAATACTCATGCAGACTGGAACTCCCATACACCATCATTTATATGTGTTCATTGGTGCTTTGACAACTTTTCTATTTCTAGGTAGCTCTAGGAAGAATGTGCTTGCTTCTATATACATGTGGTCTTCTCATCTAAAAAGCTAAGTATGTTATTTTGTACTCTGGTTGTGAAGTAAACAATGAATTGCATGCTAAACTGATTCAGGTCTGTGACATTTTGTAACATTCCTCTGTTAAAATAAGGTACTTGCATATCCATTTAAGTGAATCTTCATGCACATCTGTTTCTAATTTAACATATTATATGGTCTACTACTGAGTGTGGTTTATTTCTCTTCTTCGAAGCCCCTTATAATTATACAAAACAAAAGGCATTAAAAGAAAGGGATATTCTTTCTGTTTGCTCTTACTCTCACCCCCTCACCTCCCCAGGGGCAATGATGTTTTTGGCAGAAGGAATATTTAAAAGAAAGATTTGACTTCTGCCTGTTGGCTGCTGTTTAGAGCAGGACAAAAGGGGAACTGAATTTGTTTTACTGGTCCAAGCTGCAGTTTCAGTTTGAGCACAACACACAATACATTGTGGTGCAGACATCTGCTTAATCTACAGAATACTATATTGACTTTTATTTTAGCACACAGCCTATGTAATGTTGTATGTTGGAGGCATATCAGTGCTATCTGATGTTACTAGAACATGCAGCTGTTATGAACTCTGGTTTATATTCCATGTTTGACAAAGAAAAAACCACAAACACAAACTGAGGAATTGATTTAAATTTACTATGAAACTTTCAAATCATAATGTTACCTCCAAACAGAATGAATTTAAAAATTAGCATCTTAGATATTCATTTATTAAAGAATCACCAGTTTTCAGAGCCATGTATATCATAATCAAACCAATCATTTAAAAACTGTTAGTCTCTTATTCAATATGTTCAGAGGGAAAAGCACAATTAAGGTTACAGTTAATTAAGCCTATCTTGTTCATTAATAGGAACAATCTGATCTCCAATGTGATTAAAGATGGTCCAATATGTTAACTTAGGAAGAAGAAAATTGTTAGATGAAGGCTACAATCCAAAGAAACACATGCAAAGATCCCTAGAGAACTTCAGATTTGTAGTACTCTACCTTCTCCACCCCTATCAAACCATATTTGAAACCAAGGCGAATTTCAAAGCATGTTATTTCAAGGCTTATATGTGTATATTAACCCGGGGGGGGGGGATCACTAGGTATGCCCAAACTTTTGGGGCTACTTCAATTTTTTTTGTCTGGATGCAAGCCAAAATAAAAAGAGGATTTTCTTGACTCAAAATGAAAGATAACCCAAGAATCAGTAATACAGGTACTGGCTTTCCCCACTGACTTTCTAATTCTAAAAATTCACAAGAATGATAGGAGATCAATGTCTTGTTTTAGTATTTTTAAAATTAATTTCAGATAAACTAAAATCAGAGTTTGTAATATATCATGCTGCTCTTAACCATTATAAACAGTCATAGGTTATCCCAACAACTAATATTTTTTTCAACTTTGCAATAGTCTAGACTGATCTATGGATGGCAATGTTGAAATCTCCATTAAACAGAGACTTCTGGAAAGCTAGAGCTGATCACATGTATTCAGAAGACCTGTACCATGCTACTTCCAACTACTAGTCCCAGCCTAGTTTTTAAGAAACCTGATTTTCAAGTCCCAATTGCATCTTGAATTGAAAGTGGTTCAAAGTTTTGCTTTGCCTGGTTGAAGCTGTAAGTTCTGTAGCTTCATAGCCAAGCCCATGTTTCCAGCAACCTTCAATTTGCCTTGAAAAAAAGCCTAGAAGGAAGGAACAAATGAACAGAATTAAATTACACTATTCTGATTAGTGCTTCTCGCTATTTCAAAATGAATTTTCTCCCCTTCAGTCATTTCTTCCAAAATCAAAACTATAGTAATTTTTGACAGCCAGAAAAAGATGTTAAATTTTAGAGAACAAATTCTAAATGCATTTAAAAACTTCTACAGACGTCAGCATTGTGAGAGAAAATTAAAATGCTTTCTATAGGAAATTCAAATGATTTTGAAGACTATGACTAACTTTTAAATGACTTTGAGATACAAAGTAAAAAAGAATTTCTATATTGGCCATTTTTTAACAAACTAGTCTTTACATATCTCAGAAAATCATGTGATTACTGACTGCAAACAAGAACTGCTTCTTCAGTACCACCAAAGTTATAAGTCAAGCCAAATAATAAAAGGCAGTCCAAGGAAGAATAATTTCCATCTGCGCTTAAAGAACAGCCAACTAAATACTTTGCCAAATGCTCTGGAAGCAGATTAGTGGAAGCAACCCATATTTGTCATCTTTAGCCATTTTGAACCAAACAGGTGCTCAATAGTATCCAAAACTGTATCATCTATCATTTAGTCCAAAGAATGTGGGAGGAAAAAGAACATGAGCTGTTTGCATTTTGTTCTCTGCATAAAGTAAGAATGAAGAGCAAGTACACTACAAGTATAATATGATTTCCTTTGTGCTTTACTTACTGTCTGTGGGTTCATCTTGCCAGTCATCAAAGCCAGCAAATCAGAGTCAGCCATGGTAATTGTACAGTCAGCTTTCTTATCTGTAAGTAGCAGACAAAAAGATCAACTAGTTTAGCTTCAAGTAAGAATCTTAAGAACAGAGGGGAGAAGAGCAAAACATGCTGACTAGCAGAACCAAAATGAGAAAAAGAATGATCAACCTCTTTCACAGAAGAGCCCAGAGGACTCCCTCCCTGCCACATTCTCTCTGCCAGCAAGCAGAGATCTTTTTATTTAGGCAGGCATTTGGCTCTTAATTGATAATGCAGAAGGGTCTTTTTATGTGATGTGATGTCTTTTTTATTACACTTAAACTATTTTAACTTTGTGCTTTTAACAGGATTGTTTACTTAACTTTTATTAATCTTTGTAACCTAAGATTTTAGCAGTACTTTATTTAGATTAGTTATAAGTTACTCTGTGTTGCATGTTGCAAGTAAGTTGGGGTATAAATTAAATAACTAAACAATTAAATAAATAAGATTCAGCAACTGATCAAGAGGAATACCTAAGCACCCACAGATACATTCATTCAGATACATTGGTACTTTCAAGTACCAATAAACTGACTTTCAAGTGCCATTTAAAGAATCTCTCTGTCTTTGACTTTTCAGGAGTTTTTGCATTCTTCACAGAAATTTTTCAAGGATGCATGGGGCAAGCATGAGTCATTCTCAGTGAGCACGACTCTCCCTCAGCAAGCACGACTCACTCTCACCCTTGGTTTTGCTGATATTGCTGGTTCACAGCTACAGAAGCCAAACTATATACAGCACAAACACTGTATTCATTTTGCCTGAAATATAGCAAGCCTTTTTGTAAGCCTTTCATTTGTAGATTAGTAACACAATTGTCTGCATGTTTACTAAGAAGGAAGTCCCATTGATTTCAGTGGAACTTGTTTTCTAATAAATATGCTTAGGATGCAGCCATAACCATAGTTAAAAGAACCTATTTCTCCACCGCCAGTGCTTTGTATAAGCATGGAATAATTCAAAGCAGTTCTTTGAATACATGCTATCTTGCGAACAGTAATTTCTACCAACCCAAATTATCTATGTTCAAGGACAATTTACTAGTTATCCTCTTCCGACAGACAGTGCTAAATCCAAAATCCAAAAGAAAAACCACAGGTCATTTTCACACAGGGGTAAAACCCCGCGGTGCAACGTCCGGAGACGGAGGTCGTTCATATCGCGGGATGAGCTAGCGCAGTTGAAAATGGTGAGGCGCCACACCTCCAACCGCTCTAGCCCAGCTGCAGGGGTGGCGCTGAGAGTTTTTTAAAAACCACCTTCCCAGGTGGTTTTTATCAAACTTGCCTGCACTAATCCGTGGCAGCTCCCGGTGAGAATCTGTAGAGACGCGGTAGTGCGTCTCTGCAGATCTGCCCGGGGGCGGGCTTCCGGCTGGCGCACTGCCCTGATTGGCAGAGCGCCAAGGAAGCCGCCGGCCACCATTTTGGGCGCCGCCAAACGCCACCGAAATTCGGCGGCGTGTGAAGCAGCGGAACCGCGTTCCATGCAGGGACGGAGCAAAACGCAAGCAGGTAAGCTCCGCCCCTGCGTGCGCTGCCCTGTTTCAGCCCCCCATATGAGAAAAGGGCCACAGTTGACATTTCTTTCATTACAGCAGTTATAGAGGTTCTTTTTCAACTGATAATTTTTTGCATAGTTAGGATGCAGCAGTTACTTGCATGTTAGAGTGCCGCAGGTCCTTTCTCAAATTAGACTTTGTGCTGCAGAAATACAGTATTTTCCCAATATGCAAATCATGATACTTTGTTACTGAAAAACTAGCATTTTCTTACCCTAGCAAAGAATACATCCTGGGTTGGTATGCATGGTAACACTAAACTGTGGTTAAACACACTTGTGTACAAACAAATGATTTTAAGCAATGACTTGAGCTCATAAAATCCCCTTTTCCTTTTCTTCTCCCCCACGGCCTTTGCTAGACTTTGCTAGTGCTTACTTTCAGTTTCACAGAATTTTGGCTTGATACTAAGTACAAACAAGAGATCCCACTTTAGAATAAACTCTGGTCAATTTCTGAACACAGTTCATAGGTTACAAGCCAGGATTATTAGAAAGTAAAATTCAGTGCTAGCAAATTTCTTCCCCGGGCCATGTAGCTGAAGGAGAAGGGTCTGTCCAAGCCTAAAAGTTTGCTCAGATTCATTCCAGCTCACACACATAATGTTAAACTATGGTTTAAGTGCTATGCTCAACCCAAATGGTGGGTTATGAAAAAATAATGAACACATGCTGGATGATGTCTTTGCATCAATGACGAATCAGAAGTGGCCCATGGTCTTTGGTCAACTTTCAAATTTGGAATGATTTTTAACATTTATTGTTGTGTTAATAGATTAGATACCCCTGTGTTTTACCAGGTCAATAAAAGAAAGCTCTTCTACACTTTAAATAATAAAAGCAATGAATGTGGCAAGAAGTTCCTCTCTCCAGATGTTATCAATTTATTAAAAACATTTTTGTCCTGTATTTCCATTTTAGAGGCAGCCAGGGTGTCTTGCAATTTCAATACAAAAATAATTAAAACAATATATAAAAACAGCAGTAAAGCAGCAGAAAGAGTAAAGAGTTAAGTCAACAGACAATATTCACAAAACTAACCATTTTTAAAGGAATGGGCAAAAAGCACTTGGCAAATAAATGGTATGTAAAAGGTAATTAAAACTGATTTCAGGCTGGAGTTCACAGACAGAGAACATTTCATAAATGAAATTTCTGACCTGTGCGGCCTTCCCATTCAACCTTCCTGTGGCTTCCTTCCTCCCATCACCTCCCTTAGTAGCAACATGGTTTCCAGAAGTCTCCCACTGGATCCACTAGAAGGCTTTTCCAAGCCCAGCTGCAGCAGAGATGATCTGGGAGAGGTGGAATGTCACAGTGAGGAGAGAAGGCTTGAAATCTCCAATGGGAGATTTCCCCCACAAACCCAACTGCTACAGAGGTGGGAATGGGATGAAAATGACAGTATGAAAGATCAATGGAGGAGGAGTCAGAATATGGAGAGCAGAGCTCTCCCTTTCCTCACTGCAGATATGTTGGCTTTGGAAGGTTAGCCTTGAGAGAGTGTGGCCCTTAACATAAACAGAGTACCATAAACAAAGCTATTTCCTTGGTCATTAATGGAGACGTTTGAAGGGCATAACATGATCTTAGTAGTCAAGCAGATCACAAATTCTCTCACTACTTTATGGACCTTTCTCTTTTCTGCATCAGGTTCCTTGAAGGCCAGGTGGGCTAGCCTTCAAGGCCAGATTATATATCTTTCCTATTTTGTTTTTATACAGTTGTACAAGGCTAAACGCCATAGTTATCAAGCTTTGGGACACACACGAGGTTTTTAGAAGCGGAAAGCTTGTGATACTCTTTTATGCTCCTTGAAATACTGCATCTTATGAGCCTAGCCTTGTACTCTTTAAGCCCATTCTTGTATTGCAAGATCACCTGCAGCACTTACAAGTCTATACACTTTTGATTCCAACAAACGTAAGAGCCATTTATGATGGGAAAGTGTGATACTAACCTGAGTTAACATCCACACAGCCTTTACCATTTTTCACATCAACCACCCATGTTGCTTCTTTACCCCCGGGGCCATCTTTTACTTTGAAGGCAAAAACTCCACCAATTTTCTTGACATATTGTTCTCCTTCCTGGAATAGTATGTAATAGTTACATATCACAGCTAAAAGAAAAGGATTGCCATTTATTTATGCAGCCAGTATTTTCAAACACTGCTAAATACTTGCATGCCTGTAAACATGACCCACTACCCTGAGTACTCCTCTTGGCCTTCATGTGCCCAGTTGGATCTTTGACTACTACCTTGAACTGCAGCCTTTATCTCCTTTGTGCTGCACCGGAGAAGTCTTCTTTAGGGAGATACTCTTAAAATGGTTAGACTTTTCAGAAAAACCCTGCTGGACATGGAGTAAGCCCCATGGCGCTGCATGGGATTTACTTTGCAGTAAACATGCTTGGGTGCACTGCTAAGCATTTGTCTATTTCCAGGGAAGATAAGTTAGTCAGTTGTCCCAAACCAAGTGCCTTAGGACATCTGAAAGACTAATAAGCTTTATTTAGAATAAACTTTCATAGACTTCAGTCCAACTGTTAGTAGTAACCAGAGTAAATCAATATTTCTGTAGTTAACACTGGTTCAGTGGGTCTGTTCTAGCTGGGATTCAGCAACTAGATTTAAGCTATGGACTATAGCAGTGGTTCTCAACCTGTGGGTCCCCAGATGTTTTTGGACTTCAGCTCCCAGAAAGCCCTGAGCATTGACCATAGTGGCTGGGGCTTCTGGGAGCTGAAGTCCACAAACATCTGGGGACCCACAGGTTGAGAACCACTGGACTATAGTATGCTTTTATTAGATGCAACTGATGAACACTGTATCTGTTGAAGATCTGATGAAGCTGGGTACCTATCTGCTATTTTTTAAGACTCTGGCCATTTCCACCCTACACTGTTATAGTGCTATTATTCCACTTTCAACATCTTTGGAATGCTGGGGTTTGCGGTTTAGGGAAGGGCATTCTCAGCCAGGGAGCTCTTTGGCTTTACTAAATTACAAACCCCAGAATTCCACAGTATGTTGAAAGTGGAATAATAGCACTATAACAGTGTAGTGTGGAAACGGCCTCTGTTGCATTTGGTTAACTGGACGATGGCCACTTTGCTTAACTATAACCCTTAATTACCATACAAATAGTAATCTACCTCACTAATTTTAAACTTTCTTTATCTCAGATTTCACTGTTAGCCTTGACTAAGATAGTATCAATGAAGATAGATAAATGAGGTGGAGACAGCCACCTGGAGACCCTTCTCTGGTTTTCTATGTACAGATTCAAACATGATATTTTCCATCTGCAGTCTATGGTGGCACAACTCAAAGACAGCTGCACAAGATCTGTATGTTTGGGTAGCCTGCTCTTAAGGCATGAGTGTAAAGAGAAGCAAAGTGATGAAGTAAGCATTGTTTCTGATGTCTACCAAGTTTGAAAGACCCATTATAAAAGCACCATCTGTAAAGAGGAAAAGTTACTCTGAAAATTACAGGCTTTCCCAGTATTTCAGCTCTAAGCCTAAGAAAACTCACAAAAACTTTCCCCTCATGCCTGTATCATGTTGCAGGCATTCCCTCAGATAAATCAGAAAATGAACAAGGGAGATACATGCCAAAAATATGAAGCCACTGTTTCAATTTTTTCAGGGCAAATTGGCAATTTAAAATGTGGAACTTGTTTTATAAAACCAGTGGATATTAAGAACAGGAGAAATTTCTTTTGTCATTGAGGAACTTACAAAGTCTCTACTGGTCACTTCATTTTGTGTGCTGGAGAACAAAGAGTTTTGGGCTTTAACAGAAAGAATGCATAAACATAACAACTGTGGGGTCCAGACACCAAGTTTATATTGTGACTGAACAGAAAGATATTCAGAACCTAAACTGGAAGCTGAAAATTCTAACTTGGAACATCCCTCATGCAAACTAACCACTACCCATAAGAGTAGCTCAAAGCAGAAAGGAGAGGGCCAGTTCATGTAAGACAAAGCATCTAACATGTTTCATGGTTTTTATACTATGGAGGTTTGTCCACACATATTACATTACCTGTAGCCACAGTAATAGGCATTAAAAAATGTCTTTCCTTTGGTCTAGTTTGTCTGCTAGAGAACAATAGATATTTTTAGGACGGGGTGGGCAAACGCAGCTGAAAAGTCACATGTGGTCCCAAAGCCTCCACTGTGGCTCCCAGATCTGTCCAACCACTTTCCCCTAATATTTTATTTGACTTAAGTGAGTCCCTGGTGTTTTCTAGATCTAGCCAACTATGCCTGTCAAGTCACTTCTGGTTTTGAAAAAAGATCTCACGGAATTAAAATCACACCTGGGTGGGTGATACAGCCCCCAAATGACTGGCCACTGCCCATGCCTACCCTATGCAGTCTCTAAATCTGGTCTGTAATGCAGCCAGCCTTCCATGGAACCTGTAGAATAATGGGAATGCAGGATCTAGTCATTGTTTTGTGAGTTTTGTAACAATTTTCCATGCTTTCAAATGTTATGTACCTCTTGAAGTCTCTTTTCAATTTCTTTGAAGACAAGGTCTGCCTTAAACCCATCCACATCTGCCTTGGTGGGAACAGCTTGGATCTGCCGATTCCTGAAATGGGAGAAGGTCACTTAATGTCAGTCAGGTCAGCGTACCTTAGCAAGCAAGTTAACCTTTGTGTATGGGTGTACTCATATATAAGCACAAGCATTTGTGCCTTTCCGTTATTTGAAACTGAAGAACCCCAGTTTCTGCAATAAAATGACAATGATAGGTGAGATAGTCAGCAGGTGTTAACAAATGTAATCATGGCTCCCGTTAAATTTTTCTTGATATTGCTGATATTTAAACAAGTAAAAGCTATGTCATGATTCTATCAAAGATTCTGAGACAGTTCTGAGCTTCTTCCCATGGGGGAGTGTGGGTTAGGTAGTATACAGGAAAGGAAGTGAAAGAGACTGAATTCCAGTCTTTTATATGATCCAGCAGGATGGGGATCTTTCTTCTCTAATACTTGTTCCTTTTATTGGACATACAGAAGTGAGAGGAGTTCTATACATTTTTTTTATCCAAGGAAAACTATGTGGCTTTCTGGAATAGCAAACTCAGCTACTATTTGTGGAACAGAATTTACTTTACATAGTATAAATTAAATCCTGCAATTTATTTCTGCAAGATTAGTTCCTAGGGTTAATCAACATCAACCTTAGTTAGTTAGTTAGTTAGTTAGTTAGTTAGTTATATCCTGCCTTTCTCCCAACAATGGGACTCGAGGTGGCTAACAACATTAAAACATTACAAATTAAAACATGCACAAAAGAATGTGTAAAAAAACAATTAAACAATTTATAGAGTTAAAAACATTAAATGTTAAATATTAAATACATTAAAAACTATATCAACTTTTAAAAATAGAACCACACAGCATTAAGCCTATTAATTTTTAAAAGCCTGATGGCACAAAAATGCCATTGGAAGGACAGCAAGGATGAGGCCATCCCGGCCTCTTTAGGAAGCGAGTTCCAAAGCCTGGGAGCAGCCATCAAGAAGGCTCTCTCCCCTGGTCTCACCAAATATGCCTGAGAGTGGTGGGACAGAGAGAAGGGCTCTCCAGATGATTTTAGGGCTCTAATAGGCTCATAAAGGGAGATACAGTGCTTCAAATAATCTGGGCCCAAGCCATATAAGGGCTTTATAGTTCAAAGCCAGCACTCTGAATTGCTCCTAGAAACAGTCCAGCAGCCACTGTAGCTGTTGCAACAAGGGAGTTGTGCATTCCCTGTAGCCAGCCCCACTTAACAACCTGGCTGCAGCTCTTTTGGCCAACTGTAGTTTCTGAACATTTTTTGAAAGCAGACCCATATAGAATACATTACAGTAATCCAAGCGAGATGTAAGCAAGGCATTCAACCACTATGGCCAGATCCGATTTCTCCAGGAATGGATGCAATTGCTGCACTAGTTTGAACTGTGAAAAAGCACTCCTGGTCACTGGGTTTCCAGGCTCAGAGCTGAATCCAGGAGTACTCTCAAACTGCAAATGTGCATATTCAGGGCAAGTTTAACGCCATCTAACACAAGCATAACATCATCAATAGCAAGGACTAACTATCAACAGCAATAATTATGGCAGTGTACAGTGGAAATGATGAAACACAACTACCTTTACCCCAATTACCCAATCTATCTACTCCCAACGCTTAGGTTGTATAATCATACTGTATGATCTGTGATACAATTTTGCAACAAATATAGCTACTGTGGAAGGAGTGGTTTAAGCAAAATCTTACTGGGCCCTGTCCTCTGAAAAGGAGTTTAAAATAAAGTGCTCTTTGAAACTGGTGCAAAATCCCTTCTCAGCCAAGCAATTTACTTTGGATAAGACACACTCTTTCAACTCACTGTTAACTGCGAAGATAAATAAGAATATAGATACTAAAAACTAGCTCCAAGTCATTGTTGGAAAAAGATCTTAATAAATGTTTAAAATAAATGTTTAAAATATGGAAATATCTTGTATGCATTGTAAGTATGCATTTCACATGCCTCTCATATTTAATCCCCACCCTCCAGTGCCTTCCTTTAATTCTTCTGCTCCTGCTGTTCCATGGAACAACTCAGGGGCACCAAAGCATTATTTTTACACCCTAGAATTTTTCTTATTTAGGAGCTACTGAATGCTTTAGCTGCCAAAACCATATTAAAATATGCCTCCCAACACAACACAGAGCCACTTGGGAATCAGTTTAAAAAGTGGCGTTATCAGCTGGCACACTGGCCCTGCACTGCATTTTGTTCAACTGGATACAGCAAACCGCTTTGCTTTAGACCACAAAGTACTTCTACAGAAAAAAATCCTGCAAATCCAATATTGTGAGCATTATTTAACAGGCCAACTTAAAACCAGGAGACAGGTAGGCAAATTCAAATGGAAGTTTGTTGAATGTCAACTGTTGTACCTATCATATGAGCATGGACAGCTTGGGTAAGAAGCTGCAAAAAGGAATCTTTAACTGGGGCATCACAGCAAGTTACAATTACACCCACACTAAACATTTTCCCACTCCTGTAACAGGCAAGCCTAAATAGTATCTGATACGTAATACCCTTCATTAATTAGATAACTATCAGAGCTTCCTACTCTTGCTCACATGAATTAAATATCTCTTATAGTGTAGATCTCCTTGGGTGGAAGTTTCTCCCCACTTTACTTACTAACTAGAAAGTCCTTTCTAAGACCTCCCTTAAAAAAAAACTCCATAAAATCCTAACTTAAAGAATTAAAACTAAACTGCTACTTAAAAGCTTGCCACATGTCACATGGCAAATAAAGTAAAAATTAAAAACATGGAATTCTTTGCAGCAAAACAAGACATCCTTTGACACTTTAAAAAAATTACACAAAAGGGTAGCTTCAAAAGAGCACTTCTAAACAAGAAAAAGACAACATAAAGTAAGAAGTTAATTAGTAGTTATTGCTCAGTAGTTAGAAAGTACTGCTTTCGTACATTTTCCAAGTTTCATAGCTCTGGAGCACACCCCGTAGGATATTACCAGGATTTTGCCAGAGGGAAACTTAAATAAAATCTCACAAGACTGTAAACTCTGCAAAATCCGAAAGCCACTTTCCTTGCTCTGAATGCAAAATTAGTGTGAAACTTCAGAAGCTTAGAGCCTTATTTTTTTATGCATCTTCCACTCCCAGTGTTGAGTTTTCTGTATTCTGTAGAAAATGCCAGCTCTGCACATTCTATTAACTATTGTTTACATTTTTATTACTATTATTATTATTAGTAACATGGAACCAGACTTTCGAAAACACAACTACAACTGAGTCTTCTATCCACAACCAAAACCACAATGAAGGTTTTCAGTAGCTAAAGAAACCAAAGTAGCTATGCTGTTTTAAAAATGCTGAGCAAGAAGGTTGCAATAATAATCTCCCTGTTTATAAAGAAAAGCGGAGGGGGGGGAATCTCAGCTGCCTACTTAAATTTGACAGGAATTTAGGCAGGAAACATTACAGAATTAACACACTTAAGATCACGGTACAGGATATTGTCTGTCAAACTACTTCATCAAGTGAGACAATCATCTTCACATACAAAACAATGACTAGCCAATTTAAGTACAATACGAACGTGGACACATGCGTGTGCGTGTGGAGGTGTTGTTTCTACAAAAAGAGAATTCCACACTTACCTTGCAGCTTCAGGGAAGCCCATTGTGTAAAGAGATATTACTACAGCACCACCAAGGCCCAAGTTATGCTGCAAAGCAACCTTTGCACCAGGGACCTGTCTCTTTCCAGCTTCCCCTCTTAGCTGCCAGCAGAGTTCGGCACACTGAGCCAGACCTAATGGATCAAACACAGAGAGCACAGATCAAGCTACGTTTCAAGCGTACTGTGCTACACGTTAACACCTAGACCTCAAGAGAAAACAGGAAGAAAGCTGGACAAGTTACTTTCAGGTTTTAAACGGATCCTTCCTGTTAATAACCAAAAGCTCCCACCGACAGGAGTTAAAAGCTTCACTATGTACAGAGTGACTGGGAAAACCTGTTTTTACAAATTTCTCAAGAGGCTGGATTGATTGCACCACTTCAGTGTTTCAGGAACTCAAGGCCAATTGTAGGCCAGTTTACTTAGATGTAAGCAGCACTATGTTCAAAAGTGTGAACAGGACTGCAGTCTTAGGCACAGAAAAAAGTTTAATCATGAACAGTTTCAAATAATCACAAAACGCCACAAAAGAAAACATAATAAAAATCCCTCTAAAACCAAACACAAAAATGTAAACCTCTGTGAAACTGCTGATTCAAAAAGTGTTTCCAAGCATTTTCCTAAGAAGGGAAGTCTTCTGAATTACTGCAGGCCTGGTACTGAGACAAGCTTATTTTTAGGAAGCATATTCCACAACACTGTGGCCAATGTTCAGAATATAGCTTAATGCTTTCCAAGCCATCTAATGTGGGAAACTGGCAGTTATTTTTTTTCCCAGTGTACCAGGGACTGAAACCACATTTGTGCCCATTAGCTAGAATTACTTCTTTATTTTCTGGAAAATCACCAGGATCCATGGGCCATCACTTCCGAGTAGCACTGTCTTAGCTAACAAATCGTTGTCAAAGAATTTCCCAAGATTTGTCCTACATCCTCAGTGTTTTCAGAACACTTTCCATGCATCCCTATACACGGGTATCTTTTAAGGCAAATTACTAAGTTACTAGGCAAGGAATACTCAGAGGTGGTTTTGCCAGTTTTTTCCTCTAAAATGTAGCCTATAGCACCTGGTATTCATTGACAGTCTCTCATCTAAGTACTAACCACAGCTGACCCTGCTTAGCTTCCAAGTTTAGATAGGATCTGGTACCTTTAGAGTATTTAGGCCAGAGGCTGTACATTTCCTCATTTCATTTAGTGTGATAAGTGAAATTTAAAGATAGGTTGCACTGTCACTGATCGTGACCACCTTCTTAATTATGGGCCCTCCCCTTGCTTTAACACTGTTATCTTTTCACTAGCTGAGGAGAAAGCAGGCAATGGTAGGACTTCCTCCTCCTTATCCCCTCTCCATATTTCATAGCTCTCCCTCAGCAAGAAAAAAAATAGTTGGGCGAGTGCATAAGTAGACAGCAATAGTATTTGAGAAGAGAGAGCAGCGGTTCTTGTCCATGGGTCCCCTACAAAGATGTGGGCTTTTCCAGTTTTTCATCCACACCATGCTACACGTACATCCAACAAAGGCCCTGTGCTGTTGAAACAAAATTTCTAACTACCTTTGTCTTAGAACCAATACATTTTTACTAGACAAACTAAAGCACTGGAATTTAAGTTGCAAAACTCTGCATGGTACTATTTAAATGGCTAGTGTTCCATACAGCATGGAAGTGAAGGCGAAATCTTCTCCCAGTTGTTGCTCCATGGTTAATGCAGGAAAACCTAGTCATTGCAAGTGTTAATCCCTATTTAAATGGCATATGTTTTGCCATTTAAAGGTATATGTTTTAAAACCAAGGGTTCTTAAAAATTAAAAATGAATTATGAATTTGATTTGACTCCAGAATGTGCACACTCTATTCATAGTCCTGCATGCCATAAGCAGGATTAGCAGGAATGTTTTGCCTGTCTCATTGTACAAAATTGAGTTTCCATTTCAACTCATTAAGGGTGTTGAAGTGACGCCAGAGTTCAGCCTGAAGCCTTATGAGTCCACCTCCAGGGAGGAAACACTGCTATTATGCCTTAATGGGGCACTGAAGAAACCTTTTTAAAGAACCACCCAAGAGTCCAGGCTATTATTAACACAACTGAACCAGATCTACCTTTACAAAATGTTTCATAAAGAAGGCTGGCCCTTCCTGATGACATTACATAACCCTGTTCCTGGACAGGATGTAAAGTCTGCTGCAACAGTATGAGTCTTTTTCTGCTATGAGAACTGCAGACCAAGCTATATTCACAGATCAAAATACCTCTATAGACCCCACTTCCCTCTCATGGGCAACCTCTAGCTGCCAGAATTTTGTCAGCAGACCAGGGCCCCTTACACATTTTAGCTACAAACTACATCCCATGGAACTCTGGAACTTGTATCCTAGCAAGGCCCTAGAGCTCTCTGGTTGAGAATTCTAAATGCCTTTCCCTGAACAGCAAATCCCAGGATTCTGTAAGACTGAAGCACAGCAGTTAAAGCAGAATCACAGTGCAACAATTGTGTAGTGTGAAAGGGCCCCAGGTCAAAAGACGGAGTCACAACCCTGTTGTGTTTCAGTAGTGATGGCCACTGTTGAGGGCTATGCTCATTTGATGGAAACTGGCTGGAGACTACAAACTGGCAGTAATAGCATTGGAAAACATCTCACGTGCACACGACCTAGTCCGAACAAGCGCAGAAATAATGTTTCATGCACTGTTGCCATTCAATCACTCTCCACACAACAAATGCATCCATCTGCACAAAGCACATCAACAAAGCAGGTGTTCTGTTGTACCCCGCCATGGCAAATTCAGACAAACCTTTCTTTCAGAAAAAAATGAAATCCTCGGACTTCTTTCATATCGTTTCCATGCCATGCAGCCTTATGCCACAAGGAAAGCCAGCAGAGAGCTGTGCAGGTTCATGCATGACACAGATATTGCCCCTACTTTATAACTGAGTTGTATGTGCTGCCTAAGATCTAACCATGGAAAACACTGCCTAGAGAGCAGCAAAGGCTGTGCTCTGGGAAGCATGTTTTGTGATTAGGTTGCATATATGTCTGACTACTGGCCAGCAATTCTCTTTTCCTGCTGTTCTTCTGCCCCTTCTTGCAATGGTGTACAAATGTATTGGGAGGTGTCAAGTGCCACGCACACAGCTAGAGTAGGGTTGCATTTAGGCATTCACCTCTCCTCTATCACTATCTGTGCGTAGACAAAATACAAAAAGCCTGTTGCCAGCTATGAATGAGTGAAAGGATTCTCTAAGACAGAAAATCTAATAATTATGTTGGAAATAGGATTATGTTGGCTCCTTGTATCATATGTAGTTGATATGTGATAAAGCTAAACAGTTCTGGATGAAGATACAAAAAACTGATGCAAAAGCTTTTAAAATCTCAGTTATCCAAAAAGCATAAATTATATCTGCTAGGAATCCTGGAAGAAGGTACAACAGTGGATAAGAAGCAGCATAAACTGATACAGTGTATATTGCTAGCAGCAAAATTAGTGTATGCAAAATATTGCGAAAAAAAATGGAGTTATCAACAGTGGATGAATGGCTAAGCAGACAGATGGAGATTCTTGAAATGGATAAGTTGACACACAGGCTAAAGAGCAGAACACAAAATGAATTTTTGTCTGAATGGAAGTGGTTGATTGATTTCTTAAAAAAAAAGAATGAAGGTGATCTGATGACAATAAGTTTTGATAATTAAAAACAATATTGATTTTATTAATTGAGAAATGTAAAAGTAGACTTAGAAGATATATTCTGTTGTTTCAAAATGTTGTTTTTACATAGATGCTAGATGAACAATCATTAGTATAAAGTAATCTAGAATAAGTTATTAAGTAGTTATGAACTTGAGAAATTAATGAAGTGATTAAAATAAGTAATAAACAATAATTAATCATTATGAGGTTAAAATGTATGACCTAATATTTAGATTTAAATTTGAGTAATATGAACTGTTTGCAACAAGGGAGGTAACCAATCTTAGTTATATTTTGTTAGGTTTTGCTTTTATTATGCTTAGATGTCTATGTTTGAATAGATGTATTTTGTTGTTGTTGCTGTTTTGTGGTTTTTTATGCGTGGGCTGTGCTTTTTTTTCATCTAATAAAAAATAATTTAAAAAGATTTAATCACTGAACAAACAGCACTCATACCCCCTTCTGGATTTTCTGCATAGAGACAGAGTCCTTGCTATCCAACACGTTAGATTTCAACATCATGATTATAAAATATCCCAGCAAAAATTCACATAAGAAATCGTTCCATGACAGACACTAATTATAAAGAGCAATTCTAAGCAGCTAATGAATTAATTCATATATGGGGTTCAATATAGACCAGTCAGTCTGACTGCAGTAACAGGAAAAATATTAGATTGTCTGAATATTAGGTGTCCGTCTGCAAGTATCTTCATAGTGGAAATGGTGTGGATGTCATTTATCTAGATTTCAATAAAGTCCTCCATAATATTTTGATTAACAAACTGATTAAATATGGAATAGATGGAAACATCATCAGATGGATCCATATCTGGTTGGAAAACTGTGTTCAAAGAGCTGTCATCAATGGCTGCAGTTCAAATTGAAAGGAGGTCTTATGTAGAAAGCCTCAGGGTTCCATCCTAGGGCCATTACTCTTCAACATTTTTATCAATTAGTTAGATGATATGGTGGAAGGAACCCTTACCAAGTTTTCAGATGACACAGAACTGGGAGGGATGGCTAAACCATTGGAAGAACGGAACAGAATTCAAAAGGACCTAGACAAACTAGAAAACTGAGCAGAAATTCATAAAATGAAATTCAATAGAGAAATGCAAAATTCCACATTTGGGCAATGAAACCAAACGCACAAGTGTAAGACATGATTCAGAAGTACTACATGCAAAAAACACCTTGAAATTACTGTCAATCATAAGTTGAACATGAACCAGCAGTGTCATGCTGCAGCTGTTTTAGCTTGTATTAAGAGAAGCATCGTTTCCAAGTCAAAGGAAGTAATAGTCCCATTATATTCTGCACTGATCAGGCCTCATCTGGAGTACTGTGTTCAGTTCTGGGCAACTCATTTTAAGAATGATATAGACAAGTTGAAGCAGGTTCACAAAAAGGCACCAAGGATGATATGGAGAACAAAACATATGAAGAAAAGTTGAAGGAGCTGGACATGTTGAACTTTGTGAAGAGAAGATTGAAGGGTGACATGATCGCTCTCTTTAAACACCTCAAGAGCTGTCACAGAGGGAAGGAGGCAGGCCTGTTCTCTGTTGCC